>CM062834.1:7509620-8109620 GCA_031772345.1 Himalopsyche anomala
CAACAACAAAAACAACATCGTTTTCTTTAACAGAACTTGGCGATGGACCTCTCGAGGGCTCCTTGCTCGTTGCAGGAGATTTGTCGTGATGGACTGCAGACTCTCGTCTTGATTCAGTATCTAATTTGGTCACATCGTGTTTGGGAGATTCCGGTTTTGATTCGACCCGTTCTTTTGTGGAATGACTATCAACAAGAATTAATTTATCAAGAGAAGATTTTTTCTCTGTTACAGTAACAACTTCACTATCTTTTTCGGCACAAGGCGATGGAACTCTTGAGGACTCCTTGCTTGTTGCAGGATATTTTTCGAGTTGAACTGCAGATTCTCGTCTGGATTCCATATTTAATACAGTCACACCATGTTCAGGAGACTCTGATTTAGAAATGATTTGTTCTTCTTCCGTAGAATGCATTTCAACGACATAAGATTTTTCAACAAAAGATGTTTTCTCTGTTACAATAATAGCATCACTCTTTTCTACAGCACTGGGTGATGGGACTCTTAAAGGCTCTTTCTTCACTCCGGGAGGTTTGTCAAGATGCATGGCAGATTCTTGTCTTGAATAAGTATCTAATTTAGTCACATCATGTTCAAAAGATTTTGGTTTTGATTCAACCCGTTCTTCTTCTGTGGTATTACTGTCATCAATAGAATATGTTTTCTCTGTAACAGAAACAGTATAGCTTTCTTTTTCAGTAACTGGTGATGGAACTCTTGAGGGCTCCTTGCTCGATGCAGGAGATTTGTCGATATGAACTGCAGACTCTCGTTTAGATTCAGTATCTAATTTACTCACATCATTGTCAGGAATCTTTGATTTTGATATGACTGGTACTTTTGCCATGGAATGCATGTCAACAACATACGATTTTTCAACGAGAGACTTTTTTTCTGTTACAGTAATAACATTACTCTCTTCTTTAGGACTGGGTGATGAAACTCTTGAGGGTCTTCTGCTAAGTGTAGCAGATTCTTCAAGATGGACTGCAGACTCATGTTCAAGAGAAGTTTGTTCTAATTTGACCAGCGCCTCTTTTATTGATTGTGTTTCATCGATAGTATTATTTATAGGAAGTTTCTTCTCTGTAACTGGAGATAATACGCCTTCTTTTTCAGCACTGGGTGATGATCCTCTTGAAGGCTCATTGCTTATTGCTGGTGATTTTTCAAGATGGATTGTCGACTCTCTTCTCGATTGATCGTCTGAATCTTTTTCATCATGTTCAGGGGAATCTGGTTTTGATTCGTTTATTTCTGCATCGGCTTTTTGCGAATCGATGGGACTTATTATTTCCACAGGAGATTTCTTGTCTTTGACAGCTGTTTCACCAATGTCTTTGTTTGCCACGGGTGATGGTCCTCTTGAAGGCTCTTTGCTTATTGCTGGTGGTTTTTCTTGATGAATTGTCGACTTTTTTCTCGATTGATCGTCTAAATCTTTTTCATCATGTTCAGAGAAATCTGGTTTTGATTTGTCTATTTCTGCATCGGCTTTTTGCGACTCAATGGGAATTAATCTTTCCTCAGGAGATTTCTTGTCTTTAATGGCTAACTCATCACTGTCTTTCTTGTCAACGGGTGATGGCCCTCTTGAAGGCTCTTTGCTCATTGAGGATGATTTTCCAACATGGATTGTCGATTGTCTTCTCGATTGATCGTCAAAATCTTTTTCATCATGTTCTGGGGAATCTGGTTTTGATTCGTCTTTTTGTGCATCGGCTTTTTGCAAATCAATGGGACTTAAAATTTCCACAGGAGATTTCTTGTCTTTGACGGCTGTTTCATCACTGTCTTTCTTTGCTACGGGTGATGGTCCTCTTGAAGGCTCTTTGCTTATTGCGGGTGATTTTTCAAGATGGATTAACGATTGATCGTCTAAATCTGTTTCATCATGTTCAGGGGAATCTGGTTTTAATTCGTCGATTTCTGCTTCGGCTTTTTGTAACTCAATGGGACTTAATATTTCCACAGAAGATTTCTTGTCTTTGCCTGCTGTTTCATCACTGTCTTTCTTTGCTACGGGTGATGGTCCTCTTGAAGGCTCTTTGCTCATTGCGGGTGATTTTCCAACATGGATTGTCGACTCTCTTCTCGATTGATCGTCTAAATCTATTCCATCATGTTTAGGAGAAACTGGTTTTGATTTGTCTATTTGTGCATCGGCTTTTTGCGAATCAATGGGACTTAATTTTTCCATAGGAGATTTCTCGTCTTTAATAGTTAATTCATCACTGTCTTTCTTGTCTATCGGAGATGATCCTCTTGAAGGCTCTTTGCTTACTGCGGGTGATTTTTCAAGATGAGTTGTTAACTCTCTTCTCGATTGATCGTCTAAATCTTTTCCATCATGCTTAGGAGAATCTAGTTTTGATTCGTCTATTTGTGCATCGGCTTTTTGCGACTCGATGAGAGCTAACGTTTCCAAAGGAGATTTCTTGTCTTTGACGGCTGTTTCATCACTGTCTTTCTTTGCTACGAGTGATGGTACTCTTGAAGGCTCTTTGCTCATTGTGGGTGATTTTTCAAGATAAATTGTCGACTCTTTTCTCGATTGATCGTCTAAGTCCTTTTCATCATGTTCAGGGGAATCAAGTTTTGATTCGTCTATTTGTTCATCGGCTTTTTGCGAATCAATGGGACTTAACTTTTCCACAGGAGATTTCTCGTCTTTAATAATTAATTCATCACTGTCTTTCTTGTCTACCGGAGATGATCCTCTTGAAGGCTCTTTGCTTACTGCGGGTGATTTATCAAGATGAGTTGTCGACTCTCTTCTTGATTGGTCGTCTAAGCCTTTTCCATCATGTTCAGGGGCATCTGGTTTTGATTCGTCTATTTCTGCATCGGCTTTTTGTGACTCGATGAGAGTTAACGTTTCCACAGGAGTGTCTTTGACGGCTGTTTCATCACTGTCTTTCTTTGCTACGGGTGATGGTCCTCTTGAAGGCTCTTTAATCATTGCGGGTGATTTTTCAAGATGAATTATCGACTCTCTTCTCAATTGATCGTCTAAATCTTTTTCATCGTGTTCAGGGGATTCTGGTATGGATTCGTCTATTTCTGCATCAGCTTTTTGCGACGCAATCGGACTTAATCTTTCCTCAGTAGATTTCTTGCCCGTGATGGCTAATTCATCACTGTCTTTCTTGTCTACAGGAGATGGTCCCCTTGAAGGCTCTTTGCTTATTGCTGGTGATTTTTTGATATTAATTGTCGACTCTCTTCGCGCTTGATCGTCTAAATCCTTTTCATCATGTTCAAGAGAATCTGGTTTTGATTCGTGTATTTCTTCATCGGGTTTTTGCGAATCAATGGGACTTAATATTTCCACAAGAGATTTCTCGTGTTTGACGGCTGTTTCATCACTGTATTTCTTTGCTACGGGTGATGGTCCTCTTGAAGGCTCATTGCTTATGGCGGGTGATTTTTCAAGATGGATTGTCGACTCTCTTCTCGATTGATCGTCTAAATCTTTTTCATCAAGTTTAGGGGAATCTGGTTTCAATTCGTCTATTTCTGCATCGGCTTTTTGCGAATCAATGGGACTTATTATTTCATCAGGAGATTTCTTGCCTTTAATGGCTAATTCATCACTGTCTTTCTTGTCTATGGGGGAAGCTCCTCTTGAAGGCTCTTTGCTTATTGCGGGTGATATTTCAAGATGAATTGTCGACTCCCTTCTCGATTGATCTTCTAAATCTTTTCCATCATGTTTAGGAGAATCTGGTTTTGATTCGTCTATTTCTGCATCGGCTTTTTGCGAATCAATGGGACTTATTATTTCATCAGGAGATTTCTTGCCTTTAATGGCTAATTCATCACTGTCTTTCTTGTCAACGGGAGATGATACTCTTGAAGGCTCTTTGCTGACTGCGGGTGCTTTTTCAAGATGAATTGTCGACTCTCTTTTCGATTGATCGTCTAAATCTTTTCCATCATGTTTAGGAGAATCTGGTTTTGAGTCATCTATTTCTGCATCGGCTTTTTGCGACTCGATGAGAGTAAACGTTTCCACAGGAGATTTCTTGTCTTTGACGGCTGTTTCATCACTGTCTTTCTTTGCTACGGGTGATGGTCCTCTTGAAGGCTCTTTGCTCATTGCGGGTGACTTTTCAAGATGAATTGTCGACTCTTTTTTCAATTGATCGTCTAAATCCTTTTCATCATGTTCAGGGGAATCTGGTTTTGATTCGTCTATTTCTACATCGGCTTTTTGCGACGCAATCGGACTTAATCTTTCCTCAGTAGATTTCTCGCCTTTAATGGCTAATTCATCACTGTCTTTCTTGTCTACGAGGGATGTTCCCCTTGAAGGCTCTTTGCTTATTGCTGGAGATTTTTCGATATTAATTGTCGATTCTTTTCGCGCTTGATCGTCTAAATCCTTTTCATCATGTTCAGGGGAATCTGGTTTTGATTCGTCTATTTCTACATCGGCTTTTTGCGACTCGATGAGAGTTAACATTTCCACGGGAGATTTCTTGTCTTTGACGGCTGTTTCATCACTGTCTTTCTTTGCTACGGGTGATGGTTCTCTAAAAGGCTCTTTGCTCGTTGCGGGTGCTTTTTCAAGATGAATTGTCGACTCTCTTCTCAATTGATCGTCTAAATCTTTTTCATCGTGTTCAGGGGAATCTGGTTTAGATTCGTCTATGTCTTCATCGAGTTTTTGCGACGCAATCGGACTTAATCTTTCCTCAGTAGATTTCTCGCCTTTAATGGCTAATTCATCACTGTCTTTCTTGTCTACGAGGGATGTTCCCCTTGAAGGCTCTTTGCTTATTGCTGGAGATTTTTCGATATTAATTGTCGATTCTTTTCGCGCTTGATCGTCTAAATCGTTTTCATCATGTTCAAGAGAATCTGGTTTTGTTTCGTCTATTTCTTCATCGGGTTTTTGCGAATCAATGGGACTTAATTTTTCCATAAGAGATTTCTCGTCTTTAATCGCTAACTCGTCACTGTCTTTCTTGTATACGGGAGATGATTCTCTTGAAGGCTCTTTACTTACTGCGAGTGCTTTTTCAAGATGAATTGAAGACTCTCTTCTCGATTGATCGTCTAAATCTTTTCCATCATGTTTAGGAGAATCTGGTTTTGAGTCGTCTATTTCTGCATCGGCTTTTTGCGAATCAATGGGACTTATTATTTCATCAGGAGATTTCTTGCCTTTAATGGCTAATTCATCACTGTCTTTCTTGTCTACGGGGGATGTTCCTCTTGAAGGCTCTTTGCTTATTGCGGGTGATATTTCAAGATGAATTGTCGATTCTCTTCTCGATTGATCGTCTAAATCTTTTCCATCATATTTAGGAGAATCTGGTTTTGATTCGTCTATTTGTGCATCGGCTTTTTGCATATCAATGGGACTTATTTTTTCCATAAGAGATTTCTCGTCTTTAATAGCTAACTCGTCACTGTCTTTCTTGTCTACGGGAGATGATTCTCGTGAAGGCTCTTTGCTGACTGCGGGTGATTTTTCAAGATGAATTATCGACTCCCTTCTCGATTGATCGTCTAAATCTTTTCCATCATGTTTAGGTGAATCTGGTTTTGAGTCGTCTATTTCTGCAACGGCTTTTTGCGAATCAAAGGGACTTATTATTTCATCAGGAGATTTCTTGCCTTTAATGGCTAATTCATCACTGTCTTTCTTGTCTACGGGGGATGCTCCTCTTGAAGGCTCTTTGCTTATTGCGGGTGATATTTCAAGATGAATTGTTGACTCCCTTCTCGATTGATCGTCTAAATCTTTTCCATCATGCTTAGGAGAATCTGGTTTTGAGTCGTCTATTTCTGCATCGGCTTTTTGCGAATCAATGGGACTTATTATTTCATCAGGAGATTTCTTGCCTTTAATGGCTAATTCATCACTGTCTTTCTTGTCTACGGGGGATGTTCCTCTTGAAGGCTCTTTGCTTATTGCGCGTGATATTTCAAGATGAATTGTCGATTCTCTTCTCGATTGATCGTCTAAATCTTTTCCATCATGTTTAGGAGAATCTGGTTTTGATTCGTCTATTTGTGCATCGGCTTTTTGCATATCAATGGGACTTAATTTTTCCATAAGAGATTTCTCGTCTTTAATAGCTAACTCGTCATTGTCTTTCTTGTCTACGGGAGATGATTCTCTTGAAGGCTCTTTGCTGACTGCTGGTGCTTTTTCAAGATGAATTGTCGACTCCCTTCTCGATTGATCGTCTAAATCTTTTTCATCATGTTTAGGAGAATCTGGTTTTGAGTCGTCTATTTCTGCAACGGCTTTTTGCGAATCAATGGGACTTATTATTTCATCAGGAGATTTCTTGCCTTTAATGGCTAATTCATCACTGTCTTTCTTGTCTACGGGGGATGCTCCTCTTGAAGGCTCTTTGCTTATTGCGGGTGCTTTTTCAAGATGAATTGTCGACTCCCTTCTCGATTGATCGTCTAAATCTTTTCCATCATGTTTAGGAGAATCTGGTTTTGATTCGTCTATTTGTGCATCGGCTTTTTGCATATCAATGGGACTTAATTTTTCCATAAGAGATTTCTCGTCTTTAATAGCTAACTCGTCATTGTCTTTCTTGTCTACGGGAGATGATTCTCTTGAAGGCTCTTTGCTGACTGCTGGTGCTTTTTCAAGATGAATTGTCGACTCCCTTCTCGATTGATCGTCTAAATCTTTTTCATCATGTTTAGGAGAATCTGGTTTTGAGTCGTCTATTTCTGCAACGGCTTTTTGCGAATCAATGGGACTTATTATTTCATCAGGAGATTTCTTGCCTTTAATGGCTAATTCATCACTGTCTTTCTTGTCTACGGGGGATGCTCCTCTTGAAGGCTCTTTGCTTATTGCGGGTGATATTTCAAGATGAATTATCGACTCCTTTCTCGATTGATCGTGTAAATCTTTTCCATCGTGTTTAGGAGAATCCGGTTTTGAGTCGTCTATTTCTGCATCGGCTTTTTGCGAATCAATGCGACTTATTATTTCATCAGGAGATTTCTTGCCTTTAATTGCTAATTCATCACTGTCTTTCTTGTCTACGGGGGATGTTCCTCTTGAAGGCTCTTTGCTTATTGCGGGTGATATTTCAAGATGAATTGACGATTCTCTTCTCGATTGATCGTCTAAATCTTTTTCATCATGTTTAGGAGAATCTGGTTTTGAGTCGTCTATTTCTGCAACGGCTTTTTGCGAATCAATGGGACTTATTATTTCATCAGGAGATTTCTTGCCTTTAATGGCTAATTCATCACTGTCTTTCTTGTCTACGGGGGATGCTCCTCTTGAAGGCTCTTTGCTTATTGCGGGTGATATTTCAAGATGAATTGTCGACTCCCTTCTCGATTGATCGTCTAAATCTTTTCCATCATGTTTAGGAGAATCCGGTTTTGAGTCGTCTATTTCTGCATCGGCTTTTTGCGAATCAATGGGACTTATTATTTCATCAGGAGATTTCTTGCCTTTAATTGCTAATTCATCACTGTCTTTCTTGTCTACGGGGGATGTTCCTCTTGAAGGCTCTTTGCTTATTGCGGGTGATATTTCAAGATGAATTGACGATTCTCTTCTCGATTGATCGTCTAAATCTTTTCCATCATGTTTAGGAGAATCTGGTTTTGATTCGTCTATTTGTGCATCGGCTTTTTGCATATCAATGGGACTTATTATTTCATCAGGAGATTTCTTGCCTTTAATGGCTAATTCATCACTGTCTTTTTTGTCTACGGGGGATGCTCCTCTTGAAGGCTCTTTGCTTATTGCGGGTGATATTTCAAGATGAATTGTCGACTCCCTTCTCGATTGATCGTCTAAATCTTTTTCATCATGTTTAGGAGAATCCGGTTTTGAGTCGTCTATTTCTGCATCGGCTTTTTGCGAATCAATGGGACTTATTATTTCATCAGGAGATTTCTTGCCTTTAATTGCTAATTCATCACTGTCTTTCTTGTCTACGGGGGATGTTCCTCTTGAAGGCTCTTTGCTTATTGCGGGTGATATTTCAAGATGAATTGACGATTCTCTTCTCGATTGATCGTCTAAATCTTTTCCATCATGTTTAGGAGAATCTGGTTTTGATTCGTCTATTTGTGCATCGGCTTTTTGCATATCAATGGGACTTATTATTTCATCAGGAGATTTCTTGCCTTTAATGGCTAATTCATCACTGTCTTTTTTGTCTACGGGGGATGCTCCTCTTGAAGGCTCTTTGCTTATTGCGGGTGATATTTCAAGATGAATTGTCGACTCTCTTCTCGATTGATCGTCTAAATCTTTTCCATCATGTTTAGGAGAATCTGGTTTTGATTCGTCTATTTGTGCATCGGCTTTTTGCATATCAATGGGACTTATTATTTCATCAGGAGATTTCTTGCCTTTAATGGCTAATTCATCACTGTCTTTCTTGTCTACGGGAGATGATTCTCTTGAAGGCTCTTTGCTGACTGCTGGTGCTTTTTCAAGATGAATTGTCGACTCTCTTCTCGATTGATCGTCTAAATCTTTTCCATCATGTTTAGGAGAATCTGGTTTTGAGTCGTCTATTTCTGCAACGGCTTTTTGCGAATCAATGCGACTTATTATTTCATCAGAAGATTTTTTTTCTTTAATGGCTAATTCATCACTGTCTTTCTTGTCTACGGGGGATGCTCCTCTTGAAGGCTCTTTGCTTATTGCGGGTGTTATTTCAAGATGAATTGTCGACTCCCTTCTCGATTGATCGTCTAAATCTTTTTCATCATGTTTAGGAGAATCTGGTTTTGAGTCGTCTATTTCTGCAACGGCTTTTTGCAAATCAATGGGACTTATTATTTCATCAGGAGATTTCTTGCCTTTAATGGCTAATTCATCACTGTCTTTCTTGTCCACGGGGGATGCTCCTCTTGAAGGCTCTTTGCTTATTGCGGGTGCTTTTTCAAGATGAATTGTCGACTCCCTTCTCGATTGATCGTCTAAATCTTTTCCATCATGCTTAGGAGAATCCGGTTTTGAGTCGTCTATTTCTGCATCGGCTTTTTGCGAATCAATGGGACTTATTATTTCATCAGGAGATTTCTTGCCTTTAATTGCTAATTCATCACTGTCTTTCTTGTCTACGGGGGATGTTCCTCTTGAAGGCTCTTTGCTTATTGCGGGTGATATTTCAAGATGAATTGACGATTCTCTTCTCGATTGATCGTCTAAATCTTTTCCATCATGTTTAGGAGAATCTGGTTTTGAGTCGTCTATTTCTGCAACGGCTTTTTGCGAATCAATGGGACTTATTATTTCATCAGGAGATTTCTTGCCTTTAATGGCTAATTCATCACTGTCTTTCTTGTCTACGGGGGATGCTCCTCTTGAAGGCTCTTTGCTTATTGCGGGTGATATTTCAAGATGAATTGTCGACTCCCTTCTCGATTGATCGTCTAAATCTTTTCCATCATGTTTAGGAGAATCCGGTTTTGAGTCGTCTATTTCTGCATCGGCTTTTTGCGAATCAATGGGACTTATTATTTCATCAGGAGATTTCTTGCCTTTAATTGCTAATTCATCACTGTCTTTCTTGTCTACGGGGGATGTTCCTCTTGAAGGCTCTTTGCTTATTGCGGGTGATATTTCAAGATGAATTGACGATTCTCTTCTCGATTGATCGTCTAAATCTTTTCCATCATGTTTAGGAGAATCTGGTTTTGAGTCGTCTATTTCTGCAACGGCTTTTTGCGAATCAATGGGACTTATTATTTCATCAGGAGATTTCTTGCCTTTAATGGCTAATTCATCACTGTCTTTCTTGTCCACGGGGGATGCTCCTCTTGAAGGCTCTTTGCTTATTGCGGGTGCTTTTTCAAGATGAATTGTCGACTCCCTTCTCGATTGATCGTCTAAATCTTTTCCATCATGCTTAGGAGAATCCGGTTTTGAGTCGTCTATTTCTGCATCGGCTTTTTGCGAATCAATGGGACTTATTATTTCATCAGGAGATTTCTTGCCTTTAATTGCTAATTCATCACTGTCTTTCTTGTCTACGGGGGATGTTCCTCTTGAAGGCTCTTTGCTTATTGCGGGTGATATTTCAAGATGAATTGACGATTCTCTTCTCGATTGATCGTCTAAATCTTTTCCATCATGTTTAGGAGAATCTGGTTTTGATTCGTCTATTTGTGCATCGGCTTTTTGCATATCAATGGGACTTATTATTTCATCAGGAGATTTCTTGCCTTTAATGGCTAATTCATCACTGTCTTTTTTGTCTACGGGGGATGCTCCTCTTGAAGGCTCTTTGCTTATTGCGGGTGATATTTCAAGATGAATTGTCGACTCCCTTCTCGATTGATCGTCTAAATCTTTTCCATCATGCTTAGGAGAATCTGGTTTTGATTCGTCCATTTGTGCATTGGCTTTTTGCGACTCGATGAGAGTTAACTTTTCCACAGGAGATTTATTGTCTTTGACGGTTGTTTCATCACTGTCTTTCTTTGCTACGGGTGATGGTCCTCTTGAAGGCTCATTGCTAATTGCGGGTGATTTTTCAAGATGGATTGTCGACTCTCTTCTCGATCGATTGTCTAAATATTTTTTATCGTGTTCAGGGGAATCTAGTTTAGATTCGTCTATTTCTTCATCGCCTTTTTGCGAATCAATGGGACTTATTATTTCATCAGGAGATTTCTTGCCTGTGATGGCAAATTCATCACTGTCTTTCTTGTCTACAGGAGATAGTCCTCTTGAAGGCTCTTTGCTTATTGCTGGTGATTTTTCGATATTAATTGTCGACTCTCTTCTCGCTTGATCGTCTAAATCCTTTTCATCATGTTCAAGAGAATCTGGTTTTGATTCGTCTATTTCTTCATCGGGTTTTTGCGAATCAATGGGACTTAATATTTTCACAGGAGATTTCTTGTCTTTGACGGCTGTTTCATCACTGTCTTTCTTTGCTACGGGTGATGGTCCTCTTGAAGGCTCTTTGCTCATTGCGGGTGATTTTTCAAGATGAATTGTCGATTTTCTTCTCGATGGATCGTCTAAATCTTTTTCATCATGTTCAGGGGAACCTGGTTTTGATTCCTCTTTTTGTGCATCGGCTTTTTGCAAATCAATGGGACTTAATTTTTCCATAAGAGATTTCTCGTCTTTAATAGCTAACTCGTCACTGTCTTTCTTGTCTACGGGAGATGACTCTCTTGAAGGCTCTTTGCTGACTGCGGGTGCTTTTTCAAGATGAATTGTCGATTCTCTTCTCGATTGATCGTCTAAATCTTTTCCATCATGTTTAGGAGAATCTGGTTTTGAATCGTCTATTTGTGCATCGGCTTTTTGCATATCAATGGGATTTAATTTTTCCATAAGAGATTTCTCGTCTTTAATAGCTAACTCGTCACTGTCTTTCTTGTCTACGGGAGATGATTCTCTTGAAGGCTGTTTGCTGACTGCGAGTGCTTTTTCAAGATGAATTGTCGACTCTCTTCTCGATTGATCGTCTAAATCTTTTCCATCATGTTTAGGAGAATCTGGTTTTGAGTCGTCTATTTCTGCAATAGCTTTTTGCGAATCAATGGGACTTATTATTTCATCAGGAGATTTCTTGCCTTTAATGGCTAATTCATCACTGTCTTTCTTGTCTACGGGGGATGCTCCTCTTGAAGGCTCTTTGCTTATTGCGGGTGATATTTCAAGATGAATTGTCGACTCCCTTCTCGATTGATCGTCTAAATCTTTTCCATCATGTTTAGGAGAATCTGGTTTTGATTCGTCTATTTGTGCATCGGCTTTTTGCATATCAATGGGACTTATTTTTTCCATAAGAGATTTCTCGTCTTTAATAGCTAACTCGTCACTGTCATTCTTGTCAACGGGAGATGATACTCTTGAAGGCTCTTTGCTGACTGCGGGTGCTTTTTCAAGATGAATTGTCGATTCTCTTCTCGATTGATCGTCTAAATCTTTTCCATCATGTTTAGCAGAATCTTGTTTTGAGTCATCTATTTCTGCAACGGCTTTTTGCGAATCAATGGGACTTAATTTTTTCATAAGAGATTTCTCGTCTTTAATAGCTAACTCGTCACTGTCTTTCTTGTCTACGGGAGATGGTTCTCTTGAAGGCTCTTTGCTTATTGCGGGTGATATTTCAAGATGAATTGTCGACTCCCTTCTCGATTGATCGTCTAAATCTTTTCCATCATGTTTAGGAGAATCTGGTTTTAATTCGTCTATTTGTGCATCGGCTTTTTGCGAATCAATGAGACTTAATTTTTCCATAAGAGATTTCTCGTCTTTTTTAGCGAACTCGTCACTGTCTTTCTTGTCTACGGGAGATGACTCTCTTGAAGGCTCTTTGCTGACTGCGGGTGCTTTTTCAAGATGAATTGTCGATTCTCTTCTCGATTGATCGTCTAAATCTTTTTCATCATGTTTAGGAGAATCTGGTTTTGAGTCGTCTATTTCTGCATCGGCTTTTTGCGAATCAATGGAACTTATTATTTCATCAGGAGATTTCTTGCCTTTAATGGCTAATTCATCACTGTCTTTCTTGTCTACGGGGGATGCTCCTCTTGAAGGCTCTTTGCTCATTGCGGGTGCTTTTTCAAGATGAATTGTCGATTCTCTTCTTGATTGATCGTCTAAATCTTTTCCATCTTGTTCAGGGGAATCTGGTGTTGATTCGTCCATTTTAGCATCGGCTTTTTGCGAATCAATGGGACTTAATATTTCTACAGGAGATTTCTCTTCTTGGACGACAGCTTCATCACTGTCTTTCTTTGCCACGGGTGACGGTCCTCTTGAAGGCTCTTTGCTCATTGCGGGTGCTTTTTCAAGATGAATTGTCGATTTATCGTCCAAATCTTTTTCATCGTGTTCAAGAGAATCTGGTGTTGATTCGTGTATTTCTGCATCGGCTTTGTGCGACTTAACGGGATTTAATATTTCCACCGGAGATTTCTTGTCTTTGACGGCTGTTTCATCACTGTCTTTCTTTTCCACGGGCGATGGTACTCTTGAAGGTTCTTTGCTTACTGTGGGTGCTTTTTCAAGATGAATTGTCGACTCTCTTCTCGATTGATCGTCTAAATCTTTTCCATCATGTTTAGGAGAATCTGGTTTTGAGTCGTCTATTTCTGCAACAGCTTTTTGCGAATCAATGGGACTTATTATTTCATCAGGAGATTTCTTGCCTTTAATGGCTAATTCATCACTGTCTTTCTTGTCTACGGGGGATGCTCCTCTTGAAGGCTCTTTGCTTATTGCGGGTGATATTTCAAGATGAATTGTCGACTCCCTTCTCGATTGATCGTCTAAATCTTTTCCATCATGTTTAGGAGAATCTGGTTTTGATTCGTCTATTTGTGCATCGGCTTTTTGCATATCAATGGGACTTATTTTTTCCATAAGAGATTTCTCGTCTTTAATAGCTAACTCGTCACTGTCATTCTTGTCAACGGGAGATGATACTCTTGAAGGCTCTTTGCTGACTGCGGGTGCTTTTTCAAGATGAATTGTCGATTCTTTTCTCGATTGATCGTCTAAATCTTTTCCATCATGTTTAGCAGAATCTTGTTTTGAGTCATCTATTTCTGCAACGGCTTTTTGCGAATCAATGGGACTTAATTTTTTCATAAGAGATTTCTCGTCTTTAATAGCTAACTCGTCACTGTCTTTCTTGTCTACGGGAGATGGTTCTCTTGAAGGCTCTTTGCTTATTGCGGGTGATATTTCAAGATGAATTGTCGACTCCCTTCTCGATTGATCGTCTAAATCTTTTCCATCATGTTTAGGAGAATCTGGTTTTAATTCGTCTATTTGTGCATCGGCTTTTTGCGAATCAATGGGACTTAATTTTTCCATAAGAGATTTCTCGTCTTTTTTAGCGAACTCGTCACTGTCTTTCTTGTCTACGGGAGATGACTCTCTTGAAGGCTCTTTGCTGACTGCGGGTGCTTTTTCAAGATGAATTGTCGATTCTCTTCTCGATTGATCGTCTAAATCTTTTTCATCATGTTTAGGAGAATCTGGTTTTGAGTCGTCTATTTCTGCATCGGCTTTTTGCGAATCAATGGAACTTATTATTTCATCAGGAGATTTCTTGCCTTTAATGGCTAATTCATCACTGTCTTTCTTGTCTACGGGGGATGCTCCTCTTGAAGGCTTTTTGCTCATTGCGGGTGCTTTTTCAAGATGAATTGTCGATTCTCTTCTTGATTGATCGTCTAAATCTTTTCCATCATGTTCAGGGGAATCTGGTGTTGATTCGTCCATTTCAGCATCGGCTTTTTGCGAATCAATGGGACTTAATATTTCTACAGGAGATTTCTCTTCTTGGACGACAGCTTCATCACTGTCTTTCTTTGCCACGGGTGACGGTCCTCTTGAAGGCTCTTTGCTCATTGCGGGTGATTTTTCAAGATGAATTGTCGATTTATCGTCCAAATCTTTTTCATCGTGTTCAAGAGAATCTGGTGTTGATTCGTGTATTTCTGCATCGGCTTTGTGCGACTTAACGGGATTTAATATTTCCACCGGAGATTTCTTGTCTTTGACGGCTGTTTCATCACTGTCTTTCTTTGCCACGGGCGATGGTACTCTTGAAGGTTCTTTGCTTACTGTGGGTGATTTTTCAATATGAATTGTCGACTCTCTTCTCGATTGATCGTCTAAATCTTTTTCATCAGGTTTTGATTCGTCTATTTCTGCATCGGCTTTTTGCGAATCAATGAGACTTATTAATTCCACAGGAGGTTTCTTGTCTTTGACGGCTGTTTCATCACTGTCTTTTTTTGCTACGGGTGATGATGCTCTTGACGGCTCTTTGCTTATTGCGGGTGATTTTTCAATAAAAATTGTCAACTCTTTTCTCGGTTGATCGTCTAAATCTTTTTCATCATGTTTAGGAGAATCTGGTTTTGATTTGTCCATTTCTGCATCGGCTTTTTGCGATTCAATGGGGCTTATTATTTCATCAGAAGATTTCTTGCCTCTAATGGCTAATTCATCACTGTCTTTCTTGTCTATGGGGGATGCTCCTCTTGAAGGCTCTTTGCTTATTGCGGGTGATATGTCAAGATGAATTGTCGACTCCCTTCTCGATTGATCGTCTAAATCTTTTCCATCATGTTTGGGAGAATCTGGTTTTGAGTCGTCTATTTCTGCATCGGCTTTTTGCGAATCAATGGGACTTGTTATTTCATCAGGAGATTTCTTGCCTTTAATGGCTAATTCATCACTGTCTTTCTTGTCTACGGGGGATGCTCCTGTTGAAGGCTCTTTGCTTATTGCAGGTGATTTTTCAAGATGGATTGTCGATTGTCTTCTCGATTGATTGTCTAAATCTTTTTCATCATGTTCAGGGGAATCTGGTTTTGATTCGTCCTTTTCTGGACCGGCTTTTTGCAAATCAATGGGACTTAATCTTTCTTCAGGAGATTTCTTTTTTTTTATAGCAAGTACATCACTGTCTTTCTTTGGTGCGGGTGATGGTCCTCTTGAAGGCTCTTTGCTTATTGCGGGTGATTTTTCAAGATCCCCTGCTGACTTTTTTCTCGATTGTATGTCCAAATGTTTTTCACCATGTTCAGGAGAATCTGGTTCTGCATCGGGTTTTTGTAACTCATCGGAACTTAATATTTTCTTAGGAGATTCCTTGTCTTTTATTGCTTGTTCATCACTGTCTTTCTTTGAAATGGGTGATGGTTCTCTTGAAGGCTCTTTACTTATGGCGGGTGATTTTTCAAGATGGATTTTCGACTCTCTTCTCGATTGAACGTCTAATTCTTTTTCATCGTGTTCAATGGAATCTGGTTTTGATTCGTGTTTTTCTGCATCGGCTTCTTTTAACTCAATGGGACTTAATCTTTCTTCAGAAGATGTCTTTTCTTTTATGGCAAGGTTATCACTGTCTTTCTTTGCTTCGGGTGATGGTCCCCTTGAAGTCGTTTTTTTGATGATTTCAGGAGCGAATTTTATACTGCCATTAGAGCAAATCTCTATCTCTTGACCGCCATCTTCACTACTGGCGGTAACAAGCATTCTTTGCACTGTTGTTGGAGTATGTGCACCTTTTTGATTATCATACAATTCTAGCTTGTCTTCACATATATCAATATCTTTTTCTTCTGAAATACGTGTTTCAAAATCTTTTTCTTTTAAGCAAAGTGCTGATTCTATAAGAGAACACGGACTTGTTTTCCCTGATAATATTTCAGGCATGATTTCTTCTAAGCTTTTTTCTGATTTCAATACCTCTGCAACATTAGCGACAATCTTTTCAACATCAACCTCTGTACGGATTGAAAATTTACTAAGATCAGTAATTTCTTGAGCATTTAATGTTTCACTGACTTGATCTAGCGATTCTACACCAGTTACGGACACCTGCGCTACACGTTTTATATCTGATTTTTTCTGATACAGATTATCTGATAAGTCTTTTTCCAGTGATCCGTGATCACTTATATCTTTGTCTTCAATATCTTCTGGGATTGAAGTTATTTTGTCAGGCTTAGAATGAAAGTCATCATACTGTAAATCCTCTTTTATAGGTGAATCTACAGTAGTGATATGCGTTTCACGTAGCTCAGTTGTAAACGGTTGATATTCATAACTTCTGTAATCAGTTTTTGGCAGATCCGTATTTGAAAGTTGTCCATCTGTAGATTCTTGCCGTTTGTCAGTTGCTGGGGTATGTCTAGCAAATGCTGGAGAATCCGGTGCAGAACCGGGAGTTACTGTTACGACTTCGGCATGCGATGCTTGCTGTAACAATTTAACAATCAACTCTTCCTCTACACCTTTTTCAATATACACACTTGCATCATCATTTGTTTGTTTAGCGACAGTTTTATTGTCTGGAGGCTTTATGTCATTAAGAAAATCTAATTCCGGTTTTCGTCTTGTTGATTGGTTATCTAGGAATTCTTCTTGTTTAAAACTAGTGGAAGATTTTTCATCATGAATTTTTTGCTCTTGCTCTTCTTTTGTATATGTTATCTTTTTATGGGCAGTTTCAGAAGAACTAGCCTGTAATGATTTATCATCCTTTTTACTATCGTTATATTCATCAAATGTATTATAATCAGCCTCTTCATGAACTGGTAAATCAGCAACTTCATCTGGTGTTTTGACAATATCTCTCAATGGCATGGATTGTGTATTAAATTGATTAGTTCTAGAAGTAATTTGTGGGAAAGGTTCTAATGTGCTAGGTGGTATCATAACATGGTTTTCTTTTTCCATGGAATCTTCTTTAACATGTTTTTCTTCAACAATTAGATCTTCTTTAATTTCATTTAGCGGGAATCTCTCATCTTCAGGCAGAGTGGGAGCAGTAGTCGTTGCTCCCGACTCAATAGTAGCGGAGAACTTTTCTTCCGGTTGAGATTCTTGCATAACATTTGGTTCAGTGAATACTCGTGGTTTATCGTCTAAGTCGTCCTTGCTATCTGTCGTTTTTTTTTCACTGCTGCCATCTGCTTTCTCTTCAACACTCATTGAAGTTTCTTCAATTTTATGTTCGAAATTTTCTTTCTTGTGTGCAATTTCATGCTCTAAGTCATTTAAATCTTCCGTTTGCTTATGAATAATAGAGGCAGCAGAAGTTATAATACTTTCTAATTCTTCTTGAAGTTGCTCTTGATGTTCTGGAGACAAAACATCAACTGATAGTTTAGATTCATCTTCTTTATTTATTTCTGATTCAGGAACTTCTTCATCGTGAGAGGGAATTTCCACTTTCTCATTGAGCTCTTCAGAAACCACATAACTTTCCTTTCGTTTTTTCTCAGACTCATGAGAATCGCGAACATGCTTTTGCAATTCCTCTTCATTTGTATGACTACTTTCAGGTTCATTCATTGAGTCCTCTGTATATTGGTCAACTTCTTCTTTTTCGATTATAAGATACTCCTCCTCGAATTCTCCCTCAACAGTAGTTTCTGTTTTAACATCATCGACCATCCTTTCATTATCAGATTCAGCTGTGTATTCAACTTTTTCTTCGGTTTCGCTATCTCTATTAAATACTGCTTCAATTTCTCTAACAATTTCTTGCTCTTCTCTGAGTTCATCAAGCTCTTGTTGTTTGACATCATCAATAGATTTTGAGCTATCGTCTTCGATTTTTTTATCGGAAAATGAAATCGAATCCTCTTTAGAAGTTGCGTCGTCTTTCTTATGTTTTCTTATGACAGGTCTTTCTTTTTCTCCCTTAATCGACTTCAAAAGCTTAGTGGGACTGCCTGCAGCTTTTACACTCTTCACAGGGGACGATAAAGATTTAGGTCGCCGGGATATGGGCTCCCTCTTTAGTTTTGAAACATCTTTCTTTTCTGATGGTTTTAAAGGTTCTTTTTTTGGTGACGGTGCTTTGAATTTTGATTCGAGAACTTTTCTATTATTGGCTTCTTTCATGCTTTTGGCTGGAGTACTACTGGGACTCGATCTTTTGAATCGATGAGAAGGTTTAGGTTTTAGCACTTCTTTTTCTTTAATAGTGAAAGGAATTGTTTTGAGTTCTGCAATCTTTTTCGGACTTCCAGGGGGAGATTTAAAACTATCTGTTTTTTTTTCTACTGACTTTCTTTCTGTTGATTTCTGAGTACTCCTGGAAATACTCCTTGAGCGAGTTGATGTGAGATTAGCATCAATTTTAGATTTGTGTTCACTCCTTTTACGTAGAGTTTCACTTTTTAATTTTATGTCACTTTTTTCAGTGTCTCTTATTTTTAATTCTATTTGTTTTATAGAATTATCTTCTTCTTTCTTAGGCGTATCTGTTTTTCTTTTATCTTTTTTGTCTGCAATAGATTCATTTGTTTCACTTTTTTTATTTTTTTTATCACTTATGTACCTATTATCTTTACGATTCTTTTCAGAAATTTTCTTTTCAATACTAGTTTCTGATATATTTTCAGTCTTCTTACTTTCAGTCTTAATTTTTTTTTCCGATAAAGTTTTTTGCTTCGTTTGAGATGTCAGCACCATGGCAGAAGATTTGGACAGTATTTTGTGTTCTAATTTTTTGGTTTCATCACTCAATTCTTGCTCTTTTTCAGTTCGAAGTTTATTGTCAGTGATATCTTTAATAAGATCATTGTTATCCAAAAGAGAATCGATATCTATTTTATTACCTATTCTAGGAAAATCATTTAAATGTGATTCTTTATCTGATAATTTTTGATCCATGTGATTTGGAAGAGTTTTTTCTGTGGAAATATGTTGCTTGTCAATAACTTTGTGGTCTTTCTCTATTGAAGACTTTTGTGTAGATATTTTAGTGACGGATGATTCATTTGTAGTTTTTTCCATGTGAGAATATCTCGATTGTGAAGTTTGTCGATATGTTTTCGTTGATGCTAACGGTGCAATAGGAGCAATAGATTTTGCAGTACACGACGGATGTTTCATAAATTCTAAATGTCTAATTTTTTCTAAGCCTTCAAAAATTTTGTGCTGAGGTGTACTTCCCGGAAACATTATCCTAGTAATTGTGTCGTTCGGATTCGCCGGCTGCCATACGAGTAAAGCGCAGATTGAAATCATATTTTGAACCGGAAAAGTGAATTCCTTTGAATTACTACGACTTGCGAAAAGCTTTTGATCGCTCGTATGCCATTTGTGTAAAAAGTCCTTGACGTATTTTGAATCTTTAGAAGGGTTCAGCACGTACATATCCAATGTACCTGAAAATGAAAAAATAAAAAATGTTTAATTTATACATTTTTTTTCTTTATAACATTTGTAAATTTTAGCGGCACCTATTGCTAAGACGTGATAACATTTTTAATATACTCTTTTTATGTCTTCACTGTCAATTCATAGAGGAAAAGCATTATATTAAAAAGTAAAATACTTTTTGGGTCCTAATTCCACATTTTTTATAAAGAACAGGACTGGTTTCGCTCATCCTGGGCAATGACAACTGATAATGCTTATGATAAGTGATATCGTGTCAAAAGTGTCTAATTTTTTAAAATATAATTTAATATGAAAATAATTATCGTCGTAACAGGGCAAAGAACTTTGGTAAAGTTTGATTATAAAATTCATAACCATTTCCAATAACTCTAAAAAATATTTAATGACAAATAAGAGCTGAAGTATTTTCATAAAAACATTATAACCCTATTTTTATCACATATTAACACATATTAGCACATTATAGAACTTATCCTAAGATTCAATAATAATTAAATATTAAATTCAATACATATCGACTGTGGAAAGGAAAAAGGACGTAACCCTCAATTTTCCAAAATAGCTTTTTTTCGATGATCACAATGTATACAACTTGACACACATTCTATCAAAAGGGTGGAAGCTAAAAATGCCTAATTAGTATCTAAATTTAGCTTTCAAGTTTAAAAAAGATGACCTTATAAAAAATTAAAATCAAGAAAAAACACTGAAATAAAAGTTTTTCTGAGACAATTTCTTAAATTAATATTAGGTTGTGTCAATTAAACACCAGTTTAGAAGTCTCCGTGCACTTCAAGGTTGTGTATAATTCATAATTTGCATGTCACAAAACCATCAATACACATTTTTAGTGCCTCCTGTATAATTTAATATGTGTGGGTTACGTCCTTTTTCCTTTCCACAGTCGATATTGTATTTCCTACTTTTATAATTTAAGATTTCGACTGAAGGTGCTTTTGGTGGAATTTCAATATTAAATTTGAATCGTTCAAATTATGTACACTCCCACAGATTTTGTCATCAGTTCAAGTTCATCCGTGCACTTGAACGTCTGAAGATGCCGAAAGGCGAAACCCGGGTCGTTAGTGACAAAATCTGTGGGAGTGTACATAATTTGAACGATTCAAATTTCCTACTGTTTTTTTATATTTCAGAGAAAAGTAGGAACATAGATGCATAATATTACATATATGTATGTGATGTTATTGAAAATCAGTGACGGTCGGTGACAAGAATATTTGGGAGTGCAAAAATGACCTATTTATTAAAAAAAACAATTTTTCAATTCTTGAATCTCGAAAAAACTTCGATAATACAAATATTAAGGTCCGATTCCACCACTATTTAAATGTTTAATTTGAAAGAAAATTTAAGTAAGGTTGAGGATAAATCAAGGACCGCCGCGGCAGAATCTCTTGGTCCGCCACTGAGGTTTAAAAATCCCGTAGTATTTGAATATATACACGGGGGTTCTGTTTTCTTTTGTTCTATCCCATGAGTCACCCCTGCTGAAAATATATAACGATTTCTAGTACAACACTGACATAATTAAAATATGGCTGTTTTGATTATATTCAAAACTCACAATATTATGTATATACTATCTATATGGTTTGGTCCAGATAATTTTTGACTTCTATCTAGCCAAAGAAATACTGGGATCCATTCAATCAAATCCAAATGTGTACGCAGACAACGGCACTTTCGATTATGACGGTGTTGTTCTGGTGATGCGATATGTGTAATAAGGATCATAAAAAATCCTTTTTCTATTGTTAAAATGTAATAATGTTTGATTATTATAATATCAAGTTAATAAGTGTGATATTGATTGCTGCGTGCATATTACGTTTATGAATTATCGACTCCAGTGACGTTACTGAAACAACTCTTTGGGAGAACAAAATTTTATTTGGTTAGCGGCCGCTGATGTGAGCATTTTAAAAATATACTTAATTACTATCCGAATGCTTACCATGCCCTACTTTGTGATAAAGATTTATAGGTTCTGATCCACGGTAACAAGCCTGAGGTTTCAAATTGATACCCTTTAAGTTGGCCATCATATCGTAGCCTTCTTGTAGTAAGCTGACCAAAAGTGGATCACTGCTGGTCTCACCGTCAGGTGTCAATAAATTTCTGCGATCCTGAAATGTAAAAAAAACACAAAATGAAATATTGCACAGGTAATAAAACAGTGCACATTCCAGAGAATCAACGGTATTGAAGTACAGCGAAACCCCCAATTACGCTACCTTGAATTACGCGCCAAACAGCAATATTCGCTGTAAATCATCTAATTGCGTGGTTGCATTCCATTGTCGTTGCTGCTGTATACATGACTGAGCGGCTGTCTGTGTTGTGCATACAGTCAAACGTTGGCGAGCGTCTGTGTATTCGGCACGTGCCAGGCTAATTACACACACACAATCGGGCGGCTGTCAAAATGTGTAGTGTATACAGAAAAAGTCGCGAGCGCTATGCATTTTAATACCTAAAAACTAAATTTTTATTTCGTCCCTATATTTTTTTCATTTCTTCTTAGTTTAGGCTGTTTTTCATTTTTCGGGAAAAAAAACGTAATCCCTATTTTTTGTATGAGATTTACTCCCCCAATTACGCGCCTCCCAATCACGCGGTCCCAGCTTTCGTGTAAATGGGGGTTTTACTGTAATTTATATTTGAATGAAAGAGGAAAATATTGAATGTCACATGCGAGGAATCAAAATGGAGACAGCATATTTAACATTATAGGCTATTTGCAAAATTTAAAGATTTTGACATTTGACGATATTTTATGTGCCCGAGCTCCCACAATCCCTTTTGTGATGACAACTGGCAGACATTCAAAGTTTTAGTTCAATTAATTGTGTTTAAAAAATTATCACGAGACCAATATAATCGATTGTTTTTATTGTTATGGCAACATTGTTTTTGTAAACCCGAAACGATTTTGCGTTTTTTTCTTTCTTGCTTTTTGGGACGTGAACCGGACACAAAGTGCTGTCGGTGCCTCCCGCTGCTGGAAAGTGGTTCCGGCGGCCATTAGCTTAAACTCACTTGTGTTTTTTGTGGTGTTTGTGCGATACGGTATTCATAGAATGTCGTATCGGAAAGCTCGTCGTCCGAGATTGAAGAAATAATCCTTTTCAATCTCGACGATAATTAAAAAAAAAAAAAAATGCTTGTCTGTCGCGCGCGCAGATTGTAGAATATTTTTTTCTTAAATTAACTATTAATTAATTTGTGCAAGCCGGGTATTATTTGTGTTCATGTAAATTCTATCCGTGAATATTCTTTTTGTAATTGTAACTTTGTATAAAATTGATTGCAAATTCTCAATAAACATAATTCGTAACATTGAGCGATGTTTCTTCATTCCTATCTACTTGTTATACCTCGACTTATCATTCTAACTGCGGTTGGTCGTAATGACTTCCATTAGTGTGGATTTATTCTTTGGGTATAACATCGTGTATAAAAATTAAAAAATTCTCACAATAAATGAAACTCGCTTGAAATTAAATTACGAGTAATTTTAGCGTATTAAGGGTCACTAAGTTAATAAAATACAATATAAAATTTAAAATTTCATACGCCTATGGAGTGGCTGAATTTATAATAAATAAATATCAGCTATAGGTATTATAGCCGTTCTTGTTGATTAATATTATTGAAATCCTTTAACAATAAGTTTCCTTTTTTGGATTGATTATCAAAGGTTGATTATCAATCCTTGATTGATGATTATCAAAGGTGAAAAAATTATAAATCAATTTATGGTTTTATATTCAAAAGCATTTTTTTAATTTCTTCCTATTCATCATATCATATCCTGAAGGGTGTGATTAACCATAAGTTATCTCTTAAACATGTCTTTCTGTCTATATCGACTGTGAAGAGAGGTTGAGAAACTGATCAACAACTAGTTCTCTTTACACAACTTCTGTTCAGATACTCCATTGTTAATTAAAATTTAGAATTTTCAATTTAAATTTGAGACCCAAGACATGTTTTCGATGTCAATTTACCTTGAGTTTACCTTGAGTGACATACATTACTGAAATTCTCATCGAGTTTTTTTTCGTATGATCTTTCAACTTGAAAATATTTTTTTGTAAGTCACATGAGAATTAACTCAAGGAGAATTACCTTCACAAACACCCATGTCTTAGATATCAAATTAAAATTGAAAAAATCCAATTTGACAATGACGTTACTGGGAATCTAACCCAGACCCACCTGATCGGTAGAGCAAGCCCTAACCAACTAGACCAGTGCTTCCCAACCTGTGGGCCGCGAAATTCAGTAGAAAGTAGAAATATCTATATATAAATCGGTGCTTACCATATTGGGGGCCACAGAATTTCTAAAGGGGGCCGCCGTGGGAATGCGGGATCGAGAAATTGGATTCCAGGGAAAAAGTATAGCAAATTGAGGATTTCGAATTCGTCGGTGAACTAAATAAAAAAAAACGAGTTACGGAGACAATTGGGGAGAGCCGCGGACTATTTTTTAGGGGCCGTGGAACGAAAAAGGTTGGGAAGCACTGAACTAGACCACAGCGGGCGTCGAAATTATAAGATCCGATCCCAGGTGGTTAAACGTCTTGATTTAATAAAAAGTCCGGGCTTTGGTCGAAAATAATTTTAATGTGTATTAATAATTTGATTACGTGCGGTGTCGATGATTTTGAGTGAATTATAATATTTTATTGTGTGGCACAACACAATTCCGTTTTCGAATGAAATCCGGGCGGAGTCCATTCTACTCTTTTAAAATCTGGTCGGATGGTAATTCTATACGAGATGGATCAAGATCAAGAAAGAGATTAAAATTAAATTTGAAAACTTTGTTATCTTACTTGTTGTGTTACAAAATGTGACACGTGCTTCTTAAAGAGGCGAAACACGTGCCAAATTTTGTAACACAACAACTGAAATAACAAACTTATCAAATTTAATTATATAAAAAAAAGAACTTCCAAACCTACACGACCAAACATTCAAATCAATTTATTATATCAACATAATTTTATACGAATGACCCAGAAATATTGATCAATCCAATTTGGGCGAGTTTTTGAATAAAAATATTTAAAAAAAATCTTAAACTCCCAGTCTACGTTTTCTCTTTATTGTATTTTTAATCAGTTACTTCAAAAATGTAAAATAGCGGTTCCACTGTATTCAATATTAATTAAATAATAATATTACTCGTATAAATTGAATTGGCACTTACTTTGTAGCACTAGATTATAAATAAGGTGAAAAAATAAGTGTTTTAGTTCTACAAATATTTTTTTAAATAGCTATTTCGGCTTATGCCTTCATCATAACTTTTTTAAAACTTTTATTAACATAGCTTTATGTAATATAATTGCTTAGAAAGATACACAATTTTTCACCTTGATATTTATTATTATATCACACTGATTTTACGATTGTCAAAATATACAAAAAATATTTAGCTTATTATATGTATTCGGTTATGGGTAGGTCAAGAAGATCAATAAGTCATATTTAACTTACGTTTTTGATAATGTTTTAAATAAATGATTATATTCTTTTCTTTGGGTGGACACAATTGAATCAATTAAAATGTTCCTTTCGTTATACAGTACAAGAGAGAACATATTAAAATTTAAAATATTTCAATTAAAAAATATATTTATGCACATGTTACACGTAATTATGTCTTGCCTTTCAAATTGTTAATAATATACTAATACTGTATAGTTTTGAAGTCAGTTAGCAAAAATGAGAAACATATTGAATGAATGGATTGTATTGAATTACATCTCACTTTTGCTAGCAATATTGTTATTACAGTAATTGAATCATTCCATTATACCATTATGAAACTATTATTAACAGTAACGTAATTATACTTTGGAGGGCCCTTCAAACATTTAAATACGCACATAGTGTCTATGTATATTGACTTTATTTATATTTTAAGTAATAAAATACAGTTTGAGGTTTTAATAGCTATCGATTATTTGTTTTTCGTTTACCAAAAATTATAGCCTTCTAAATATTGTTAGCAGTTGTTAGCACTATCTTAGGAATGTACGTAGGATTTCACAATATGTGAAGACTTCAAGAATATTTTTTTAACGAAAATGGTTATAGACTGTGGTGGTGTTACGAACTGGGTAAGTGGGTTCAGCCTAACTTGAACATTTCAGCCAAAATGTGTAAAAAAATCTTAATTTGATTTAATAAAAACAAACAGCAATTCAGCCGCTGTATGGATGAAACGTTTTTTTTCATTTTAGGTACAATGTAACTAACCATACTCACAAATTCATACAACATTTTTGTTCCGATTGCTCAAAAAATAACAACAAATTCAACCATCAACAAGAATCTTCGAATGCACTTATGTATGCATATAAATTTCTAAGAACGGTCTAAGATAGGCAGGGGTATTTTGAAATGACTTCCTAGTAAAAGAAATGCTTTTACACGATATTGCCTCAAAATACACGTAATAATATTTCCTTCAAAAGTCTTAATCATGAAAGAGCCGAGTTAAACTAGAATAGTCTATAACTCAACTGGATTCTCTTTTTGTCTACTCACAGAATAAAAACTAAAACCAAACTGCGTTAAAATAGCCCACCTATATTCCATACATGAGAACAATCACAAATATTACAAATGCACATCTATTCAAACTTATATGATATGATATTATGAATTCTCTGTTATTTTAAATTTAAAAGCTTAAATGTACTAGCCCTGTTATCAATCGACAGAGTTTATTGAGAACTTTTAATTTAAAATTTCAATGACAAGTAATTGTCGACTTAGTTTTTTGAAAAATCATCAGGCTGAGTATTATTTTAACTAAAACGTCTTTTATTTTTCAATAAATTTATTTACTTTTTTTATCTAAATATATTTATAAATTTATATTGTTGTAGATTTGTAAAAACGGGTTTTTTTCGGGCTGAGGAATATAAATCTGGGCTTCGGGTCGGGTTCGGGTAACAAGTGTGGGATTAGACTTGGGCCCGGGTCGAGTCGGGTAATTTTGTAAAATTTTGGCCCGTGCAGACCTTTAAAGTGCATATAAGGTTTTCAGGAATAGCTGTCACTAAAATTCAGTGCTTGCTTTGCTTTGCGTTCAGTGCAATACCTCCATGCATATGGATTCCCAAAATATAAGAATAGCTCTGTTCTTCTGCGTACTTTTGACGATTTGCTGACGGTTTGAAAACTGTTTTAGAATTAGAATCTAAAAGCTTTCACTTCGATTCTAATTCGAAAACCGTCAGCAAACTGTCAGAAGAAGATAGCTACTGAGTACTAGAATTTACCGTAATGTATAAGGTGAAGTGAAAATTTGCGAAATTTTGTAAACTGTCAATGGTTAACCTTTTTATTAGCCCACCCAAAATTTAGGTGATGGACCGTCACTGGCTATAAATTTAAAACTATTACACCTCATTTTTTTATCAGGGAATTAAAAATCTGTATTGAAGAAGAAAAACTTTCTCCACTCGGCCACAAAAATTGTATAATTTAATTAACTGAAAGATTTCATCGTATTTCGTTGTGATTTTGTGTTGATTACCTCTCTGTTCTTTAATAAGCAGTCAGTGCACAAATCAGTCAATAATACACGGCGTATTGTATTACGGTAGGTATTTGTGGTGATATTTAAGACTTAATAACCCAAGGAGTTTATGTCGAATAAATGCTTAGATATCATGGCCATCCTGGCAGGCATGGCATGTACTCAGTGTTTTCGTTATGAAATCTAAAGTTCGACACATCAATTGAGCGAATACAGATAATGGGGTTTCATATATTGTAATCTTATATATGTATATAAATGAATGTTTGTTTGTTTGCTTTTTTTCGGTCTTTATAGAATGGAACACCACTGATCCGATTGCAATACAACTTCGACAACCTGTTAGCTTGCACTTCCGAGAAGGTTATAAGCATGTTAAAATTAACTTACAGTGTCGAAAAACTAAAATATTCGTAGATTTCAATGTTTTTTACCGTTCAAACTGCCGAGTATATCATAACAAAAATGGCCGCCGTTCGAATAACTGATACCGATTTGAACGGCGATCATTTTGTTTTGATATATTGACAATCCAATGTGAGTGTAATAAGAATGAAATTATTTATTGCAAGCGCTAATTTTTTGGCTGAATATAATATCATTATGTGTACATATATCATATTACATTGAATTAAGTGAGTAGATATCTTAGTGATATGAATATTTGAATAACTTTAAAGATCGTCATATTAATTATATTATATCTTCTTCTCCTTAATATGTAAAAAAAAATGTTTGTGTATTCCATAGGTTCCCAACCTTTTTCGGTTGGCGACCTCTTTTATAAAAGCCATGCAATTGAAAAGAGAATTTTTTTTCAATAAGGTAATTTTAGTTGACTGTAGTTTTAGTTTTGTTGTTCAAATACAAAATCGAAAAAAGTTGGCGACCCATAGGTTGGGAACTCGTGGTGTATTCGTACAGCGTATTTACCGGCGCGATGTTCTTAGATTGGTTTTATTTGCAATTAGAAGTGTGGAACTGTACTATTTTCTTTTAAAAATAAATAAAAATACTTCAGGTAGGAATATTTTTAGAAACGGTAATCATAGAACAATAATTTCAAATACGAAAAAAGACTGAACGTATGAAATAAAAGTCACACAATCATGATCAGAGAATGGAAAAAATCGTGGAAAGTTATGGAAATGAATGTTTGTTTGGTCTTATTTTATGCGTTGCCACTAGGGAATCCAATCCCGAGCCAAAATGTTGATCCCGGGATCAGTACATTTATTTATGAAATAAAAATTGATAATATTGGTGAAAAATAAATTAAACAATTTATTATATATTATATAACTAGCTGTGGGCTGCCAATACGTTAGCAAAAAGCAAATTATGAGCGGTCCGTGAAATCCCAGCCTTTACTAACTAATTGTATGGCAGTTATACGTAGTATATATTAATTTATTAAAATCCCAATAATGACGTTAGTTTTTTGTAATGAACTATCCAACCTCATATTCTGTATTGAAATATTGTAAAAAAAAATGTAACAAAAGCGTTGGGACAAGCGTTTGAGAATTTAGAATTCAGTGACATTGATGAGTTGTTTGTTTACCAGGAAATAGACGAAGAATACGTATTCTCTCGGATAACATTTTTTATAATACAATGAATATGCCAAAACTTTCAATGACAAATAGGCATATCATTTACAATTGTACCAAGTATTGTGTAAAAAAAATGGTTACCTGTAGATTGCAAAAGAAGTGTCCGAGTTGAGGGTAGACGGGGGCACCTTTCTTTCGACTGATGACGGATCCCAGTCCTCTGCCTGAGCAGTTGTTAAGTCTAGTAAGAAGGACGGCGTCTACACGGTCCAGGTGGCGGACGAAGTCCCAGAAACACGCCTTACGCGCAAAGCCGCCGTCAACTGAAATGATAAATAATATCGTAAAAAGGCTATCCAAAAATCATCATGAAACAATTGGTCTTTGCTTTCTGTAAATATTGTATCTATCTATAAATAAATTGATAATTAAGTGTGTATACTATATATTTTAAAATAAACAGATTCTTGTATATTGTTAATATTTTATAGTCATATGAACGTAAACAAAGCAAAATCAGACTCTGCAATTGAATTAAATTCGTTTTAACAATGGTAACTGTCAATTACGTTGGGTAAAATAATAATCTGTATAATACGGACTAAGAAAACAATTTATAGCCTAATTTCACAATTGAGGTTATTGTTTTTAAGCCCGGCTCGTTCCAAAATGGTTGACGAATGAAACTTGAATTTCGTTTGGTAAAACAATATACATTTTAAAGGAATTTTTAGTTTTACATTAATTTGGAAAGTTTAGTTTAAATTCAATTGTGTTTTTTGTGGTTTTCTTGCGATACGTTTATTCATAGAATGGCATATCTGAAAGCTCGTCGTCCGAGATTGAAGTAATAATCCTTTTCAATCTCGACGATAATTTAAAAAAATATGTTTTGTTTGTCTGACGCGTATTTAATTTTATGATTTGATTCTCTTTCATGACTAGTTTCACTGAGATTATATAAAATGTTAAAAAATCTCAATATTAAAAATAAAAACGATAGTAAAAAGGTCAGAAGCGAAATACAAGTCACAACTGGATGTATTATTCAACCGATGTAATAACAAAGTTCCAAAGTTAATATATAAAATATATTTATTCAAAGAACTACTGACTGAATTCATCGAAAATGCGAATTAACACAAAAAGTGGTTTCTATAATATTAAAGTATACAACCCTCGGGTTATGACCGTTAACTTTCACACAGGAGAGTATCTACCTCTAGTATCTATCTGTATCTACTCAAGAGGTTTTCAGCTAAAAATACTTTTCAACCGAAGTTTCTTGCGATGTCGTATTTACGACGTAGCTATTCACGATAGGTGTTGCTGAAAAGGAAACACGAGCAGGGCATTCAAAGTTTTCCGCGTTTGCCCTTATAGCACTCGACCTCCACGTACAACTTTTATTTCATGAAAGATGCGATGAAATTCAACTTTGTCAACTGTTTGGAAGTTTTCCACGCAAACCTTTCACCGCTTCTAAGCCCAGCGGCATATCTCAAAATAAAGATGCTTTACTCTTGGTAAACACAGTATCTACCCGCATTCAAACTTTAATTCTTTGTGTATAAAGAAAAACAGAACACAGAATCCTTGATTCAGTATTTTGTTAAAAATTGAAATTACATTTAAGTTTTGTTCAATTTTCAACGTTACCTACCAATACAAGTTATATAAATTATTTTTATGGTCAATGCTGTGTTTTCTTATTAATATTTAAGTTATCTGAAACGTTTTATTAAAAAAAAAAATAAAAAAGAATTAATGAAAAGTTGTATTCACAGTTTTTTATTTTTTCTCAACAAAATTACATTATCATTTTAAAAATGTCGAAAGAATCGTATGAAATTAACTCGGAACTTTAATAGTTTTTCACTTAGTGATGTCATCAAAACTTTAATATACGTTTGTATACGCATAGTTAATATATATTATTTTAACTAAAATATATTATTAATATACGTTTGGTTAATAATACGTTTAGTTAATAGACACAACATAAAAATAATAAGTAAAGTTAATATTTTTGATGGATTCAGCTGTAGCTTTGTGGAAGTTCATTTTAAGATAAATTAAATTTGATATCTTTGTTAAATTAAATTTTATATTTGGCAGACTAGATTTATTCCGAATATGAAAAAAGTGTAAGCCTTTTCTCGGAGAGTTTTAATTATATATTTATAGAACAACTATTTCCATGCCCTTCTTTCACCTCCTCAATATATTTTTTAAATTATATTCGTGAAGTAAATCTCGAGACTGTTGGCTCCCATTTACAGTAGATTAAAGTTTCGTCGTTAAGTCGTAGATACGTGTTAACGCTATTTTGCGGCGTCACTTCTTTGAATATTCTAAGGCTCAGGTCTTTTTTGCTTGAGTAGAGCAATGCCGCAACGTTTGCAACAGTGATGTTGTCAATAAAAGAAAATAGTAATTAATTAAAAGTTGACAAACTGTCACCGACGTAAACTCATTATTTTTTTAGTCTTCAGTCAGTTGTTTGATATTAATGTTTATGGAATTATTTAAGTAAGTATATTACTGAATAATCACTCTGAGTGAAAGAGGTTCGTCAATAAATGAATAATTTACTTTGTAAACATCTTAAAAACGTAATTATGAATAAAAGAAAAAATAAAAAAATCACAGGCGGCGTTCGTATCATGAATATCTTCGCTGTAATTGTATCCGTATAAACAAAAGAGGATTCAACGAAGTCACGTTCTTCATCCCGTGCTAGTACCTAACACCCTGAATCCATTACGGAAAAATGCTACTAATAAATTGAATAAATATTATCAGAAGCACATAAACTCACCGAGCATATTAAATCCGTTGATCCCGAAGAGAGCCGCATCCCCCTGTCCTCCCGGGAACACGTAAAGGGTCGGATGGCTGAACCGGATATTGCCGACGATGTCGCTCGATTCCAGCAATTGTTCGATGCTCGCGGGGACCAGATAAGGTTCGACGTAAGCTGCAACAAAAGAATTCACACAACAACTGAAAAACGACAGATCTCGATAATGCTGAAAAGAAAATATTCGAAAACCAGGATAGTAGAATAGAGAAATGGTAAAGGCACCATATCCCTTTGTATAGGTTCATTCCGGAAAGCTTGAAGCAAATGAAAATTGGTAAATATTTCGCTTCGGAGAATATCTGGGCGACAGGAGCTTCTACAACTTTTATGTAACTCGTCATTATTCTTGACACTATTTTCCTTTTATGTATTCTCTTATTAAGACTTATTTTGTTTTGAAATCGTGTGTTATATATTATATCTAATGACACTTGAACTCGAATGAATCTAAATTGAGATATCGACTAAGGGTGCATGATGAAGCTTTAATATTTCGCCTCTTCATACATTCAAATACACCGATGTACTCGAACTGACAGCAAGTTAACAGCTTGTATTGTTTATATGTTCAAAAATAATTCAGAATAATTTGTTATATTATTATGGCCGTTAAGTTTAAAAGTTATGTTTGTATTAATCTGATTTTATTTGAATACTGTTTTCATATCAATGGCGACTAAATCCGATTGCGAAAAATTACGGATTCTCTTGATGCCTGGTATTACAGATGGTAAGGAATCAATTATCATTAAACGTTAATTAGGATAATTATCATAACATAAAAATATTGACTGCAGCGTGGTGGGGCATTTATTTTTAATTATGAAAAATACTAGATGACATTACGGATGAAGGGGTTGAAATAATTCACTGAAAGATGCATTATGATTTCTATTTGCGTACGTTACTAACAGTAATTTAATGTGGAAAATTGATATATTGTTTAATTAAAACAGTCTTAATAATTAATCTGTTGCTCAATATCCATTAATAATAATAATTTTACTGAAATAAAAATATAAAAGTTTGCGAGATTTTCGAGATGCTGACGGTATTTTTCTCAAAATAAACAGCTGACTGTCGCTTATAAATTCTCACTATAATCAACAGATTAGGTCGCCTGACCTTTTGCCCAAGTAAAAGCGATAAGAAAAAGGACGAAAGTTTGGCCAGTCTCAAACTCATCAGATAGGATTCTAGCTGAGGAAAACCAACCCATACATACTTGAAATAGTACATACTGTCGTTTGTCCTAAGTTCTATGTTATGTACGGTTTGGGGTGTATCTCAAGTACGTGTCATATAGCTTATTCATTGATAAACAATATTTTGAAAAAAATATACTCAAAAAAGTATCAATAAATTGTATTTTATAATATTATCCGGCGATTAGTCGCTAGAAAGAGATTATAATAATTATTGATATGAAGATTATAACTACGTTGATGCAGATTTTTCCAATCAATATTTTAAAATAAAAAAATCTGTCAAGGATGTTTACTTAATTATTGTTACTCAGTAGTTCAACCTCTCTTCATCTAGAAGAGAAGGGATGAATGATTAGGCTAGGACAGGATTATTCGTCAGCTTATCACTCTCGCTACCCCTGTTTTACAGAATGGATGGGTAAAAGGGAAACAGATAAATAAAGAAGAGTTAAGTGGATTTTTCGCATTTTTATATTTTAGTGAATGAATTCGCATGAAAATTCTCCCTCTTCTATTTATGCGCACTTCTTGCATGCCACATCTAAATGTTATTTTAAGAATTAAATCTGAATATTTAAAAAAATGTGAAAATCAGTTGCATATATACAAAATTGATTATTATTGTCATAATACAAATAGTCCTATAGCACTCTTTCTTTAATTTCTAAAGAAAGTGTGGTACTCCAAGTAAATAAAAATTTGCTTAACTTTTCCGGTTCTAAGCTCAAGAAATGCGACCCCAATACCCACATTTTCTTAAATATCTATTTTAATATGGGTGATACAATGTTTATAATTAAGGTATTCTTATATCATAGTTTTTTGGACCTTTTGTAGTTTATATAAATACGATAAGATAAGAGATAAGCGCCCGCTTATCAGCGATCGTTGGTAAGATAACTAGACTGAAGCGCGCCAGTCGCGCATTGACATTGGCATTGGAACGACGTATATTTTACGCGCAACTTAAAATATGATTATTTATTAAAAAACCAAGGATTTTTATAAAAAAATGTATGCGGAATGATGCAGAGAGATATTTTAAAGCCCGTAGACTATTTATTTTTTTGAAATTCATAAGAATAAGGCCAATAATGAGGAAACCACTGGGGTCAAAAATGACCCCCATCGCCAGAGACGTATTTTTCTAGTCTCCGAGCCGCGAGAGTTAAGCAAACTCTAATATTATTATTAAGCTAATCTTAAAAAAATATATGAAATATCCATAAAATAAATAAGTAATATCATTACGTCTGAAAATTGAACAGCATTCAATTTAGTGGTTCACAACCTGCGACCCAAAATAACATTTTATGCGACCCAATATGAAAAGAACTTCATCACAAAAAAAAATGATATGAAAATTAATAAATCAATAGCAAAATTATATCATCAGATTCGTCATTGAAAACATATATTCATTGTGTAAAACAAAGTTTTATATTTATATTTAATGAATAAAATATAATTAACGTTTTGACCACGAATCCACTGCGCCAAACTTATTCGAGTCTATGAAAGATAATTAAAATCCCGAAATCCTTGCTACCTCGCATTAAAATAAATCGAAATAGAGATGGATATTTTTAAAATAAGCAAATTTCGTATTATAAATTTTAATTTAAAAGTTTTAATTCATTACCCGTTTTATCATTCGAAAAAAAATAGGAATATTAAGAACGTTTCAATTTTTAATGATAAAGTAATAAATGTCAACTTTGCTTCAAAAAATTAATTTATTTTTAATCTAAGAAAAAACTTTCGAAGCCCGCAGGCCAATTGTGAAGTAGAAACATTCACAATTTCGTAGATTGTTTTGGGTTTTTTTATTTGTCTGCCTATAATTTTAGATCACGAGCCGCCACTGGTGAGGAAAACATTAAGAATTTGACAAAAAGTTTCAGGTAGAGCTTTGGAAGCAAAAAAATGAGTCTGATAAAATACTTCTCGTCTCGACATATTTTTAATTAGTTCAGCTGTAACCGCGAAAGCAATGCAAAAGTGAGTTTTTTTTAAATATTTTAAAGGTTATAACCTATTATAGCAAAGACATCGAGAGTATTTACTGATGAAATTTAGTGAAGAAATGTTTGGTTGACGTATCTCAAAAACTTTGTTTAAACCTGCTTTTTTTTAAAAAAAGGTGCCGGAACTAAAGTCTTTTTTTTCTAATCCTTGCCCGTTCTCAATGTTGAGGTATGGCTTTTTAAATGAAGGTATCTCAATAGAGTTTTTAACGATAACGGCTTCTTAGTTAATTGCTCAATCTCCCTTTTTAAAGAGAGCGAAGATATAAAGATAGGACTGGTACAGGACTAGTGTTTAACTAATCGCTCTCGGTTTGCCCTGTTAATTTTTGGATTGCAAGAGTGGGAGAGATAGATATCACAAATACCAACGCCTTTTAACATAAATCTTGTAGGTCTGATCTAAGTTCTGATGATTCTTTTTTTACTGTAATTACAAGATTTAAAAAAATATTTTCAAACGTCTTTCGTCATAACAAATGAAAAGTTTTGAAAGGAAAAAAATGCGAATATTGATTTGAAACACTAAAAACTTCGAGAAAAAAGTTGCTGTAACGCCGTTCCACCGCGTTACATGAAGAAAAAAGCACTGATTAAAACTAAACAAATCTCAACACATAAACCGTTTGAACAATGATCATTTGCGGACTGTATTGAGGATAGCAGCCACAAACATTGAACCCGACATCAAAACGCTAGCTTCCAGCATGGTCCAGCTCACTAGGATAGATACCATGAAAGTTTAGTCGTGCAAATAAGCGATACGTTAAATGTATAAGTAATCAATTTATAATTTAATATATGTATACTGATATCGTTATTTTTGCGACCCGTGAACAATCCGAAAATTGATAAGCTGACGCTTCAAAAGTTATGAATCGCTGTTACAATTCAACCCAATTGTATTTAGCGTGTGAACATAAATATTATATTCATGCGTGATGGATGACAAATCAAGCTTCAAAGGATTCCTTTACATATATTCCAACAATTCGCACTTGCGATCTTACAATCTTGTGTGTGGAAATTCGCCAAAATAAATTGTATAATAAAGTCTCTGATGAACGAATAGAGTCGAAACAAACACCATTAAAACTTTAACATGTGTGACGGGGTAACAAGTTTACATCCCGTTTCATACAAATTGTGGCTTCCTCGTCAAGTTTGTAAAGCTGCTATTCATATGCTAATTGAAATCCAGAATCCTGAATATATTTGCTGCTGAGAATGAATGTGTATAGAAAATAAGCGGCAAAGTTGTCTCAACAATGTTGCAATGAAACTCCGCTATGAATACACGTATATTATCCAGTGTCTACAGCCGTAATACAATGTAAAAAGTCAAAACTAATTTGTTGTATTTCAAATGAGGATACAATAGTGATTTATTTAGAAGAAAAGGTATCACAAATCTAAGTAAGTTTTAGAAGTGGAATTCAAGAGTGCTGAAGTTAAAGCTGAGTGTTTTTTTTTGTTCATTTCCTATCAACCGCTTGTATCCGATTGATTGTTCTTAATTACTGTTGGTTAATAGATTTTATTAGTGTTGAATTTGTTCAACGGGCATAGCATTGTGTATCTAAATTAGATATTTCTCACAAATAATGAAAATCGCTCAGGAAAAAAATTACGTGTAATGTTAAAATGTTTAAGAAATTGGAAATTGAAAAACTTACTTATAAAGTTTTGTATAGCCTCTGATTTTTCATCGAGGACATCTGGCGGATTAATTCTAATCCTGCATTGCTTGGCGAAGATTTTCCCTGGCAGCTTCTGCCATTCGCCACTAGATGGTGCAGCGCAGTGCACATCAATGGTTACTGTATTTTCATAGGCGCGAATTACGCGCTGTACTTCATTTTCTTGAAAAGCGTCACAAAAGTCCGCCAGTGAAAGGGTTCCATCCTGCGAAAAAGAAGAACAGACATTTAACTAGCGTCAAAAATAATAATTAAAATAACAAATACATTATTAATTTAAGATTTCGACTGAAGGTGCTTGGTGGAAATTCAATAATAAATTTGAATCGTTCAAATTATGGACATTCACATTAATTTTGTCACTAACGACCCGGGTTTCGCCTTTGGGCATCTTTCGACTGACATTCAGTTCAAGTTCACCCGTACACTTGAACGCCTGAAGATGCCGAAAGGCGAAACCCGAGTCGTTAGGGACAACATATGCGTGAATGTACATAATTTGAACGATTCAAATTTGAATACTTTATTATTAGTTTTCTTCGATCGTAATACTCAAATCCTAAAGTTAAAAGACATTGCTATAATTTGTGTATAAAATTATAACATTATAAAATTAATAATGTTTTAAGTAAATCTGTTTTAAATAGCTGTGTGTTTAGTTTAGGTTTGCTGTGTACATAAAATTAACATATTTTATTTTTATTGTATACAATTTAAGTTCGATTAAAATAAAAAGAGAATTTTGTAATCAATTTACGACACGGCTATTTTGATGTCTCGTTTTTTCCATAACAGGGACGATAAACCATTGTTAAAATCATGAAGTGTCGTATCATAATCAAACGTGGGATCTAAATTTTTAAATTATACTCTATTTGTGCATCTCCACTTTAAATTAAGCTAATTTTATGAAATTAATGATGACCTTTGCCATTCTACAATAGACGACTCGATTATATCCAGCCAGCCAAAAAATAAAATGGGGTTTTAAATAACATTTTTAAAAATAGTTTTACAAAAGGTTTTGCCATCAGTCATCAAGTAATATGTCATACTGGTATATCCGTTTCCGTGTTAATTTAAAACACGGCTATGGAGTCGGAGTCGAAAAAATTGGAGAAAATTAATGAAAAAAAATATTAATCTATTCGTAATATTAATTGGTGAAATCTCCTAGAATGATTCAATTAAATATAATGATCTGATAGTATGCAGATATTTAAGTTAAATTGAAATGATTGAAAAAATCAAGTCGAAGTCGTTACTTTAATTTCACAGCACTGGTTTAAAATATTTATAGATCTATCTGCATGGGGATATTTATTAAAGGGAGACAGACTTATGTTGGTTAAATTCGTCTTTTAAAAAGTATGATTATTAAAAAAAATGCTCTTGAAATACTTTATTCTTCAGATGAACCTGTCTTTTTTTAAGACAGCAGGGATAGGAGAAAAATGCTGACAGGATTATTAGTTATCTTATCTTACTCTAACACCTTGTTTTCTAATAAGGTTGTTACGAGAAAATTTAAGTCATCACAGACGTCCATGTATGATATCAGAAATACATAATTCGATTAAATAATCATTAAATGAAGCTGCCAGTACTATGATCCGATCAAGTAAGCTCCATAACCTAAGACAACGACAGCCACCATTCGACTACGCACCCGGCAAGTTAAAAAATAAATTTGAGAATTTTTGTTCATGTTGTTATAAAAAATATTCTCGATAAAATAAAACTGTGGCATGTAAAATATAAAAAAAATGTTCGAGTTTCACGGTAGCTTTAATAATTGTACTTATGTATGTTCGTTTCAAATGAAAAACGGTGCTCATAAATATAGAGGTTTTATCCGTAAATAATAAATATGCGGTAAAATTATTTCCTCTCTCGTAGGGCAAAAGTTTGTGGTGGGGTGATGACTGCCGCCTTCTATTAATTTTCCTCCAGGTGTGAAAAGTAAAGTACGACGCCGCGACGCCGCCAGCAAGCGTTTAATTAAAATGGATCAATTAAATAAATCGTGATGCAATAAAGTGCCGGCAGGGAAAATTTCTCGCTTAGATGCCAAGAGCTACATTAGCGGATGTGGCTACCAGGGCAGCGTTGATTTAAAAAGGAGAATTGAATTTGTCGACGGAGGTATCTGAAAGGAATTTATAGAAACACCAGAAACATTATCGAAACATACATATATACCCAGTTTATTATTTCACATTTTTTTTAAATAACTGGAAGATTTCATTTTATTTCAATTATATAGAAACTATATATGAGCCCTTGAGAGGTGAAGTGAGCCAAATAGTAAAATGATAACAATTTTTCATTGACTATTAAGTACAATAAAGACTTTACTTGGAGTTTTGGTGGATTGCATATTTTTATTTTACGGATATTGCAATGTGTATTAATTGTACATTTAGACGTGTAAAATATTACAATGCATCTAACTTAACAGTAAATTTGAAATAGAATGTCAGGATAATGTTGAATAACTTATAAGAGTGGTCGCAAAAGCGTGCCTAAATACATCGATTGGAATGTGTCGAATGGAGATATTTACCTGCATTATCCAGGAACCGTTCCCAGCGAACGTATATCCGGCATGTATGATATGCCGATGCCGTGTGAATGAGCTGAGTAGATTTCGCATGCACTGCAGCAGCGTGTTCATCTGTGGGTGAATCAGAATCTCTGTCACCAAGTTCTCTGTAGCGTATTGGATGAGTCTTTCGCCTGAAAACATACGAAAATCAGAGTATTAGGAAACAGTATGCGAACGACGAAAGCTATCATATATCAACGGATATTCGTTGATTGGAACTACTAAAAGCAATATAATTATAACATAAAAATCATCGGTAGATGATTATATATTATAGATCGGCAGTTGCATATAAAAGTATCGTAAATAATAAAAAAATACGGAAAAACGATGAAACTATATTATATAATTTAACTTTTTTTTTGGTTCATTTCGGTTTATAAAATTATATTAAAAAAATTGTAAAAAGAAACACAGAAAACAACAGTTATAAGAGATTATCAAGCCAAATATTTTATAATGTCGAAGTTATCGAAGTAACGGTGATTGTATTGAAAAGTATTTTTTTTTGTTGATTCAATTACTTCCGAAATATCATTAAACTCTTTTGTTTGTAACCTATTAAAACAAAATACATATATTTTACGTAATTCCCGATTCCCGGTCAGATCACAGTGGATTTGAGATGTATTCAATTCAAAATTGTAATCGAAGACTGGGTGTTTGTGATGTCAATTCACAACATTTTCCTCTACTCTCATCCTTCTGATCCTTTAATAACTGGGTGTAGCAATAGCGATTAGTCAACCACTAGTCCTGTTCTAGCCTTATCCTTCTTTCCCTACTACTCATTTTAAAAAAAGGAGGTTGAGCGACTGAGTAACAAACAGTTCTCGTAGAAAAAAAATCTGTTGAGATACCTCCATTAGGAGGCCATATGCTCCACATTGGGAGCGGACATGGATAAAAAAAATGTCTATATTTATTTACAAAAATACAATAATCTTGTATTATCAAAGATAAAAAAAATAAAATAGAAAAGGTGTCAAATAACTTGCAAATAACCTTAAAAAAAACAAATTAATTTTGACAAATATCCCCGGAATTGATTTGTACTGCTTAATAAAGAAAAAAATCAGCTTTTCGTAAGAAATTATTTGAAAAATCTATTTTCATTGTGCAAGGTAAAGAATGGAAAATTATTATAATATTATTTTCTATTAATACGCATTTAATATGAAATGCCTAATCGAATTATATGTTTATAAAGGAATATTGCTTATTGATGTAAGATTCATTATTATTAATATTGATTTTATAAAATTGAATAAGTCTTCAATTATAATTTACGTATTTTTATTTCATTTAATATCAATTTTTAAAACCGCTATCTCTTAACAATATTATGGATGATTTATTGGAACGAACACATGAGAATTTCTCGAAAATGCGGACATAAATTTTCAGACGCTTACGTTTCGAAGGAATTTCCAGGGTAATTTTACGAGCTTAAACGCTCTACAGACACAAATTCATAAGACGTCACCCAAACGAAAATTTATCGTTTATAATGTTTAACCTTCGGCTGTTTTAGTATAAAGTAGAAGTGCGTGGGTTTTTATTCGATTCACTTTTAACATATATTTTTTTAATTTGTCTAAACTGCTTTTCTGCGATGAGTAATTTTATTTATGATTAAACAATAGTACTAGTATATAATATATAGATGTACCGTCTGTATCTAATAGCTCAACTTTAAGTTATAACAGATTTACCTGTATTGTATTTTTTTTAGAAATTTATTATATTTTTTTGAAATAAACTATCTAAGTGAATTTGGTAAAACATCAGATAGAGATCATCTTTATCTTTAATATGTTACGTAAACGCGTTAATAAATTTCCAAGAATGCCTTATTACAGACATTTTACATAGAACTTTGTCTATCACCAAAACAATGAACAATTTTGAGCTGTCATAAATATAAAAACAAATGTAAAGTTGTAATGGAAAAAAAAAGTCAAAATATTCCTAATAGACTTTTAATAGTTTATGTCAACAGATCATTTCAAAAAAATATATTCCTTAATTTAAAAAAAATGCCCATTTGGCTAGTAACTATGATTAAAAAAGTAAATGAAATTGTATGTTTCATTTTGATAATACTTTTTGTTAAAGAATATCATGTAAGTCACGATCTCAGTCAGCAATCATTTCAATTAACAACTATAGCACTCTCAATATTTTTATTTTGAAATCCAATTTACTCTTCTCTGAAAAATGTTAAAATTGGGTGAAATAGAAATTCAAAAATGTGTTTGCATTGAAAATGAAAATTTAAGATTGAAATAAACATAGATTATACTGGAAAATTACATTGATTGAAAATTTGAGTATGATGTTTGACGTAAAGATTAGACGAACGTGTTCATATACAAAGCATGTATCTATCACTTTTAGGGTGTTCACTGTCAATACTTGGTGGAAAGGCATTATATTAATAAAAACACAATAATCCTTTGTACTTCATTCCACTTTATTTAATATGTCAGGACCGGTTTCGCTCATTACGAGCATCGTCAACTGATAAGAAATATAATTTAACAGTGCTATATAGTTATATTTATATTTCTTATATATATTTCTATATAGCACTGTTAAATTATATTTCTTATCAGTTGACGATGCTCGTAATGAGCGAAACCGGTCCTGACATATTAAATAAAGTGGAATGAAGTACAAAGGATTATTGTGTTTTTATTAAAACATGTATCTATACTCAGTGTATAGAAATATATTAATTGGAAAATCACTTTTGTAACATTATCGTAAAATTTTGACGAAGTAATCCAAGAACTGGTAGATAATAGGTTTATTTTTATATTGAATGTTAATTGCCAAGCCATTACACTACCAAGACTCTAATATCTGAATGTTTTTTTTTGAGATGTTGGTTTTTCGATTGAATTGCCAAATGAACATGCGTGTCGGTGAAACCTAACTACTGATAACCATTATAAGCGGGCAATCAAGCCTTTCTTATCAGTATCCATTTTTAAATTCCCACTGTAATAACTGTAATAATTTGAATTCTATTTGTTAGATATTTTGTGTGTGATTGAAAAATTTAATGATTTTAAATACCTAAAAATAAACATCTTTGTAACAATTGAGCAATGTTCTAATTTATTCCTACTTACTTCTGTACGTTGAGTTTAATTCAAACTGCTTTTGGTCTTAATGACTTTTATTAGTGGGGATTTATTCTTGGGGTATAAAATCGTGAAAAAAATTAAAAAATTCTCACAATGAATGAAACTCGCTCAAAAATAAATTACGAGTCATGTCAATATATGTATATATTTACATATCGGCAAAACGTCTATTAAAATAATAATATTTTGAAAATGGTTATGCTTTTGTATTTATTAGCTGTCGCCGTAGCCGAATTTTATCTTGAATAACTAATACCAGTTATCGTCAAATTGCATGCTTTTATAATTCTTTATTATATTTAAAATTGTGCAAATTGACAGCGAGTATGGCTTGAAAACTCTCCTGAGTATTGTTGAAATAAATAAATATATGTTAAAAAGCTTACTACTTTGTTATAAAACGGATAGTAGTTGAAAAAGATTTCCAGCCAAATAAGTTTTCTTTAATTAGCTTTTATTTTCGTTGAAAATTCGAAAGAGAATTCGAGTTATAAAAAGCAAGCAAAAACTGACTAGTGCCAAAAAAGTTCATGTCAGCAAAACCCCTCTTATCTCTGCCAGCGAAGCACTAGTACTGACATAGAGTACAGCGATATTTCTCACTTTCGGTGTGTGATAATGTCGCATTGCAGTACTAAACTATGAGTAAAAAACTTAAAAATGGCGATAATATTTTTGATATAAAAACACCAACTGTAACACAACCTGGTGAACGCTTATTCTTGCGTCGGAAATAATATCAGTATCGAGAAAAACTTCATAAAATTATAATAATTAGTAGGAAAATATGTTATATTAGGCAGTTTTTATTTTTAAAATAAAATATACAATTACAGTCCTTGTATTCGACAATTTTAAGTCCAGGGGGCACAGAATACGAATGCCGTATTTTTTATCGTACAACATGTTACGTAACTTACATGCAAAACTCAAATTATTTTTATTATTTTCCGATATGTAAGATATAATATAATTAAAACATCGCACATATTTTAAACTGTGCCTTTTGTTGAAAAATCTACACCCAAAATGAACGCTGTCATCAAAATATATTTTCGATTAACGGGTTGGTTATTAACCAGTACGAATTAGAGGTCGAGTGAGATTTTAATATTGTATGGCGTTAATAATAGCTATCACCAGGCAACACAATTAATTTCTAATTAATTTAAGTTAACCAAATACCGTGCAAAAATTAAAAACATCTTTGATATTCTTTTTTGTATCTTCATCTCAATTGCAACAAATACACGCGAAACTGTTTAGATGTCAAAAAATATAATTCGTTTTCTTCCAACATCTCAAATAATAGTATATTTTGTATGTGTTTCTAAAATGAAGGCATATGAAGAATATATAATGTATTATATAATAACCATATAATGTACACCACTGAAATTTCGTGCTAGCAAGCAATTCCATTTCCCCGTCCCATATAGTGTGCTAACCTAATATAAAGTAGAGGTGAAAATATTTAGGTTGTAGGTATTCGCTTATTTATTTCCTAAGATCAAGACTAGTATATTTTGTTTTCTCTCTCCAGTAATTGAGGCGGAGTTTATGGTTACTTTTATAAAAAAGATATATAACACCCGAGAGAGAAAATAAAATAAAACTTGTTGGTGTTTTTCGCAAGTAATTTAATTTTCATCTGGCGCTATATGAGTGTATAATATATGTCTGAATTACATATAAATAGAATAGTTGTAAAAATATTGCATAATATAAAACCTTGCAAAAGTTTCAATATTAGTGTTTTGGTGGGAAAATGAACGTGGTACCTAATCAATTTTAGTTATTATAAATAGGTCGAATAGACATTCAAATTCTTATTATTTATGGTAGGAAAATCAATACTAATATATTTTAAAATAACAATTATTTCGCAGTTTATATTGTATCATATCAGGTAAATAAAATTTTAAAATTTTATTGTTTAAAGAAAATATTTTATCTTTATTAATGTTACATGTATCATTATCAAATACGTTTATGTTGTCGTGCGGCTATAAACCGAAGTTAATAAATGATATGATTCATCTCGCTAAAAGGTATTAAGCATACTGTTTTTTAACTGCCGTTTTTTGATGTTTTATTAAGGTCAATATGCTAGGAAATATGAAAATTAATATCGTGCATCGTAATTTATTTCAAGAAATTAACGTATCTTAAACCATTTTTGAGGGTGGTTTTCAATTATGAATAATTTCAAATTATACACGAAGATATGACGTTCTTGCTATTTCATAAGATTATTCAAAGCGCCAAAAGCGATCGAGATTAAATGTTTCTTCTCGGATGGAAATTAATAATGCGAGGGTCAGAAACTGTTTTTGTTATGATAGTAAGCATTTTTATGGAAAAAATAATTACTGTGAAACATGAATGATTAATCATTATCTCTTCAAATCAAAGGCAATAATGTATGAAGTAATGTGAATATATGTGTATATGAAGTAAGTGAATATTTCACTTACTTATTATTTATATGAAGAAATATAAGATTAATGACACCTATTTTATTTACTATCTACTATATTTATGATAAGAATTGTGTATTCGGTATTTCTAAACTATACGTATCAGCAAAAAATCTTTGTTTCTAATACTAAAAAGAGAGATTTTTACTTCTCTGAATTGATATAAAATGTATAAAGAACTACATATGAAAGAAAATCCAATTGATTTTTTTTATTAAATAACGTGGATTTTTTGATATATGTTTTATCAAATATTAGTATACAATATAAGGTGATCCGGAAATCAATGTCGTTTTTTCATCTCGTCTGCCTGTCTGTCTGTCAACGCATACTTTGTTACTTCCCGGTTTATCGACATTAGGAGCATCCATTTTATTAAAAAAAAAAAAAATTAAAAAAAAAAAAACATTTATTTGCGATGGAAGAATTTATTTCGATTAAAAAAATCTAAACCTATGGCAACAAAAAACATGTATGATGTTTCGACGGAGGTATTAGATCTTCGTAGGTGCTAAGAATGGATTTAATAAATCGAAAGGAAAATTTCGGTATTAAAAACATTCCTGGACGTGTTAGACTTGCAACATTGGATATACATAGACGTATTGACTACAGAGATTGAAAATAATTTGACTTAAACTAATCTGCTGACAGAGAAGCTTAGATTCTCCGAGTCCATCATTCAAAATCATCTTTATAAAATCAGGAGGAATTGGAGACAAAGCTCATGGATTCCGGATGAGCTGACCTTCGAAAACAGAGCACACTTCTTGCGAGTTCCTAAATATTGGAAGAAGAAAATACCATCTGATGATCGGAGATGGGAAAAAGGTGCTTTATGATAAACATAGACTGAAAAACAATTAAATGCAAAAATATTTGTATGCGACTTAAAAAAGAACATTTGGACTATTTTGATTAAAAAACTAAGATTTTCTCACAAATAAAGTGTAAAGTAATTGAAGGAGAGGCGAGGCAACTTTATGTTCTATATTCCGAAGGAAATTTATTTTGTGGAATAATTTACCAAGAATAAAATATAAATAAGCATTTTATTATTTCATTTTCAAAGCTTAATTAATTTCCGGATAACCTAACACTATATAAACAATTACAATTTTAATTAAGAAGATGAATGCCAATAAACGTTAAATGCACTAAAAGAAATTATAATTATTTATCAACTAGGCTCAATGAAATCATAATATTGTATATGAATTAGTAAGCTAGTTAGGGGTAAAAAAATACAAAGTAGAACACATTTTTCATTTCCGAATAACTAATATTATTATGAAAAAGTTTTTGTTGTTTTGAAAACCATACACGAATAAGTTAAATAATTTAATTAAACCGAATTTTCGATAAGTTTATTCTAAAATACAATACCGAACACACTCCCAACTCGCAAAAATTGTATATTTCTGTAAATATAACAATTGTGCTTTTGAAGTGTAATTTAGTCGGATTTAACTTAAACTTTCATCATTGTATTGTTTCAATGGAGAAAAATACGTTTGAATTATGTCGTAAAAAGGTTTAACTACGACCATTTAGCCAAAGCCCATTTATTATCTTGACAAAAGCTTCCCCAAAGACATAATCCTCCATAAATGCGAAGGATTCTAAAATATGTTCCCATTTCAAACTCCTGGTGTAATTTATAAAAGAATTTTAATTTAACTAACAAAGTGTTTATGTTGTACAATAACATTTCATTATCTTTAGTCCTCCCGTAAATGGTTTTAAGAAACTAAATGTTTTTTTCAATTTGTTTACAAATTGTATACGTAATTTATTTAGTATGGTAAAAGATAAGTAAAATTGTTTCTCTATAGAATTCATAATAAACTTGCCAGAAAGATCTTTTACGATAGAACTCTTGGTAATTAAATCGATTGAAACAAGTATACATAAATATATCAAGAGCATTCATCGACAAAGTCACCTTTGTTTATTCCACTTTTATTTTAAATGACCAGTTTCAATGATGAGCGTTATCAACTGATAAGATAATACAATACAGTGCTAGATATATAATATGGTAAAAATATCGAAGTATTCAGTTCTATAATATTTTTATATAAAATTGTAGAACTGAAAACTTTGATATTTTTTACTGTATTACGATGGAGTTCTTTCTACCAAGTAAATGTCAATTCAATCAACTGTTAACACAAAACAAAATCAAATATTAGGGATAACAAACAAATTTTATTTCGTTTTGTATAAATAAAACTGAAATATAGTATACTCTTATGAGTTAAAAATGCTCTTCATGAGCGAAACCTGCCCGGATCATATTAAATAAAATTGGAATTGATAAAAATAAGTATTTTTTTTGGATATAATGTTTTTTCATAAAGTATTGAGAGTAAACAACCTAAAATTGATTTCATGTTCTTACATATAAAGCTAGAAAACCTTTATTTTTATAATAAAATTTCTATAATCAATTCAATTATTTTATTCAATAAAGCTTAGACGATATATAAAAAGCTTTCCACAAAAGCCGGATGACCCACATATTACCCGCACTGTGGATTATTTTACAATTATGCAAATTCCGGCTCCATTGTGATATGGATCTAGTAAAACTTTTGTTATCACGAGATTACCATTAATAATACTTTCAGACTGTCTACTAGGGCGTGTTATTTATTTCCAAATAACCCATTTATTGTGTTTGAATTTCAATAGAATTATTTTTGCAACCAGATAGGTACAGACGTATATATGTATCATGATACTTTAACAGATAAATATTCATCTAGCTTGTTTAATGAACCAAATAATTGGTTTTGAGTGGAATGTGGAAAAAAACCAAAAAGTTTCCAACGTATTAAAACACAAAATCAAAGTTTCTACAATTCATTGATTTGGTTCTAATTTTTATCATGTTGTATCAAAAGTAAAATTTGTTTTTATTTAAAAACCGTATGGAAAATAAGTTTTTTTTTTAAATTGCAATGTTTTAATTGAGCAAAATAGAATTTAAGCGTTTATTTATTCTGCCTACTTGATTTTTAATGTTTTTTTTCATTGTGATTATAATGGAGTAATATGTTTATGTCGGTCATGATATGAAAAGTGTTCACGTGGAAAACTGTGTCAGTCATGATTTTTATCAATTTCTGTTATGAACTCATTTAACAAAACAGCTCCAAACGAGAATTGAATAGCTGAATGTACAATCGGGAGACATAGAGATATACCAGGTCAGCTAACAAAGTGTTAATGACGTCATTTTACACACAAACGGTGAAAGACATTTGCCAAATGTGGGCATTAAAACTTTTATTGCGAACCAGGAATGAAAACTGCTCAGATGGAAAAGACCATACACTGGGGCTCAGTAATGTATTAGTCACCGCATTACACTAAGTTCTCTTTGACAATTTCATTGCGTTTGGGGAAAGTGACCCATTATGAGCATCGCGTGCGATTAACTTGCCCGTCCGACTGACATATGTACTGTATATTCGTATAAAACTTTGCGAGACCTAACTCTAGTGATATTATTTTAGTTATATATATCGTCTGTGAATAAAATATGAGTGAGTTTTTTTTTTTTTTTACAAAAGATTTATTTACGATTTTGAAAACAATCTTTCCGTAAATACCCATACTTTACTATTTTACCGGATTCGAATTAAATCTGTAATAAAATAATCAAATTCATTTATAGTCTGTAGTAATATTATTATTGACTCGGCCATGACATGGGTGCTTGTGATGTCTGAAAATTCCCTTCTACCTTTCCAACCCTAAAATAATGTCTAGTAAAATCGAGAACGATAAGATTGACACTATTTTTGTCCTAGCCTAATCATTCTATTTCTACTCATTACTAAAAAAGAGACGTCGAGAAAGTGAGTAACAAGAATTTATCGTAGAAAAAAATCTGTAGAGAAGACATCCATTAAGAAGACATATTCTCCAGATCGAGAGCGGACATGTATGAAAAAGAGAAAATATTTTATAATAGTTTGCTAATCTGCTAATACGTAATAAAATAATAATGAATAACTTGTACGTGGTTAATGTTTTAAATCAGATTTTGTGTGCTTACAAAATTAAAATATTTTAAGAATTTGGTTGATTGTATTGACACATATTACAATCGATCGCGCATATCAAAATACGTTTATTTGAAAGCAAATGATTTAATAATTCATTACTACAAAAAAATAATAATATGATGGATAGCTATTGCTACTTGAACATACCATACCACTGTCATGTACTGGTTATACCTAATTGGATGTTTGATCCTATATTTTAATTTTTTATCCATGTCCGCTCCCAATGTGAAGCATACGTCCTTCCAATGGAGGTAACAGTGCCTTTTCCACGAAAACTGTTTGTAACTCAGTCGCTCAAACTCTTTTTTTCTACTGAGAGTAATACGGATAGACGGTTTGGGCTAGGACAGGATTAGTGGTTAACTAATCGCTCTCACTAGGCCCAGTTATTGAAAGATCGGAAGTGTGAGAAGAAATTTTTGACATCAAAAACTCCCATGCCGATAAATCGATTGAAAAAATGCAGTTCGTCCCTGGACTCGAACCCGTAAAATCCAGCACGGAACCCAACAACGCTAACCGCTGCGCCATATAACCCGACAAGTAATCCTTTATACGTACTTTATAAATTCGATTACAAAACTATTCAAGCATATTTTTAATTGAATTATATGAGAGAAAAAGAAACATTTAAATGTACTTTATCGTTGATTAAACAAATATTGACGATTTTTTTGTGATCATTTTGTTTTTACAAAAAAGTATTCGGATAACAGAGAGCACATCGGGTAATATGAACAAGTCAACAATTTCACACAATGAGGCTAGACTTCGGCGGCTGCAAGCAAGTACTAGAAACGATTTGCTTGCCAAAAGATTCGAGATTACTGCGCTCTAGCGAATTTTACGGTGGAAAAATACTTTCGCTTTGTAGATGACGTTATGAAATCCAGTCAACTGTGGCTTAATACCGCTACTCAGAAACAATAGTCAAAGGCTTTGATAAAGTATCAAGATAAAAGTATGGATTGAAATATTCTTTGATGCAGAGAAAAACCAACAGATAAAGACATTTATATTACGTGTTTTCTGGTGAATAAAGTAAAGAAGAATGTTTTTTGAGATGAAAGAAAAATGATAGTATGAGAGATATTCGTCCGTTGTGTAAATATCAAAATTTTGTAAAAATGTAATGTAATAAACTTATCATTATTCTTGTTGTGCAATAATTTAAAAATCGGTTTATAGGAACCTTTATAAGTACATAGATGTTTGTTATTCAGTACCTGATTTTTTTACAATACATTTCAAGAGTATGTATATATTTTTTATAGTTTAACTACACGAATTGAATACATATTGTTTATTTCTAATAAAAATCACGTTTAGGGTGTTCACTGTCAATACTTGGTATAAAGACATCATATGTATATTTAAGAAAATAAAATTCTCATTTATACTAACTTCACTTTATTTAAAATGATCAGGACCGGTTTCGCTTATGACGAGCATTATCAACTGATAGGAGAATATAATATTACAATGGTATTTATACAAAACAAAATATGGGGTAATAAAATTTTAATTATAGTCAATTCACTTATTTATATTTTGTACCTTAAGTTTTAAATTCCTTTCATTATCAATTGCTTGTTACACCTTTGTAATGTTTATTTTGTTTTTTTATGAATAACACTGTAATATTGTATTTTCTTATCAGTTGACACTGCTTGTCATGAGCGAAACCGGTTCTGTTCATATTAAATAAAAATGTTATTAGTAAAATTTTTTTTTTTTTTTATTTTGAATTCTAACAAAGAATTTAGTAGTTGTTTAAATGACCTAGTAATAAAGTATCGAGAATGATAAATACTATAGAAAAACATATACAATTAAAAGCTCAGCAAAATATTAGTAGTTTAACGCATATCATAATACTTAATTATTTGTTGCTTCAAATATAGTGTAATTTTTTGCACAGTTCTTGAAATAGAGACCCTTGTTTTCTATATTTTTCGCGATAAGTAATCAACTTGTTTGAACTTGTAAATAAAAAAAATGTTCGTAACAGTTCTGAATAAAATATTCCTGTAATAGTGTTTGGCATGTTGCTAATAAAGGGAACTAACAAAATACTGTATTCGACAAAGTGATTGATGGATTAAGTAAGGTAAGTCACATTTTATTAACAGTATTGTTAGTTAAAATGATTGATTACGTAAATTATTTTTAGCTCTGGATTTACTTTATTTTTGTGAATAATAAAAAACGTAAATTTTACAGGAATGAGTTATTGTAGAACTTTCATTATGTAAATTTGACGTTTTTTGTACAGGAAGACATACTTTAATATAAAATTACACGAATTAAGTTTGTAATCAACAAGAAAAAAAATTCAACTTAAACAATACATATTTTTTACGTAATAACTCACTTGTAAGACTATTTTTATAGTTAAAAAAAAATAACAATCAAAGTTTTTCAAACATATTGTAGGTAATATCCCTACCTTAAATTATATGTTTAAAAAAAAATTAAGATACAGGTAAAAAAATATTTTAAGAAGAGAATTAAGAAATAAAATAAAAGTTTTGAAGTTGAGCTAAAAATACTATGATTAAATATATATGCATACATATTGCAGTAAGTTCATTATTTTTAGGGCTTACCATGTCTGGCTTCTTCTCCCTCTGGTGCTTGAGACGTGAGCACCTGGAGCTCTTTCTCCAAGTCGACGTGACAGTCTGTAGAATCCCATGATAGAAAACCTGCAAAACAAAATTAAATTTATAATTTGTTAGACAGATGCCAATTTTAGAGTTATCGACAGTTGTCAACAAAAATTACATTTTTCATTCATCTTATTTTTTCGTTGCCTCTTTTATTTTCATATAAAATATCTGTATTAAATATTTACTATAATATTGCCAAAGAGAGTCAACCTGATAGGCACCCATACAATAAACCTTTATTGTTGTGGTATACAATAAACAATATGCGTAAGTAATAAGAAAATGAAAGAATTTTATTTTAATAAATCATAGATTTGTATAATACATACGCTCTACGCCGAAGTCGATAATTTGTGCCGTAGGCAAAAGCGCACGGGATACAAAAGCAATTTCCGTTTCCTACTTCTAGTAAGTTGGTAGCAATACGTAACTGCTTTTACAAAAGCCTATTATAACATTTGTTCGTTTGAAGAAGCTTTTAAAAACTTTTACGATATAAAAACAATGAAAATCAAAAATATATAAGTTGATTACAATGTTTGTTTAAAACAGGAAGTTTGTCTACCTACAATGATCGAAAGTATAATTTTAACTTGTATTTTTTTTTAATAAAAAGTAATTTTCTAAAAGATTTTAATGATTATGTAGCCTAAATACTAACTAGTACTCCCAAATAATGTACAAATGAATTCATAAAGCATTTCAAAATAATTTAATAATACATCTTTTTCTGCTAGGGAAAGATTGACGGCGGTTAATTTAAGAAGTGATAAATTTATAAATTATATTTTTAAATATTCATCTAGAAAATTAGTCAAAAGCAATGCGAGTTAAATTACTTCTCTGCCGATGACAACTTTATAAACGTCCAAGGCATGATACTTAGGAGTTGACTCGAAAAAAATAAGCAATTAAAAATATTTAATTGCAAATTGAAAAAGTGAAGTGCTAATGATTTAAAAAAAAAACCATTTAACTCTGAAACAGACTGCTCACTTTTGACACGATCACTGAGAATGTTTGTAGGAAAGCCATTATATTAAAAAATAAAACACATTTTTGTAGTATTCCATAATTAATCAATTAGGATCAATATTTTCTGAAACCCTACTTAAATAACTAAATTTGGTAAAATATGTGTAGTATAGTGGCAAAAAATATTCTCCAGTAGCTAATACAATATAAATTCGTCGTCATTTGCGATTTCCAATTATATACGTACAATTTGATTCAATTGGTATTTTGTCAAAAAAACTATTTTTTTTTTGTGAAAATAGTAAAAAATTCATAACAAAAATCGCTAACAATATATCATTGAAAATAATGAGCAAAGATCTATTGTCAAGAAAATACATTTAATAAAATTGGTCAACAACCAAAAACTTCTAGTTAATTTTATATATACGTGTCTTTGAATTATAAAAAAATCGTGCCTTTCGGCTTCGGTAAAATAAGTATTATGATTTTTTTTATAAAACACATTAGCGTTGCCATTAAGTGTGAAAAGTGAAAAACGTTTTTATGTTATAAATTAAATTAATGTGATCCTTTTATGCAATGAAAAAAATGGTGCTTAGAGGGAAAATAAAACTTCAAACAATATTTTAATGAGTTAATAAAATTCCCAAAACGGTGTTTTTTTGTTATGTTAACCAGTGTCATATTATATGAATGCGACAAACGAAATCATACATTTGCTTGTTGACAATATATGAAAATTATACATGGCGAATAACGAGTAAACGAGCGCGTTAATGTTTTTGAAATAAACTAAAAAATATATATCAAGCTCTTTTTTAATTTCTTGACGCATGATGAAATTTCACAGCAATGCCTTATTTCCATTATGTAGTTTTTTTTTACTATAATCGTCGTGGAATTAAATAATGAAAAAATATTCTTTGCTGACGAAATTATATTGTGAATTGATATGGTAAATATTATTGGCTAGTTTTCTTACGACTTTTATCACTTGATTATGTTATAGTAAAATAAGCTATATTATTAAAGTAATTTTGCGACCTATAAATATTCTTGGTTTTTTCTTAAAAATCTATTCCATAGAATAATAAATAAAATACCAACAATCCCGTTCTTAAGACTTACACATAAAACAGTAATATTTGTGTTTATCTTCTAGCGAAGATAAAATAGTTGGCAAATTATTGTTTAAAAACAATAAAAAAAATTCGATCATGGCAATGTAGTGTAGAAGAACAGATTGTTTTTAATACAGTGCTGCGTGTGATCATAAATAGTTTCATTAATTTAACCGCCAAAACATAAAATTAAACAATTGTAAAAATTTAGAATTTACTGCAAAAATACCGCAAACGTAAAGATATTCAAGATGCAAAAAATTGAAAAAATAGGGCGCAAAGTTTACCTACACAGACTGAGTTCTGGTTCAGTTTATTTAGTTCCCGTGAAAGGAGGATTGTTTGGTATTTTAAAAGGCGACGTTGGTTTCATTTTGCAAAAAGCTCGGCGCTGAGTTTCTAATGAAAGCAAAAAGACCTTTGTGAAAGTTTTACGGATGAATTTTTCACTTACTCCCTGCCACCTCTGTGAGAAATATAGTACCGACGAGTTTTGCGCTTTGAAAAGGTCGGGAGACTTGAATGGCGTACAAAATATTACACGTTCAAAGGGCAATAATTTTCCTCTAAGCACTCATAAGAAAGAATTTGCTTTTTTCAACCCATAAAGTTGTAAATTTAGTGAGTTTTTAATTCCAAAAGTGGACGTATGACGAAGGATAGTTTTGATTTATATAGAAGAGAAAAATGAGAGCTTGAAAGAATATGTTTACAACCGATATAAAAAAAAACTGAGCTTTCACTACAGTAGTGACTTCATTTTATGTAAATTTTGGATAATGTATTGTTACTGTATTGATATTTCTTTCCTCTTGTCTAACTGTTAAAGCAATAAACGTTAAAGCGGCTATAAACGGAATATTCCGTTTCTAACCGATAACAGCCAATTAATAAAAATAGGAATTACATGTTTCCTTCTTATTGAGTGTTAAAATAAACGTTATATTGGGAATAAGTTGTAAAGAAATACATACATACATTTAAAATTAAATATAAATACTGTCGTAAAAAAGCATTAACAACGTGCACGACACTGGGCTGTTTCCATGATTTTAAAAAAGCTCTTTTGTGCCGTAATACGCCGTAAAGTGCTAGCATATTATTTATACCAAAACGGAAACATTATGTACAATGCTAAAGTTCACGGATTATATTAATATTTGAATCACTTATAATGTATGTTACAATATTTCATAATAAATTTATAACATTATTATGTATGCAAATTGATAAATGATTATAAAACCTTTACCAGTAAACGAAATATTTATTACTTACACACATTAAGTGATGAAGAAAAACGTTTGAATAATTAGACTAGAGTTAGAAAGTGATCATTTATGAATTAATGATAAATTTAAAAAGTTACAATTATCGAAATCTTCTGTCATGTCATCTTGGTAATATCTGTAACAAGAAAATGTAATGATACCTATATATTATCGAAAGTACTTCCAAATAAGTTTTGTATCGTTATTATTCAACATAACTACGATAAAATATAGTTATCCTAACCAGCTTTGTTATGAATTACTAAATATAAAATATATCACAATGATTGACTTTAAGACTTTGCTATGTCAAAATATGATAAGGAATGCATTTGGTCAAAAATCCAAAAATCCACATATTAATTTAAAAATCAATGAAAGCGTCCGAAATGTGGTTCGAGCATGTGTACTAGGGATTCAAAATTCTCGACTTTTTAAATGTTTCATGGCATGAGAATTGTTCTCGTTTCCAGTGACCGTAGTAATGTAGTGATTTTTGATCGATGATTTCTATACATGAACACATTCGATAACCCAAAACTAACGTAAACTTATTTTTTAATGTTAATATTACAAAATATTTAAATTGATTTTTATTACACATCATTCGAGGGATTCGTTTGATTTTGTCGATAAAACCATTTTCCATTCGAAGCCAAGTACATTTAGTTATGGTGATTATTGATCATAAACACCTGACACACCTGCGCACAGAGTCTATATACTGTTATAAGTCAGAGTATTTTATGTTATAAGTGTAGGATTTTGAAATTTTCATGTTTTTTTTTATTGCCTTTCAAAACATACAAAGATTCTCAAACTATATTTGCATTGAATGATTAAAATCTAATTTATACAAATTTTAATGAAAAAAATATGCAAGTCTCATGTTTCGATTTGTTTATTTTAAATGTCCGAAACCGAGACAGGCGAAAACCATTAATTATCACGGAATTTATTCATGGGTTGTTTTAACACAGAATTCCTAATGTCTATACGGTCATCGAAGACGACGCTGACCACTCGGTAACACATTTTTTATTACATTCCTATGTAATTTTATGTTAAAGATCGTGAGATGTAATGAGACACATTCCTCAATCTAGTCTCCAATAATGTAACTAAACCACCATATATGAGATAGACAGAAAACTTTCAATGAGTTTGAATTTATTTTGAGTTTGAAAAGCTTTCAAACATTTTGTAAACCTGTCAGACTGCGCTAGGATTAAAGGGTTATGTAGAGAACGGTTTCACTGTGACGAAAAGTTACAAGGAATATTCCAACAATACAGTATTTCAAAGTGAAATTACATAATATTCTATAATAAATGTCATGCTGTCAGGCAATTATAAGCTTGTTTTCAATTAAATACCAGTTGAGAAGGGTATTCTTGAAAGTTTCTGCGACACCACTTAAGGAATGAAAGTTGTTCAATACTTTAAATCCAAGTTCGACACACTCATTAGTTATTTTGTGATATTCCGACAGTTCAAAGTGGTTGCTTATATTCCTAGAATATTAACGTGTCAATATGTTTTATCGTCAGATATTCTGAAGACTCGTTTTCATTATCTATTTGAAAAGTGTGTGTTCGCGAATAGAACAAAGAAAAGGTAAGCAATACTTTCTTGTGTAATGTATATTTGAAAATATATTGAGTTAAAAGCCATTTAATTATACATACAATAGAGTTTGGTGTTTTAAATTTACTTGATAATAAACTAAAACTTCGTCCATTCGTTTGGCAATTACTATTTGGGAGTATTTTTTTCAGAGATAAAAAACTAATATATTTATTTTCAAAAAGCAGAAGGAATAATCTACCACACACACATCTGCTTTGGATTTATTTTTTTTGTAAAAAAAACTATACGAGCCGACGAACACATAACTAAGAAGAATGAAAGACCAAGAGCATTGACCACTCAGCTGCCGAATTGTGATTTAAAGATCTAGTTAATATTTGAATATTATTACTTTTTTTTTATCTCAATAAATTAAAAATTGTCTATATTGTAAATAGGCTGTGAAACATTTCGACATGCTTGGTGATAGGAAACGAGCGTAACATTAAATTATTTAACGATTTAAATCCAATTGACGTCACGTACGAATTTGACACATATACAAATACCTGTTTCTATCATAGCATCGTTAGTTTACACAGACAGAACTCACATTTAAACGCTCCCAGTGTGATAGGAAATCTCCACCTCCCTAGTCATGGGAGCGGTTTCCAACGCTTGCGAAATTTATAAGCAACGTAGCGATCTGTTGCCAGGCAAACCGAGTACGACTTATGCAACCATGTTACTTATATGTAGAGGCTTTCGCCGTAGAGGCACACCCTCGCGGGAAATGTACGGTGAAATTGTGACGGAATAATTGGAGGAGACGCGCAATAACGTGATATTCAAATGACACTTTCCCGAGAAGGGTGAGGTAATAATTGTGAGACGAGAAACGGCGGAGAGCTATCTTGCGAGGGAATGGGAATTGTGTTTACGTCTTGTAGAATGTGTGGGTGAAATATTGTCGGAATGAACAACCTACGTGACATCTGCTATCTCGTTATATACGAAACTGTATTCTATAAGATTGACTGCAAGCTTTACAGCTTTAAAAGTATTTTTATAACGTTCATTTGAAAACATTCACGTTTCTAATAAACTAAATGAAAATTATAATAAAAAATATATTTTCATCGTTGAAACTGACATGTACAATTTCAATTATTTAATGTTTCTTTGAATATATAATTAATTATTTTTGGCATTATTTTACGTTTTTTACAAGATTTTCATCTTTTATATTTTTGTTCTTGCATGACAATGTTTAATATTTATGATTTTGACAGTGCTAAATTTAGACGCAGGATTTTTTAAGAAAATAAGTATTAATAATCGGAAACAGAAATGATTTAAATACATTACAAATGTGAGAATAATTATTCACACTTTTTTATAGAATATTTCTAGAGTTATAAAAATACTTATGTTAAAAATATCGAGTTTGGAACCTTCCGATCGCCAAGCGTAGTTTTTACCTCTAGATCATTCATACCCGCACTTAATGTAGCGTAAAATATAAAATTTTAATGGAGTAATCCAACGGCAATTGATCTTAAATAACTTATTGTAATTTAAATGCTACATAACTAAACTTTACTTTTAAGAAACGGTAAGAATAGAGCATTTGGGGGGGTTAGGAGCTGTGGTTTGTTAATGGCTCTCTGTACACCCTGATGACTGAGAATGAATGGCAATATAACTAACATTCATGCATTTTATCAATATTCTATAAAGTAATTTACGAAATCAATGTGTGAGATAGTTTCTTTCGGACTCAAGCCAGTTGACACTGTATATAGATAAAAACCACTCAGTTCGGTGCCTAGATACTGAAGCAGGGGTTCTTAACTGTTTTGCGGCAACGGGTGGATTTAAGACATATGATAATAGTAAACGGCATACGCCAGATTTCTAAAAATAAGATTTCAGAAATATGTGTATACAATTATAACTATATAATAACTCAATTATTATTATTAGTCGGTAAATATATAATACATTAATTTACATTTCTATTATTATGTGATCATTAACAAATTTAAAAAATATTTAAAATACAACAAAGAGTACATAATAACTTTCCTAATGTTGCGAGTGTAAAAAGGTTATCAGAATCATATTTTATTTTTTATCATTCCATACTTGGTAAGAGATTGAAGGTTCAGGGATAAAAAACATCAATAATTAATAATAGAAAAGAGATCATTTAATATGCTTCGTATAATAAACTCTCTACAAAAAACGATTGATTATTGATTAGCCTTGATTAGTAAAATAGTTTTTCAATGTAAAATATTTGGTAATAAATCAATTGGTATGAATTAATTGTATTGTTTTCATCTTTATGTAGTCATAAAATAATATAAACCAAACCACCAGCAAAAATAACTTTTGATATTTGAAGTCATATGAGAGCAAAAAATCAAAGTTGGTTGATGCCGATGAACTAGGTCACAATAATCTAATTACAGGTCAATGTATTGCCTCTAATGTGGGAAATGTTTAATGATTTTTGCAATTTATAGAATAAAAATGTATTTATTAAATCAAACATCTGATTATTGCGTATGATGATCAAAATTATACATTACCAAAATTTATCAGAAAAAAATATTACACAACGTTTATGTATGATTTTTATACTGTACGCATTTTTGTGTAAACTGTTTTTTTAAGATGATTTGGTAAATCAGACGTCATGAGAATCTCTAAAGCAGATTGGATATGATAAAAACATTTCACGATATCAAAGGTAGTCGAATATTCATCGAAAGATTTGAAGCATCAATACGGATGATTGGCTTAGTTTCAATTATTTGCGATTTCTAATACGTCTCGCAAAATCTAGTGATAATTGTATTTGGTTTGAAGAAGACTTTTTCCCTTCAATAAATTTAAAAATCACTCATATATGCTGCCTGAAAACTAATCTTCATATATTTTTAACCTATATACTGTTTAACGGTTTCAAATGTTGTATTTATACTTCATTTGTGCCGACGCGCAAACATTAATGTCGATAAATGGTTGTTCGTTAAAATATTTTTTTAACGACTAATATTTTTTTTACTCAGTTAAAATTATTTTAACGCGCAATGAAAATAGTGTTGAACAAATTTCATAAATTATTACAGAAGCTCTATAAAGCTGCGGTCGTTTGATCATGTTGGAGGTCATATCAAGTGAGAAGAGAAAATTGCTACGGCAACCGTTTTATTTCACGATTCGTTTAATGGCTGCAGACTGGGTGACAAAAAGTAAAAACTAGCATTTCACAAAAAAAATTGAGAAATTTATTTCTCTAAACGAACAGTGAAAAGCACGTTAAAGCACATCAATCGTCTATCATTTATGATAGAGTTTAGTTTCGAAAAACAACTTCCAGTAAAAAATATTATGCACAAAAAGCTATTTTTAAATGAAACGGACAGCTGAACATGCATATCCTTTTACCATGTGGATGACATTCGTTTCTAGTAAAAAAAATCAAAACGAAAACCGATTGTAAATCAACAGCTTAACCCGCACCTCAAACGAAAAGTAATTAAGTATGGTTATACGAAGGACTAGGTATCTTGTCGTTTTCTCTATGCCATAATATAAGGATTTATATGAATTTTATGAAAAGGGATGTAATCATTAAAAAATTACACACTTTTTGGGAAGCAGGCTATATTTCGTTTGAAATAAACTTCGGGGATCCGAAATTATCGATCCACACCCTACAACCAAGCGGATGAAAAACCAAGGGCGTCGACTCCTTGGTTACCTTTATCCAATAAAATTTAAATGTAGTCTTGAACAATTTAGTAATGTCCCGTGAGAAATATAATTTAACAGTGCTATTTATTCATACAAAAATAACTGTTAAATTATATTTCTCATCAGTTGACAATGCCCGCAATGAGTGAAACCGGTCCTGACTTTTTAAATAAAGTAGCATAAAGTACAAAGGAATATTGTTTTTTTATTAATATAATGTCTTTTCACCAAGTATTGACAGTGGACACCCTAAAAGTGATTAGTAATAACCATACAATTTTAAATAATTATAAATTATTGTAGTCAATATGATATGATAACGTTGCTGAATCTTTGACAAATATATTGATTTAATGTATATGAAATCGATATAACTTATTTTATTGTAATGTTATTCTTTATATATATATGGATACATTATCTGTAGCAAAATTAGTCATTAAATAATTTCTCCTTGTGTGAACTACAATCACTACAATCAAAATATCGATTCAATATAAATATCGGTACAACAACTTTATATTAGGTTGTATTTTATCAAAGACAGTATATAGAATTTTTTAGTAAAATTAACGAAATGTATATGTACATATATCACAGTACTACAAACGAACATTAGTTTTCTAGAACCCTATAAGTACGATCAATTTTGAATGTGCATCATTAGTAGATGCTGCCTCTACAGCGCTAATTCATGCATCAATAAATTGCAGAACTGCAAATGGTAGCTTTCCTTCGTTATAATAGTACTTCAAGCGAGCTTCTATTATACATAATCGTAGAGGAATGAATTGCACTGCTACGAGTTATGCCAGGCGTGGATGTTTATTTGCTACGTAGCATAACAACTTGTATGGAGTGGTTTATAGGAAGTTCATTTTTTTAAATTAATTTATATAGAAATTGTTGCAATTATGTTCTTATAATAAATAATAAGCATTTTTTTACATTCAGAACTAAATTAACTATTCGTATGATATACCTAAATCATCTTGAAAACCTAACACTTTTATTTATAATTGAGAGCATAGTTTCTCAACCTGTTTGATCACGTGGCCCCCTTAACCGTTCTAATTAGTTTGTGTAGACTCGGGGATAATGAAATACAATTCGCTACGCTACGGCTTCACTCTCTACTTGCAGGATGTATTCCTCGGCGTAAGTTATTCGTGTTCAAACTTTTGCCAGATATGTGCTGAAGTGACATTCTTCAAAACTTGCATGTGGGGCATATCCCGGGATTAGGAGTTTTACATTATTTTCGGGACCCGGCGAGAATTGATAGATTCTGAATCATTTTATTTTATTCATATCATTATTCCCCAAGGGGGCTAAGTGGACCCCGGTTGAGAATCAAGGATTTAGACTTTAAGAGCATTAAAAAAATTATGTTCTCTACGGTACTCAAATTAAATCAGAATTTATATTATAATTTAAATAGCTTATTTCGTGATTCAATCGATTAAAAATTAAACAAAATCCACTGATAGACATATCATATCAGTGCAGGGTAGTTATTAAATTTAATTATAATAATAGACAACTGATTCGTGTAAGCGAATGTTTCTTGAATGAATACATTATTAATTAATGATATCATTTAATTATTAAAATTACACGCAATGTTTCTAACAAGCCTTTCCCGTTATTTTCGTATACCTAAAAATGTGTAGTTATTATTTTTTATATGCATGTTGATTTATTCGATACATACAATTATCAAAGATTTTTTTTGATTGTTTTTATGATTTGTATGTTAATCCTCAAAATCCACTGTAAATATTATTTTCATGTAATTAAAATAATTAAAATTGCTCGTGCATGCTACTTTATCGATTTCATGTATTACATACGAAGACTACCAGAAATGGTGAGCACATATGATTTGTTTGATTTGTTTAAGAGACAAGAAGTTGGATAAAACTTTTACATTTTTCATATTGAGCATGTATGGAAAAAGCATTCTGTTTGGATATTATTTTTGAAGGTGAATATCATTTCGTTATTTTATTTAGCATGAAAAAATGAACGTAAAGTGTTTATTATACGTAATTTCAAACAAATTTCATTATTTTTTCTTCGATTAAAATAAAATCAATAAACTTTCAATTAGAAGAAAAAATGTTTTTATTTAATTTCAAATTTAGTTTTATATTAAAAATAAATTTCCGCTATATTACCACCGAATCCATCTTGAAGAAGATAAATCTTTGTTATAAATTTCATAAAAATTATAAGGTTTTAAAAAATATATAGTAATTGCGATACTATGATATGTTTCGGAAATATTTTGTTAAAATTATGTAAATTAATTGAAGTAATTTTTTAACAATATTAAAATATTCTTCCAAAAATTTCGAGTTATTTTGGTGTAGCAATAATTAACCAATATTAAAAGCTCAGATTGCCTAAAAAAATAATTAATTATGTTGTATGTACGAAGTTTTCGCAATCATCATTAAACTTTATGATTAGATTCAGAATTTATAATCTAGTTATAGCGTGTTTACTCACACAAAATAGTCATTGCGTATGGCATTATAATAAAATATATTAGCATTACGTAGTTATATAATACCAGCGTAGAACACAGCAATGCCGCAAAATTCGTTGTGCAGTATACTTTATATAAACCACGGACATGTTTTTTATCACTTTGTAAGTCTACCATTAAACACAATTTACGAAAAAAGTAAATATGACTCTTCGACAGCCTATTTTATGATAATTTTAATATAACACAAAATAATTGTTGCTTAATTAATTCATTATTAAAGCGTTTATTTTAAATTAACGTTAAGCACTCAATTAATTATAAAACACGAATGGGATGATTATATTTTATACATAAAACAAAACACTGTAAGCGGTGTATTTTTGTCAGAGGCAATATCGGAAAACAATTACAAAGAAGTAAATTCTTCAATTTCAGGTTGCATAATTTTATGTTCTCATTTTTTCATATAAAATACTATCTGGCACATTCACATAAAAATTCTGTACTTGAGCAAACTCATGTACATACATTGGCGGATTTTTGTTGTTGTTGATTGTAAACTATGGCAATAAATCGGAAATTAGATACATACAAATATTATACTAAATCCATAAATATCAGTATTGGTATTAAGACAATTCCGGTACTAATGTATTACTAAATTTAATGAGGTCTCGGGATTGGAAGCTTCGGTGGGAAATGTGAACTTTTTAATTAAGTGTTAGAACGAAAAGCATTCAACGAGAACTAATAAGAAAACATTTCAATCGCGTAAGATTACGTATAGAAAGATAGGGTCATATAATGACAAAGAGTCACTTAATTAATCATTCAATGTCGTGAAGAATTGATGAAAAAATCAGATACATTTATGACTTAAGATATGAATTATATTTTAATTGAACAGTCAATTAAAAGTCATTTCGAATATTCGAGTTCTCGGCAAAACAACTGAGTAAAACGAATGTCAAAGACAGTGGCGGTTCTAGGTACTGGGCTAGGTGGGCTAAGCCCGACCTGCATTTTCACCCAAAACTTTAGATGGCTGAATAAAAATTAAAAGCAATTCGGCCGCTGAACAAAATAAATACATTTATAAGCGTAACTAACCTTTCCCAAATGAATATAATATCTTTGTTTTAATTTTCCTCTGTCAACATAAAACAATGTTACGTCTACCTACAATCATATTCTCGATTGTGTTTTGTATTACAATTTTAAACTGAGCTGGCATAAAAAAAAAACAATAACCATATAAATTCTTCATAGATAACAGGCAACGTCACGTCACTCTGGCAACACCATTCAGGGGCTACAGATTTCTAGCCCGCAACCACAGACAATATCATGCAATATTTATTTACACTGGGGCGCAATCGAGCACGATTAGATTTTTTTAGTATTTGTATGTACGGAAACGTCATCAAACACACGCGATTGTGTTTTTTGCGATTGTGTTTTTTGCGATTGTGTTTGTGCTTTTCTCTAGCCCACCCAAGATTTTAGGTAAGGAACCGCCACTGGTCAAAGAGCACATATATGTAAGTTAAAATACCCAAATTAATATCGTTGTTTATTGTCGATTATTTTAACAAGAAACACATTTCTTTTTTTTATTACGATGTGATAATATTTTTATACACAGTTTCTAAATTTTTTTGATGCGCTTATACGAATAACATATTTACGTTTATAAAGGTTTGTATTGTTTAACAATAAATAAAATAAAATAATAATAAATTTCATCCACTGAAAGAATTGAATTTTTTACGATAATATTTAATCAAACTGGGTTTCGAATCTAGTATTTCCCATCGGCAAAATGATTCGTGACACAACATAATATATTGTGCATATTATGCATTATCTGCTAGATTTGAGCCGGATTGCAAATAGGCATCGAGCTAGTTTAGCCAGCGGGCCGTAGTTTGCCGACCCATGCGTTGGAATAACATTACATACGCCGAACGTGCCCAGGGATTAATTTGGCTCAGTAAATTGGATTAATAAAATAATACCAAGTCGAAAAGACGAAATTCAACGGTGGATAAGTCTAATATTTAATTATGTAATTAATAGACAAATCAGCATTTTACGAAATGATAGTTATATAACGGAAAAGTATTAGTTTAAGATTCAATTAAATTTTTAAAAATGTTATCACTGGAGTCCTTCTTTGGTAAATTTTTCATTATATAATTGTGTTATATATTCGAAATATAAAATATATTTCTACATTTTCTCTGCAAAACGTCATTCAATTGAAATGTTTGCATAATTTACGCGAAGGATAAAGCAAACAGTCAAATCCATTTTGCAATGGAACATCGCCCAGGCACGTTCTGTTTGTGCTGCCTCCCAATCAATAATGCAATCAACAAACAAAAAGCAATCAGAGGCAGAAATGTGAAAGCAAAAGGCGAAAGCTTCTGATCCCGCATCTATGTTGCCAATGAATAATGTAAACCAAACTCTATATAAAAGATAACGTTCGATAAGTTTTCAATATCGTAAATTATTGAATATTGTTTTATGCATTTTTTAAGCTACGAAGATAAAATATGCAATCATACAGACAAAGACACTATGTGCTGTGGAGTAATGGAAGTAAATAATGACAGCAGAATTAGGTGTGCGAACTGTTTTTTATTGAAATGCCTTTTTGTTCCGCTTTTATGATTTATGGGTGAGATAAATTTATACTATTGTATAAAAAATAACAAATGATAAAACAAAAATATCTAAAACGTAACTGCTGAATATGTTACACAGAACATCGTATATTTTCTCTGATTGTAAAAATTCCATTAAAAATTTTATAAGACACTGATTTACAATAGATTTAAAAGTAAACTATTTACGCTTTAAAATATGTAAATATGAAAAAAGGAAGTACAAAATATTTTTTAATTCATATGATGAGAGCGACACTGTAATTTTTTATATTAGTTAAAAATTAAATGTAATGTGATTAACTATTTTATAGGCTTATTTATGGTAATAAATGTTAGTAAAAAAAGTACTACACAGAAACAAAATTTACTCGTTGTAAATTATGTTATTTTTATGAACAAAAAAAAATCATTGAAAAAGTGTAAAAATCATATTTTTTTTTCAAAAAAAGGTTAGTAGAATAATATGATAGCACTATGTAACAATTTTCGATGAAAAATATGGTGGCAAACGGATAAAACAAAAAAAAATATTAACCTACTTATCTAGGATATAAAATATCTTTTTGATAAATTACTTGGCAAACTGTCAAAAGATGTTTCAAAAATCCTTGAAAGGGAATATATTTTATGAGAAGATATACATTTCTAGCTAGAAGTATTTTTGATAACCCGAAACAGAATATGTTGGATGTTACTCGTACTAACATTTATTCAGTAGGTTGTTGATTATCCCACCACCACTCGTTATGTGTATGCAGCCACTGTTGCACAGCCGCCTTCTATAACGCAATATGATCAAGAAAATAAACGAATTTACTCATATTCTTGGCCCGATACAAAGCTACACGGGACCTTTATTTTAACAATGCACTGTTGTGATTTTTAAAAATTAAGACACAATGTTTACTGTTTTTAACTGAAGCTGAATCTACTGAAAAAAAGAGGAGTGATTTAGATTTTTCGGGCAACTTTTGTAATAATATTAATAAACCTATTAGCACGGTGACTAGTATTGAAAAATCTCAATCAATGAAAAATGTTTAGACAGAACATCATACATTAAATAAAATTTAACATAAAGCAGATAGTCCCTTACCATGCAGAAATCAACAAAGAGTATTTACTTTTTGTCTAGGATAAATTGTAACAAAATAAACAATGTTTTTTTTCAAATCCATGTCCGCTCCCAATGTGTAGCACACAGTCTGCTAATGGAGGTATCTCATTTTTTAAAAATATATTATGCACTTCTTTTCAAACCTATTTTCCTAGGGGCATGTTTATATTGAACATTAGTTTTCGTCAACCGTTATCGTAGATCATAAAATTTTCTCTCTTAACGATATTGCGCTATTTACCTACGAATATATTTTTACTAAAAAGTTATTAAGTAACGAATTCACATATTCTATGCAACTGAATATTTTCTTAATTATACATTCCTTTGTTCCTTTTTAACCAAATTTTTCAGACAAATCAGATAACTGAACTTTACTGTCATTTAATTTCCATCCATTACCATTTAGGAAATTACTGCTTCTATGACAAAATATGCCCGATTGCCCATAAAACAATTATGCAGGGAGCAAATTACGAGGCTATTGCTGTCGTGCTGCCAAGCCCACAAAATTTGGCACGCAAAAATATCGATACACCAACCAAAAATACGTCTTATTTAGTCTAACACGGCAGTATTCAATACATGGAATAGACTATATTTAATTCATCGTTTGTGTTGATTAAACGATTTTAAATCCTTCAGAAAGCCATACAAAAGATTTACTATTTAATTCGTATTGTTTTAATGAATATGTACAGTGTACACGTATTTTGAATGTACTGAACACTCTTAAAAGTGATTATAAATCATTATTTTGTCAAAATATTGCTGCATATTCTTTTCGAATAAGTTAATATACTATGTGAACACAAAAGCTTAGAATCACTGGGGCGGGGCCTAACTACAAAAAATCATGTTTTTAATTAAAAACTCGGGTTTGGCATTGCCATAATCGTCACATTAATAGCCAATAATAAGTTAGTTTGCTTTAATTATGCCCAATGAGAACGGCTTATTTTGATCCGTGAATTCTTTTTTACATGATAACCGCGCAACTCGCATGTTATTTTTTGCAATGTTCTGATATAATCGGTAAATGCAATCGTTCCTGGCTGAGAGCTAAAGTATTGTATCTGCATAAATCATAACATTTCGAAAACTGAATTTGAATGTTTGAATCGTTTCCGAAATTTTCGAATAATCAAAGACACTCATTCTGACTATTGAAAAATATGGTTATAGGGCTGCAATATTTTAAGACTCGATATCCCTGCTGTCTCGATGGTTTATTGCCACATTATATTTTTATTTGTACTATAACTACAAACAAAAATATAGCAACATTCATTTTTTTGATGTCTTTTTTTAACCCTTCAGTAGTGAGTTTTTTTTTTTGTTAAATTAAGCTTTCACTTGAATTTTAATTATTAAAACTATTTTATTTCGAAAAAATATATGGTATGTCGCGTTACATTCGTGAAAGTTGCGGGTTGGGTTCCCGATCTTAACATTTTTTTTCGAAATAATATATGATACGTCGCGATTCGTTTGCGAAAGTTGCGGGACTGAATCCTGTTCCCAAAATTGTTTTTTGTTTTTGTTTTTGAAAGAATATATGAATAGCCTTTTTTTAGCCATAATTTAATTTTTTAATTAACAATTTTCAATCATATATGTAGTTTCCTAATAACAGTTCCCAACTGGAAAATAAATTAAACTAGACCTTATGGTTTATCCAATAAGTAATTTTGCATTTGATTGTCCACTTTTGTAAATTTCTGATTTATTAAAAATACAAAAAGGCCTCCCGTCGAAGGCAACAGGCTTACATCGTACAGCTAATCGTATGTATTCGTAAAAATACAGCTATACCTTGTGCGTATAACTATTAACAAGATACGGTGGGGTATATCTACAAATGATATTAACTATATTTTTGTAAAAAGACACCCCTTTGATCCTAAGCCCTCGAAATATACCCAAAAACATAGACGAGTTGGTAACGTTCTAAGTCTGCTATCCTAATAATAATTCTAATTCCTTAAATATTTGCGTACATTTCAATAAATCACATTAGCTTTAGTAGTTATATTATTTTTAAACAGAAGTTTGAGTTTCTATAACACAATTAAAACGTAGTTTAAAATATACTTTGACTGTCATACCAAATACGTGAAAATATTATAGATATTTTCGTGATTCTAAAGCAAGAATGATATTTAATTTATTCTTATATCTTACTTATATTACAATATGAAATGCCGCAACTGTTTTACTCCGCTTGTCTCTGCATGCCAGTTTATGCAAATTATTTTTCGACTCATAATATTGTTTGAAACACCAGCAATTAATAAATCTTTCGTTGTGAATATTTTGCAGAAACTTGTTCCAATTAAAATGGAAGAAATAAAGTTTAATTAAGGAAACGAAATCAAATGAAGCTTTAAATTTTACCGACATATTTTCTAATACCAGAATCATTGTTTAAATACGACAGTATAATAAATAATATAAATGTATCTATTCACACCATTTTCAACATCTTTAGTTTATTTTTTATTATTTAATACATATTTTAAAAATTAAGAATTTAGGATAATGCTTTGTTAAAGTTGTCTATTTACGGTAGCTTACGAAGTTATAACAGGCTACACACGTCATGTTTCATTTTACAGCATTGAGTCTATGAAATGTCGACTGAAAAGGAATTAATGATTCAATTCTATATTTAGGCATTCTTCGGTTGCCACAGCTCAAAATTAACAAAAAATACCAGTGCAGTGTGATATTTAAATGGAAACATTCTCAATCCATTGCCCAAAAAAACTACAGAGTAAATCGAATATAATATTTAATTTATAACGATATCAAATTTTAACTATTGATTATTTTTGAATGATTTACTTGTACTTTAGATATACATAGAAAAAATCGGAGTAGTAAATGAAAAGGGTCATATTTTATTAATCGCTAAAAGATTCTTTTCCGTAGATATGTCGGTTCCTATGGCGCAGCGGTTAGCGTTGTTGGCTTATGTGCCGGATCTTACAAATTTAAGTCCCAGTACGAAAATCACTTTTTCGATCGATGTATCGATATTTGTTAGAAGGCATGGGTGTTTGTGATGTCAACAATTTCTTTCCACCCTTCCGATCTTTCAATCGGGTGTAGCGAGAGCGATTAGTTAACCATTATTCCTTTCCTAGCCTCATCCTTCAATCATTACTACTATCTTTGGAAAAGGAAGGTTGAGCGACTGAGTAACAAATAGTTCTCGTAAAAAACTTCTGTTGAGATAACTCCATTAGGAAAACATTTTCTCCACATTGGAAGCGGCTATGGATAAAAAAATCATTAGACTAACGAAGTTATTAATTTAAACTTAAATTATATAAAATCTAAGCTCTTTATTTTCCATGTAGATCGAGAAAAGATGTTGTGGAATTCTTCTCAGTTGAACATATTCTAAAAGTGTTGCTGATTTCAGAGATCCAATTAAAAATTATGAACAGTAATAATAACGAAAAAAAAGTGAAACTCGTATAATATAAAAGTGTTAAGTCATACAATAATTTGAATACTACAATACTGAAACGTCAAAAATATGTCCCAATCATAGGATGACAAAATCAAGAAAATTTCAAGTGTACAAAATAATTACTGTATTCGTAATTTAAAAGAAAGAAATATTTTTTTATTATTTGAGTTATGCTGACATGTTTCATATTTGGTATAGATTCCACAAAGTAACATTTGTCCTTGCTTTTATTATTTATCGAAAGTGAATGTGTTTTATAAATTTACGAATGCATTATTATAAATTTTAAATGTTGATGGGTCGATAAATGGTTCGAAAATGGTGTATTTAAGATTTCTTATAAGACAGTTGAATCGTGCACACAATTATTTCCGACAACATTTTATCCGTACTAATTCATCCTAGAAAGGTACGAGAAAACATTTTATTAATTAAAAATATTTATTAAAAGATGTATGAAGAAAAGTACTATTCAGATTACTTAGCTTTCTTTGTTTCTAATGCTTTTAGAGAAGTCTTATTCGTCATTATAACAAAAGGTTTTACAAAACTATTTCGTCGTTTTATTGAAAAGACGCTGCTTTGTGAAAAACGAGAAAACGAATAAATCCATTTGCGGTAAAGTACGTTTCGTGTTTTACAATTTTATCATATTTTATGTATGGAGCAGCTGTTGCCACGTAGAAACAACTGCGGGAGTTTATTTATAAAAAAATATTCCGTATTCCTTAGACTCGACACATAGCAGAACACTTTGATGAAGTACGTTCATGCATAAATATGAGAAGGCTTTGAGCATATTAAATTAAAAAAACATCTAATATGTTTTCAGCATGAATTATTGTGTATGTTTATAAAAATAAGAATTTTATAAAATAATCTGAACCGGTTTAGTTTATGGCGAAAAATTTTAAACCGGTTTCGGCGAAACTGGTTCTGGTCGTTATATACAATTGTAGAATTAGTACAAATAATTTGTTTTATTGCTATAAATATAATGCCATTTTTATCAAGAATTTACAATTCAAACACTAAAAGCGATTAAATGTATAAATAATATTAATATAAAAATTGTAATAATTTTATAATATTATATGTATGTTATATGCAAACTCGAAGTGTATTTGTATTTTTTTTTGTAACGCCGTAATAAAGAACATTTTTTTTATACAACACTAACACCTGCAATGATATTTAATATATTGATAGCTTGATTATTATAATACGGTAAAAATATCAAAGTATTTCAGTTCTACAGTTTTTTATAAGTTATAAGTATTTTATAAGTTCTACCAAGTAAATGCCAAATCAATAAATTGATTATTATACGTTTTGTTTTATGCGATAATGCATCATCTTCAATTTATGGTGGCGTAGATAATAGTACCAGTGTAAAAAAATATTATTATAAACTGTGTTGGACTGAGCTGCAAAAAAAAAAGATTTCATGATTAAAATTATCTAGTAAAAAAGGCGTTTTTAAACGATCATGTACGGTCGACTTATTCGTACGTGGGCAAAAAACGTTAGCTGTAAAATGCAATCAGTAATGAATGCACCAAGGCATAAAATACTTTTCTAGATCGCGTGCAAATTGAGCCGTCGCTTTATAATTTACTTGACAAAAACTGGTTTTTTATTATGCGCCATTTCTTTATCAATGAGGTGAAAAATGTGTTCTGAGATAAGAATAATATCCTTTTATGGCAGATGAATTCTGTTTTTCTGTGTTGTCATTTAATATATTTATGTAAATATTGTTTTACTGAATCGGCGATGACAATGTGAATCTAACAATATGATTAAGTTTACAAAGTATTGTGATTGTACCATGTATGTAATCAACTTTGTATGTTTTCATTGACATACATTATTATAGCTCCGAACCAAAACAAATGATTTTTTTTATTTGACTTCACCTGCTCAGCCCATTTTTAAAGATTTTCAAAGAGCCCAGAAGTTTTGCAACCTTACCTTAGCGGAAAAACTACGAAATTGTTTTTATGATTTTTTTTTTTTTTTTTAACGGTTGAAAACACTGCTTCACAAAGGTGCAAGATTAGTTATTTGTAGAGATTTGGGTGACAATGTCAGCATATTTGGAAAATCTTATTTATTTTATGCTTTACTTTGTATGTAGGAAAAGTTTTTAATTTTATTTTTGACCGATTTTTTTTTCAAAATAAATGATTTTCTCTGAAAAACAGTTTTTTGAACGTGTAAATTATGATTAATAAAGTATAAAACCATTATGAATATAAAAAATGAGTAGATATTTGATAATATGATGCAGTGTTTTATGTCACTTATATGAATTATCCATGAGTAAGAAATACAAAATTAAAAAGAAAATAAATAATGATTGAAAGATATTTTGCAGTAATTACTTGGAACGATATATAAAATTTTGTAAACATTTTTATTTGATCTAATTTTAATGGAAATAATCTAAAAATACTTCTTCATTATGATCGTAAAAATAATTTAAAAAATTGATAATCGCATAAAAAGCCATTGTAAATAAAAATAAATTGACAAGGCTTATGACCACTTATATAAATATTGAATGTGTGTATGCATAGTTTAATATAAAACAACACTGTTATACGAGTATAAATAGGGCACTAATGTAAAATCAATAATACCAGAATGTGCCAAGCATTCTATTATTCAATAAAAGCGACAACGAACGTGTTCTGTCATTGTATGTTTTCCTTTAAAACAATTATAAATACTTCCCTAGTATTTAAACTCCGTTTTAGGTCTACGCTGAAAGGTCGAGCGTGCTCTTGACATTTTGTTTTTCATTAAATTTACAGCAGTGTGAAAATAGTGAGTAAAAGTAAAATGATCGTTCAATATACTGTCGTTTCATATTATTATTAACAATAACTATTTCCATCAAGTGAATACTAAAGCTTTAGTGGTAACCGACGTTGTTTCTCAAAGATTATCAATCGACTCCAACTTTAAATTAAAATCCGACTCAGAATTGATTTTTCTTATATAACAAGAATCTAGTGATTCAACGATTCCTCCATAGTTGCATATATATCGACTGTGGAAAAGAAAAAAGATGTAACCCACATATAGCAAATTTTACAGGAGGCACAAAAAACGTGTTATGATGATTTTCGGCCATATACAAATTATGAAATAAACACTGCCTTGAAGGGCACGGAGACTTCTTAACTAGTGTTTAATTGAAATAACCTAACATTAATTTAAGGAATTGTCTAAGAAAAACCTTTTTTTCAGTATTTTTTCTTGGTTTCAATTTTCACAAGCCCATTTTTTTCAAACTTAAAAAGCTAAATTTAGATACTTATTCGGAATTCGCAGCTTACATCTTTTTGATAGAACGTGTTTGATACATTGTGATTATAGAAAAAAGCTGTTTTGAAAAACTGTGGGTAACGTCCTTTTTGCTTTCCACAGTCGATATCTAAGTATACTCACAAAAAAGAATATTCCTTATTAATGATAAAGAATATAGAAATTAATGCGATGTCCTTGTTGGATGAAATAATTAACCGATATGGCCGAATAAATGTTGTGACGACACAAAATATAATAAAACGTCATTCGTTCCGCCAGCCTACACGTTAATTTGTTAATCAATATCAAATTGTAATGTTTTAGAACCAGACTTAAATCAACTTTTTCGAATTCAATACACGGGAATGAATTACACGGCACTTTTGAGTTACCTTCCTATCACTTGAATCTGAGTACGCGAGTAATAAAAAAATGTTTAGGGTGTTAAAATACACAGATGATGTTGAAATTTTTAAGATATTATTCCAAAGCAGCTGTCGGAGCTTATTATATAATACTTTTCAAGTGAAAAATGTTTTATCCTCCACGTTAATATATTCTACATCTACATAAAAGTTTACTAATGTAGGTAGGTCTTATATGGGCTTGGAAATATAATCCCCAAGATTTTATCGGGGAAATAAGATTTTTATTTAAGTGGATGTTTATTTTCATAGAATGTAATCCATCTCGAGTTTGTAAGTGAGGTAGTATGACATGACAAGACGCTGGCATTTTCCCAAAAAATGTTTTCTTGTGTAACTAAATATAAAATCAATACACGCTATCTATTGTTTGTACCGCCTTAAAAATGTGTACACGCAAAATGATTTTTGCTTCTACTCTGCGCTAAAAATATTGTAAGAAGATAATTTAAAGTTATTTCATTATTAACTAGTGAAAATTGTTTATTTATAATACTAGCAATAAAAATTTTGCAAGTAAAAAGTAACATATCTAACGTTATCACACAAATTGACATGTGAAAATGTTGATATTATGAAAATTATAAATACATGAAAGCGATTCATTATTCAATTAAAAATCACTACAAATTGATGAATCAATCAATGTTCCCTTGATTATATTTGAAGTGTCAAAAATTGCATTAATCATGCCATAAACATATACATACATATGTAGTTAACATCAATGTATGTTTAATTGAACTAAATATTCAATGGACACCGAATTTGCTCGATTAAAAGACATATTTCAATATTTTAGAATAACTACATTCGAATCGCGTATTTTAATTGATGACGCCTTATAATCGATGTCAAAAAGTGTACACGGAGATATTTTTCGAAAAATCAGACAGTGAATCCGATGAAGTTCCACTTTAGATTCTTCATATTTTTAAATTATTTGTTTTCAAAATAAGGGAGTGTCTTACTATTAAAAGTATCTTACAGTCGAAAATATTTGGTAACTATAATATATTGAATCATTGTCTATAGGTGAGTTGAATAAAATTATAGTATTACACCTTTTAAAATAATAGTTTATTAACAATTTTCATTTTCAAATCTTTGTATTGTTCACTTTTAGGGTGTTGACTGTCAAGTTGGTGGAAAGGCATTATATTTAAAAACACTACATTCCTTTGTATTCCTACAGTTCTTCCACTTTTATTGAGCAAAATCAGGACCGGTGTTGCTCATGACGAGCTTTATCAACTGATAAGAAATAAAAACGATTACAAGACATGGTTTTCTAATGCCTTCTCAAATGAGAAGAGAAGATAAAACGGTTTTGTAAAAGAAATTTAAACTTCAAAATTTTACTATTATCAGAACGAGATTTTTCAAAATGGACGCTTTTTTAATTTTTATAATCATTTACTTGTAAACATCTCTTAGATAATAATATATCTTTCGACGGACTACTGACAGCTTGTCGGTGTAATATTGAAAAAATCCCACAATTTTTGTTATGCTTCATGTGAAAAGTGACCATCATTATACAAATGGCTAACGAAAACTGACTAATTATTTCTCTTTTGTTTCCGGCACGCGATTTATCTTTGCAGGCATTTGAAACGCAGAAAAACCATTTGGCGGACGCCCCGTAAAGCCTCCATCCGTTTCCGTGCCCCTCTTTTATATATTTTGGCTAGACAAGGGGGTGGCTAACATAAATGGCGCCTGTTAGCTGTTAGATATGACGTCACTATGTCTGAAATGTCAAGAGACGGCTGAGCACAAACAGCTTTCGATCGATTTTTATACTGTATTAACTTAGTCTACAATAACGTGGAACTTTGTAGCTAAAGAATTAAGTTTCAAACGTAATCCTATTTCAAGATTTTTAACGATGTTTCACGGAAACAGTAAGAGATGTCAAAGCCACTCCTGGTATAACCCTTCTCTACAAAACTAAACTTGGCATTTTTTTAAATCAATAAATACATGTATGTATTAATTTATTTTATCAATTTAATATAACACAAACAAAAACTTCTTTTCACAAATATAAATATCATTTAACATAAGAATTTATCACATGAAAGAGATACCTCAACTCAAGTTAAGTTATCATTTATTTAGATAAAAGAAAAATAATATTTTCTTATCTTTATTTTATATTTAGCTTTCACATTAAATAATCATTTTCCGTCATAATGTATACATTCACTATATTCTGGCAAACTTAATCGTAATAATTGCCCATAGGGCGTGATTTACGAGCAATGGCTTAAGATTATACCGCCCATGGAAAAGTGGATTGCGGAAAAAAACACATTTTCCGACGTGCTTTGCGAATTTTCTCAAAAAAAAATACTTAATAATAATAACGAGCTCTCAGCCAAAATATTATAATAAGGGTTTTCATAAATAATGTAAAATATGTAAATTGTGGAAAGTTTTATTTCGAAATTGTGTTGTGTTTATTCATTAAAATGGCTATATAGTGACGTTAAATGTATAGTAACACAGATGAAGTAAAGATGTTTGCAAATATGTTTAAGTTTTTATTGACAAGTATTTAGATTTTTATTATTAAAATTATCTTGTTGAATGAAAAGTTAAAAAACTTTTTCGATAATCACATAATAATTTCGAATTTTCACATCGACTGTGGAAAGGAAAAACGATCTAACTCACAGTTTCTTTATAACAGCTTCTTTTCGATATCAAAATATTTCACATGATACACATTCCATCGAAAGGATGTAAGCTGAAAATACTGAATTAGTGTCTAAATTTATCTTTAAGTTTGAAGACTGTGAAAATTTCGATTAGGAAAAAAGACTTTCTTTAAAAATGTATTAATTTAATATGAAGTAATGTCAATAAAATACCAGTTTACAAGTCTCCGCGCACTTCAAAGTTGTGTATATTTCATAATTTTACTTTGACCCAAAATCATCAAAACATGATTTTTGTGTTTTCTGTAAAATTTGTTAAGTGTGGGTGACGTCCTTTTTCTTTTTCACAGTCGATATGATCCATGATTTATTTTTGTATTAATTGAGCGTTAAATATTTTGTATGGATAATAAGTTTTTATCCATGAATCTATTAGGAACGCTGAATGACCTCATTACCTTGAATAAGTGGTGCAGTCTGGTGAAAGGAGTATTTATATTTAATGGGCAAGTATACAAGCAATATTATTTATTTGTGCACAAAATAACCGAGGGTCAATGCACTAAGTCTTGTAAGCCAGTTGACGTGCGGCACGTACAGAATGTATGCACACTATTTTATTTATTTCTGGTATTTTTATATCCCTTTTAATAGATTTCGAGAATCAATTTGCATGCTCGTCAAATAAATTTCAGTATAATTTTAAGTTTTATAGCTATTTTACACACCCAAGCTGAATAAAAAACCTCGCTTTTACGTTATGATCAAAATATTCTTTATATTATAATAATAATAATCGAAATAATGTATTAATTAGTTCTTCGTTTATTGTACATATTTAAAAATTCGATTGTGGGAAGGAAAAGAAAATGACCCACAGTTTTTTTCGATTATCACGTTGTATACAACTTTATACACGTTCTAATAAAAAGATGTAAGCTGAGAATGTCGAATTAGCATCTAAATTTATCTTTTAAGTTTAAAAAAGGACAGGCCTAAAAAAAAGACATAAAAAGGGGTTTTTATAAAATTATGAAATCAATATCAGATATAGTCAATCAACCAGATCATCAGTCTCCGTGCACTAAAAAGTTACGTATATTTCATAATTTGCATTTAGACCAAAATCATTTAAAAACGTTTTTTGTGTCCCCTGTAAAATTTGTTACCTATGTGTAGGTTACGGTACTTTTTCCTTTCCAGAGTCGAATGGAAGGTGGATTATTTAACTTTATTACTTTTACGATATGAATTTTCTATACATATATTATGTATATGTAATTAAAACAAGGAAGACATTGAAAAGATAGACAATTTACCTATTATATGGATTCTACATTCTTTCCCTTATCCTTCGTCAAATATTTTTAGATATGTAATTGCATATTTCTTTCATTAATATTTAATTAATCAAAGAAAGTTGTCATTTTGAAGTGTTTCTTTTAATTATTTTTTATACACTGCATATTTTTCAGACAAAGAAACATTTTGTTGAATTACAACTACTATCCATCTTCTATCAGCAAAACCAATGACATAGATAGATTATGTGTAACATTTTAGTCGCTATTCAATGTTGACGAGGGTTTTGTAGCAACGTCCTTGCCGTTTTTCTAGATAAGAATGAAAAAAGTCCTCTTTGAAGAATTGTCGGTAATTCTATCGGTTTTTTCAACCATCAATCAAATGATTGATAAATTCTATCTGGAAGTAGTGGTGCGCAATAACATAATAAGGTTTCATCTGAAGAAGATTTATCGTTTTCAATTACGCAATAAAGAAACTCTTTTGCGGCTATATCACTGAATGAACAATTATTATCACTAAGCAACCACTATCGTATTGAGAAAACGTAACAAACCAAATCAAATATATTAAATAAATATTATATAAAAAGTATGTATATTATACTTAAGAGATATTGAGTTATAAATTCAGTGAGTTATTCATGAGTTTTCAACAATACTTTAAAACAGAGATTTCCAACCTGGAAGGGGTGTTTTTATAAGCACGATTTCTTTGTTTATTATATAAGGACGAATCATTCATTTACTGAGCGTCAGTTCAAGTTCATCCGTGCACTTGAACGCCCGAAGAAGCCAAAAGGCGAAACACGGGTCGTTAGTGATAAAATCTGTTAAAATGTACATAATTTGAACGATTCAAATTTAATATTGAAATTTCACCAAGCACCTTCAGTCGAAATCTTAAACTTAAAGTTTTACCATTTTACTAGTTGGCTCACTTCACTTCTAGAAAGCTCAATTTGTAATTTGTTCTCTCTTCTACAGTGAAGGTCTATCAAGAAAACATACATTTAATTAATACATCTATTTTCGTATAAATACTTCAGAATAATTAATAGTTATTTAGACTCGTGAATTATTAAATATGTAAATAATACCACACTTACGTTGCTTCATAATATAATATAAATATGGAAATTCTATTATTAAATATTTTTACGTAAATATCTCGAAAAAATGGCACGATATTCTTATTTAATTGATTTTATTGCCTATGCTCTTTTTTTGTCGCGTTTATCACGAATGGCTTTATTTTATTTTTGTATTTAAGATTTATCTATCCATTATCAATATATGTATATATCAAATGGTCAGGAGTAAACTATATATGTATATAGTTTTGAAAGTAAATAGTAGCAATTTATATTATTGCGCAATACCTTTTCAAATCTATCCTAGTAAAATTCAATACTATTAAAATAAATAGTAATTGTACATGTCTGTGATCGCAATAAAGTTTATTAAACCGTCTAATACTCTATTCAATATATTACTAACGCGATATTCTAGCCTTAGATATGGTCAAGTGTTATTAAACTATTGAAAGTATGTCTGTATAAGGACATAGTTTGGCGTTGATTGTTAAGTGTAAAATCCGTTAGGTTATCGAACATGAATCATTGTCATTAATGTATACCCTGAATAAATAAATCTAGATCTAGAACAAACTTTGCTTGGGGGCAGTATACATTTTTGTACAAGACGTCGCCACTTTACGATAAGATAAAAATCATATTTTTCACTCTGATTCATATAATATATCGACTCATAATCTGCAAAAAATCTCGAGTGACACAATTAGGTAACTGTGCTTTAAGCCAATAATTCTTCAATATCGCTTAGGCCGTCAGTGAGAAATTTTTTAGAACGTTATCTCATTCGCCTGATATTTTTAGGGCCTTTGTATTTTAGCGTTTTGACTCGTTTGTTACACGTGGACTTCGGTTGAGAAACGCTGATCTAGATAACTGAAAGTAGTCAGTATAATATCAGTATAGGAATTGACAATATATTACTATTCACTAACCGCATTTCAGGAATTCCTTTATTGAACTTGGTACGAGAGTAATTTAAAATAAAATATAAAAAAAATAAGGGATTTTTCCGTATTGAATTTAGTGTATAATACGACTATAATAAAAACTCTTTGAACATATTATTGCATCAAAACATGCCATATAGTAGTAAAGTATATTCTTAATTTTAAAACAACTATTTATAGTGCTGCCAGGCGTACCGGTTTAAAGCAATTTGTAAAGACGTACCGAAGAAAATTTTCAAGACAGCCAAATTCCTTTCCGTATATTAAAGTACAAATTATCCAATAAGATTTTGAATGTTACTGTAAGCATATTTTTACGTACCCCTGCTTTGACGTCAATAAATCTGGAAACCCTTACTATGTACAAACAATAAAAATAATTATTTTTAGGAATATTATTTTATGAGAGTTTCATGTCAGTATTAAATTGAAACAATTTATATATTAACAAAACACTCAGAAGCATTTATTATGATTTTTAAGCTTCGTGATTTTCTTTACGAGGTTATTGACTTTTCTTCAACTTGTCGCTAGGCGAATGAAACACGTCTACTTATTGATTTTTTCCATATGTTAGAGAGTATCTCTCGTGACCTTAATGAAAGTGAATCACAATGTATCGCGTCAACTCTTTGGTCATGATTGTAAGCAAATAGCAGCATTTTATCGGTTAATATTACGTCACGAGCATAATCCACATAGTAAAGACCAATCCTGATCTTTGAATAAATGGTGTTAAATGAAGAAAAAAAATGTGGTTTGAATTTCCAAAAAATTTCAAGATTTGAACTGTATTCTGCAGAAAATGTTAATGATTGACCTTTTATGAATTGAGTTTTATTCAATATTCCCAAGATGACGTGAATTCTGTAAACGCTTTTGTATTTTTCCAACCGTTTCAGTATGGTGTAGATATAATTGCAAATAAAGATCTTTAAGCTCAAATTCAATGACCGATAAAACAAACGAAATAAAGATGAGTGTTAGCATAATTTTCGTAGCTTTTTAAGCTCCCGAAATAATATTGGCAGAACTAATATTTTCCGTCCCATCCAAAAGGTTTTACTTTAGGTACGGCGAGCTTTGGAAGAGTAAAAAATAATTACCTAACGTATTCAATTTTCAGACACCCATGACAAAATTGAGTGAGAAATGTTTATTCAATTTCCCGCTCAGTTCATATCTGAAGTTTTATATCAAATTTAAATATTATAAATATATACAAAATATCATGAAGATTTTATAAGCACTTTAAAAATAGATTGTTAAACAGTTACTGTTATTTTTACTGAATACATATAATCCAATGGAAAAAAAACTAATTTTCTTCATGCGAAGTTATAAAAATAAGATGGCAAGATACTTACTTTAAGTTTTGTTTCTCATTTTCCTTGACCAAAGCAATCTTACGGGGATATCAATTTTTGTATATTTTTAAATAGTCTAGGATTTTGTGAATTTTGTGAATTATATCAAAGACTTTAATGTAAGGATTTTCGTAATTCTCAGTATGACAGTAATCTTGGATATTTCAGCCATAAATTTTTCTAAATGAATATTTCGTAAAGTTTTTTGCTGTAGCTTTGTAATTAATAACTTTTTTCTTCGACTCAAATTACAGTACAGCGATGAAATATTGACGTAGAAATTCATTATATACATCCATTAACCTGAAAAACGCTATTACTTTTGCGAGAAAACCGCCGTCATTTATTGTAACAAAACCTAAAAATAATCTTTTTCGTAATCAGACTCTGGGGAGCTGAAGAATACACGCGGATAAAATATTACATACATATCTCTAAACTTTCTTTTACTTTTTCACCTTACTTTTATCATTTTCGTCGTTTTCAAAAATAAAATAGAAATACCATGGGAATAACGAGATAAAACGTCGTTTCGTATAATAAAGACTAGATAAAGTATTCATGAGAAAGGTTTTATTGTCGGGATGTGAATTTAGTACATATTTTCTGGATCTTTTTCTGAAATCATTACGAGATTACAAGAAAAGCCACACTAAATCAAATATACTATGAGATTTAAGACATTATTATACGTCTAATTGTTATAAATTAAAAATTATTTTTTGGAAGTCTAAGATTAAAGTATTTTGCTATTAATTGAATCTCTTATTTAAATGTAATTGTTGATTCATTCAGGGATGGGCTGGAGGGGGCTCGGGGGGGCTCGCGCGAGCCCCTTGTTAAATTTCGGCACGGCCGGCGAGCCCCTTGTTAAGATAAGAAAATCATTCGTCTTAGATCAAATCATCACATAACTGCAATTTCTGTAGATGGATAAATTTGAAAATTAGTTGTTTCATTTTTTCATTCAGCGTTGTGGGCGTCCGTGAGTCCCAGTACGAAAAAACATTTTTTCGATCGATTTATCTATTTTTTGTTCAAAGGAATGGGTGTTTGTGATGTCTTAAGATTGCCTCCCACTCTTCCGATTCTTCAATTCAACTGGGCGCTACTATTGGTTAATCACTAGTCCTGTCTTATGCTTATCATTTTATCCCTACTACTACTCTCTTTGGAAAAAAGAGATAGAGCGACTAAGTAACAAGCAGTGTTCGTAGAAAAAAACTTTCGTTGAGATACCTTCATTAGGAGGCCATATACTCGACATAGGGAGCGGACATCGATAAAAAAATGGATAACATTTACCGATCCCCTTGTTAAGATATTGGCAGCCCACCGCTGGATTCATTGATATAACGATAAAAGAAAATTTGAATCGCAATTATATAAAAAAATGATGTATACATATATAAGTATATATATTTATACAAAACATTGCCTTATGAATTATTTAAAAATATAATTAAAAAATATATCTTTTTGTCACCCAGTTCCATATTGTAGATATTCTTGAATTATTACATAGCTGGGGCCAAAGACTATACACATTTAATAAGTACAAAACTAAACCACGCCCTAATTACAATACGAGACTGACTGGGAAAAATTCTTTGATTGCAAAGTAAAACAATACATTATGGCATAATATAATTATAAGAATATATTTATAACGCGTGTTTTTATTTAACAGATAACCATAAAGTGAAATCGTGTTATCAATTTTTCATTATTACATTTTATTTATTTAATAAAGTCTACACAAATGTGTGTGGGAGGTGAAAATAAAAGAAATACCTCAATGTATTTCATCAATAAATATTGACATTGAACAAGGAGTTTGAGAGAAAGTACACGGAGAACAGACTGGTTATTTTCCGCAGAATAAGAACGATACGTGCCTGGAAATTGGTGCCGGGGGCTTAAGGTTTATTTATCATTACCTCACCGCACCTGATCGTCCACGATGTTGTATTGCTTTGAAAACCAAACCAAACAAACGTGAAGCAGAAGTATTATTTCTGGGAAATCGTGTGAACTGTAGGCTTGGTAAAATCATAGAAAGATAATTGATTATTTAACAAAAAGTGAACAATAAACTCAATCGTTGTCTCGAAATGAAATCTAGTGACTATTTTTGAACACTAAAATATGTAATCTGCTCTCTTAAATCAATGTCATACAGTTTAATTTACATTTCAAATACATTAATCTCTTACAGTATTAATATATAAATATGATAAGCAATAGATGGCGTTCAATGTCTCATGAATGTAGTAAAATTAATAATTAAAGACGATCGAAGAGTGTAGAAAAAAATATTAGCAATTAATGCTTTTGTGTACCACTTTTAATTAAAAAAAAAAAAAAAACTAGTCAATCCGTCGAAACATAGTGAAGTGCGAACTTAATCATGGATTTTTTTACTACTTGTTCAAATTCGTAGATTGAAATCATTTATTTAGACCGTGTAACGTTTATTCAAGATATTTGTACCGAAAATCTTATAAAGCTCTCATATATCTATCAGAAAGCCTTTAAAGTATAAAGCATTAAAAAAGCAAGGGAATAAGCTAAAACGACTTAACTCTATAAATAAACATACAATAATAAAATAGCAAAACGAAATAAATTGCTATTAAAACCATATTTTTAAGGAAGCTGAACAAAAAAAGTAGCGAACACAAATCGTAAAAAATAATGAAAAAAAAATAAAAAAGCTGGGAATTTCATTTTTTTAAATATTGAAATTTTATCACAAAAATAGAAATAAAACACACTTTTGTACATATTCAGCATTTATTTGTTAAGATTAGAAGCTACTTCTCTTAACAGGAAAATTTATAAATAACAATGTATTAATTTCAATTGATATCAGTTGAAATAGCGCGGGATAAGCAAAGCCGATCCTGATCTTAACTAATAAATATGGACTTAGTAAAAAATAGTGTTGTTTTAATAATCCAAATCTCAATGAATACTAAATCTCAGGAATTTACAGATTTGTCCAAATGAACAGCGCGGGTCATTTTTTAGCTTTTCCAAGTATTTTCGAATCTAAAATCCCAGAAATTAAGAAATTTCAGAAATTTTTCCTGTGGCCCCCTCTTAACTGTGATGTGGCTCCCCAAAACATAAATAAACCTCTGTGACCCCCTTGAAACATGCTAGGGAGGGGGGCCCTCGTTGAGAACCCCTGATTTAGAATACAATAAGTAGTATGTTAATTATGTAACATAAATTTTATATGGGAAATAATGACAAATGTAATATTGGCTACAAAAACGAAGGTATCGTTTTTCATTAGACGATCTAAGAACTAAGCTCGGTATACGATGAATTGTAAAATATAATTACTATAATATACCTAGTTTCCAAAATTTCCACACACGAAATTCTGTTTACTTGGCTCATATTTTAAATTCAGAATATTTTTTACTTCTTATTTAATGATACAATGATATAAGTAGTCAAACATTACGAACGCAAAATAACTGTTTTTACAAATTCTAAATAATTTAAAATGTAGAATAAAAAAACTTTTAATCAAACAATATGCAACGAAGTATTATGTAAAGGATATTCATATTGTAAACTTAAAACATTATATAAGTAATGCAGTATAATTTTAATTCTTAGCCGAGAAATAACTGGAATATGTAAAATATTAATAATATAACAATTTAAATAGTTTTATGGGTACTTAATTATCTATGTACATATATTTTATATTGCAAGGTAAATGTTAAAAGCTAAGAAATAAAAATACACGGGATTACTAGCATTAGTTTATGATTATTTTTGTAAACGTTATACTACTCGTAATATTATTAGTTAAAAATAAATTATGATACATATGTATCTATCTGTTGTAAACTTTGGCGTTCCCTTAAAACTGTAAATAATTTCATAATTTTCTGAAAAAACCCCATTTCAAAAATAAGTCCTTATTAAAATATAAAAATTAAAAAAATATTTTGAAAATAGCTTTCGAATATATCTCCCCATGCTACCTGTTAACAGATTCGTTACAATGAGATTACCTTTCTCATCATTCTATGTAAGACTACGTATTATTGTACATATAAAATAAGCCTTCCCTTCAAATACACCCATATTCACAATTTTAATCAAAAATTAAAATAAGACGTATTTTATTTTCGGATTAGCACTGTTTTTATAAAATTTGTTGTATAATACATATGAAAATAATAATTTACCATATGAATTTAAATTTTAAGTATTCAATACATACATCTGTAGCCATCGATAAAAGAGTATTCCAAACTTTTATTACTCGTTTTATTAAATCTGTATTTTGGTAAGAAATCTGTCAAACGAAACAATATCAAAGTCGGCCAACCGATCTTTCTTTCTCCTCCTACCTTCAGACCACATTGAATTAGGAGGACAGAATATATTTAAGGAGAATGAGTGGGAAACAACCTCTACCCTCTACGGCGTAGCCTTTGGGTCTACGAGTATTGATCGAGGCGGGTTTTAGTTGGTCACTTTTTTCGGGGCGTCACCCGCACAGCTGTTTCGCTTCCACAGTACAGAAACACACACATTCCACGCTGTCATCTCTTTCTATCGTAATGGAAAATCCAACCCATTTTATTGCATGTCTGTAGGTTATATCGCGTATTGATTGATTTTATTGCCTTTTTTTGTGGAATTCGTTCTGATGCTGTGCCAAAAAAAATGTACCTAATTTTATTGCGCGTGGTAGATTAGACTTGGAAAGATTGTATAATAAATTAATGTATGTACCAATTACATTCAGAGAATTATTACCGGTTTTAGAATGCCGCATTGTATAATGTGAAACTAATGAAAATTCATGTAGTGGATTTTAGAAAACATTGTTTTGGAATTAAGAAGACAGACATGTTGCTACAAGACAATAATTAATATCAACGAAGTGGTTTTTAATTTTTCGATTGGGTTATTTTTTTATAACATAATATAATTTAAAAATATTAACGGGTTTTTTGAAAATATTTACGTTACATATAATGTAAGGATTATTGTTAATACTGATGTAATATGAACGTAACGTAATAAATTATTTAATTGTACGTAAATAAATCTTCTAAATCGTAAACTATAACTGATGAAGAATTTTCCTATTTGTCTGTATTCTTTTAGAAAAATCGATTTTGTTAAAAGTATTTTTTGTTACATATTATAAGTTATAAAAATAGTGACAAACTATATTTATGTTGAGGATTTACAAGAACTAACAAACTCTCCATACGGGCAATTTTTTACATATATGTTAATAATAATTTAAAAATGTTTTATGTGGCCGCTACACATCGTGGCTTTTGCTTTATCTACCTGGTACACTTGGATTTTAAGATCGTGATAAAAAAAGGTGCTTAAATTATATAACAATTCTTCATATGCCATTAAAAAAAGTTGTCTAAACATTCACTGTCTTATATTAAACCGTGATTTATAATATCAAAAAATATAAATCGTTTTGTACCAATTCCATATTATTTCATGAAAATAACATGCAATAATTTCATAATAACGATATTTTAGATATTTACAAGATCACAAATATCCCATTCAGTAAGATTTGGGGTATGTGCATTGGGTTACAGCCACTCGAGGTTTATTTAAAGTTATCTTGAAGTCCTGTTTCCAGACAACCGTCGTTTGACCGTGATCAGCAACGAAATATGAACAACTTTTCCTACTTGTGTTTCAGATCATTCTTGTTTCTTTGGCATATATTAGGTGTGTGTATCTAATGCCATGCTAAAAATCGACAGTTAACCATAAGTCAGTTAAGCTTTTTGGGATATTAACGAGAAAATAAATTTTCTTTGTAGTCACGAGGATAAGTATTAAAAGTAATGTCCTCATTTTTAAATAAAAGTTCTTAGTAAGAATAATTTGAAAGCGTTTATTTAAAAAAAAAAACTAGAATATCAAGAGCTTGTATTTCCTTACGCAAAAAGAGGAACAGTGTTATGAATCAAAAACAGGAAACATAATATTTTGTTTTGTTAACGATGAACTTTAAGGAAATGAAATCCTTTAAAGGAAGTCGTTTGTGAAACACCATTAGTATTTTCTTTTTATTTCTGATAAAATTCTAAGTTTATATGTTTACCTTGCGTAAAGAACTTTTTGGTCATTAAAAAGGGGTAAGTTTTTATTAAAATATGAAATGCATTTTTTAATTGTGTAAAACTTTACAAAAGCAACAACTATGCAGGCGTAAGTAAACCAGTTTGGAAATTAAATTACGAAGCGAACCGTTCGTTGATAATTCAATAAAACACCTCAACATTTTTTAATACCTTATTTTATGCGATATAACAGTTTTCCACAAGGTTTTTAGTTGAATTTATTTTTGTTAATGAAAATTTTTGTCACAAAGATAAAATCTAATTATTTTGTTATTTTCTAAAAAATATAAATCGACTCATCGCAGTTGCGACAAATGATATGATTTCATAAAAAAAAAGTATGCTCTTTCGTTTTCAAATACTATTAATTTATATGACTTCAGTCGAATAACTCTCTATTAAAGATAACTTCGGTAAACTGACCGATAGCTATGTATAAATCAAACAGTTTGAAGTTAATCGCTATCTACGTTTCGGATAGCAGAAAACTTAGTCGGTATATTAATCAGTGCTGCAATGCGGGTATTATCCGTCTCCAAAATACAAGACCTCTGCGCTATCACCCTTGTCCAGATGAAATAAACGACTCTCTCAACCACGCCTTTGAACTTTCGCTGTTGTCAGGGTGTTAGATTATCATATGAGGCACAAAAGTAATAGAGCTGAGTTTTGTACACATCCGTTGGGGTTATATGTAGCTTGCTAATTGGCCCGAGATTTTGTCTGAATACTAAACAATATTTTATGACAATAGCGCTGCTTACTTAAACAGATTACGTAGATAACAATAACATAATGATTTTATAGTTACTATTTTTATTATGTGAAAATTAAATATGTTTTAACCGGAAATCGTTGATGTTTGTTTTGAAGGTTGGCATAAAGTATTCATATATAAATTTAAAGTAGATTCATATCAGGGTTCATTGAATACTATTGATCAAATGATCATATCCATCATTGGCGGATCCAGAAATTGTTCCTTTCAATTAGAAAATAAACATGATACATTCAAAAATAGATATTTAAAAATAAAATATCTATATAAAAATAGTCAATACATAATGAGTATGTATTCCATAAAAAATAGTAAACTAAACAATCAAAGAGCCTATTTCACAAAAAGTTTTAATTAATTATAAAAATGGAAAATAAATTCTCCTTAGAAGGGGCATGATCCCCCTGCCCCCCTGGATTCGCCAATGATATCCACTGATTTTTTTTATTTTTGGCAGTGAAAAAAAAACGATGCAAATCGATTGAGGACAACAATCATCATACAATAATCATAGTTGTGTCGCTATTGATATATTTTTTTTTATCAATTTAAGTAGAAAAGCAATATATTTTTTTAAAAATACTAATACTAAACATGACAATAATACAATTGTGAGATTAAAAACATAAACTTGATTTTATTTATATATTTATTTAAGATTTGTTTATCATAATCTGTTATCTCTGGGTTGCATTTATAAAAACGTCTAATTTGGAATTATTTAATTTAACACCAACTTTTTTCGTAATAACACGTTTTGATAAGAAATGTGAATTCGCCATTATCTAGTGAATTGATGGAAATATCTTCGTTTGATCTGAATCGACTAACATTTAATTATATGTATAGAAAACAAATAAAATATTTTTTAACAAGATCATCGATTAAAAGATTTTTAATTTGGCAAGTTGTTAATGATCGTGATATTTACCGCAAATAATACTCAATTTCCCATTACATATAAATATATAATAAACTAAAAATATTTCCTTATTAAAATAATTAAAATAATTAATACATTTATATATGATAGCTTTATTATTTTGAATTTGAATATGGCGGAAGTGAAATTGATTTTTAATATTATTTGATTAGTCTGTTATTTTTTTAAGTCATCACGAAGCATAATTATTAAATTGGTTAACTGTTGATAGAGCATTATTACATCAAAGTAGAACTATGCCGTTTGAGATAATGTGATGTGGAAATAGCTATTAACTATTGAGTTGCTAATAATTTCACAATACACATAGTTTCGAGATAACTGTACTCCTTAGTAATAATTTATTTTCGTTCATTTAAGTAATGACTCTTTGTTAAAAGAATTGTTTCGCTAAGCTGAAGAAGAACAGTTTTGCTTATTCATCATTTCAGTTAATTAATGAGGCATATTGTCCTGTGAATGTTGTCTTATTACCTTGATATTTTATTTATGTATTTGTAACATAATCAAAATTCTACTGGCTATATTTGAAGGCGATTGATACGGATGCAATAACCAATAACCACAGTTCATATAATTTTTTCGCATACTCGTTAGCACATCAGCAAGTCTATAAAAACGATAGAGATTTATGAATCTCTGCGCTACGTAAAGATTGAGTTTTAACGACACTGATTCACGAACAAAATTGATGTACAGCGGTAAAATAGAACTTCGCATAAATATTATGAACACGCTATTGGCAAATAAATGGCAGAGAAATTTCGACAACGAGGCATACTCTTCCTCCTATTAACATATTTTTTTCACATAAAATTCAGCCGTAAAATACATTTTTTCAGTACAGATAAATTACTAGTAACGCATTTCATCTCCAAGTAAACGTATGAAACTCGATTTACTTTTTATATATGTAAAATATAACATCAAGATTGTGATTTCGTAAAATTTTTTTTTTTATAATAATTTATCAAATATGTTGTTATCAGAAAACAGCAAATTTACTACTTGATTTTTATTACAAATAGAGCTTACACGTCGGTTATATAATTATATTTTAAATTGACTTTAATGTCGTGTGATTGAAGAAAAAGAGCATGAACGTCAGAGAAGTGTGAAGATTAATTTCGATTTACTGAATTATAATTTGTTGAATAAATCAATGTCATATTGGAAGTAAATATTTTTTTCTATAACCGGCGATAGAATGTTGTTTTCTTAGATTAAACAATACACATTGCATGTAAATGTTGAGTTCATGAAAAATACACTACTCTATAATAAAATCATAATATTTTTTATAAAAAAAATGCATATCATGCGATGGTTAAACAAAGCATTCTACAGCTGCGAGATTTGACTTGCAAATTCCGATATTTAACGGTGTATTGTTCATGTTGAGTTATCAGAAAGTCATAGATACGAGGCTACGAACGTTAGAAAACAAAATGTATGAATATTCTTCGTCTCTTTTTGTACAACATCTGCCTCTTGAATTCCTTTTGTTTCTCTAGGACTATTGTGGGCTTTTGTTTTAGAACAAAGAATGTCAACCAGAATGAAACAGGTCAATAAAACAAATGCTATGAAACCCGCATCATTACTTCTTTTGTTCACGTGACTAATAAATCGTTCTTACACGCAAATAAAAAAAAATATTTTCATCTCCAAGTAAAATAGATTCATAATTAAAATTTAAAAAACTATCAAAAGTAAAAAAAGGTATATTTACGTATAAAGCCTTCATCGTGTATAGAAAAATGTATGTTATCAAATTGACTGCTGATACAAAGACAATATAAATATTTGATTACGTGAAGTAAATACCTATTGCCTCATAAATACGAATCATAAAACAATAAAACATTAACAATGAGTTCTGAGTTTATTATCACTTGAATTATTTCAACCGTCAATTATTGGTGGAGAGACGTTATATTTATATAAATAATATCAGATTAAAGCTTGTTTTTTCACAATTTAAAAATAGACATTAAAAAAATTAGACTTGAACTGAAGACAAACTTTAGACATGACCTATAATATACAAACATACTAGTACAAAAAACCTTCTGAGTTGAGTTGGTACTACATTTAGTCACCTAATCGTACAAACTCATCATAATAATCGTTACAATTATTCTCAGTAATACATTGTGAAAGGAGAATAAGAATATCTGAAAGAAAAACAATAAGCGATAAATCAAAAGATAATAATACTCTAAAGTCAGACAGCTGTTATCCTTGAGTCAATGAGGCCAAAACTTCAAGAACCCAAAAGGTCAAGAAGCACGAACAAGAAATAACGATTTGATCCGTCATTTACTCTTGAAGAAATATGTAAAACAGTATTTTTTTATTAATTATCCAGGAAAATTAGTATGAAATGTATTCAAGACCAAAAGGTTAATTAAATATTCACGGTTATGATTTTACGTGGTATACTAACATAGAAAATAAATAAATATAGAAAGTTAATTTCATTAATATTATTTTAATACGGTACATATAGTTATAGCACTGGAATCCATTGTATCATTGTAAGCTATCAAACATATTTAATTGTGATTATAATGCTTTACATTACTTATGTTATCACTGTTAAAAATGATGTCTACTTCATCGTGATAAATAAAACAAATCTTTCATTGAAATAAAAGGCAATGAAAATGTTAAGGTTTATTTCATATCTACTATCGCAAAACTATACACATAATTTTACAAAGACAACTATGTACAAACTGAATTTATATTATTCAGAGTTATTTTATCATTTTTACTATATTAAATGACCGGAATAAAAGCTCTCGGGAAAAATATATGTAGATATTCCAAGCGAAAAATAAAAAGTAATGAGGAGCTCGAATGCAATAGATTTAACAGAGCTTTAAGTTTTTGTAGAGGTAGCACATCAAGCGAATAGCACGTACTGGTAAGTTTTCACAGGCGTGAAGTGTGTAATAATAACAAGAATTTTTTTTTTATACAACTGGGGATGCAACAAAACTATAAAATTACATGAAAAAGCTGAGAAATATTTTTTATCTTAAAATTATTTGACGCCAGTTATATTCGTAGCCTTAACTATAATTGCTTTTTTTTATTTTTCTTGTTACTCAATAAATAAAATATTTGAATACACAATGATCCTTTCAGAGTTTTCACAATTATATTTCCAATTAATAGATTCAGAAAGCTTTAAAAGGTTCAAAGTGGTGCCAACTATATATAACAGATTTTACCTCAATTAAGGTTATAAATCCAGATATTTTGCTTTATATAATTATCAAATTATAATGTAATAATAATGAATTATTTATAGTCTATTGATTTTTTTATCTGCCAAGAAAGCAGTGTTACAATTTTTGATCACTTAGAATGAAATTAAAGAAGATATGTTGTTAAAAATTACTATCATAAACCAGCATAAAGGCATATTTCAATTATATGGTTACGGTGAATTCATTAAAAATTAATAACATTCTCAAAGGAAAATGTGTAATTTAGGAAGTGTTTAAAAAGGGTTTATTTATTTTGTGAAAGGTACGGTCAGTTATTTGGGAAATTCTAAGTTTTTCCGCGTACGGAATATATAATAACTAACAAATTCAATCAAAGAAAGTGCTCGTGGAAAAAGTTATATTATTGATGAAACTAAAAAAGGTTATGTTTTATTTTACTTATTTATTTTATATACGATCTATAATTTATACACATATCATACCTATCTATCTGTGATTAAATGTTGTAAAAAAACATATTAGGAAAATATGACTCTCAGTTTTTTTTAGTATGGGAGCTGTGCGGTGTTATATTGAAACAAAAGACGCATTGCGGGTAACGTTATGTAACGACACGCATTCGTGAGAGTTTGTTTGAGTAAAAGCTAATTAAGTATTTAGCTCCTTTGCAGACAACGATTAATAGAAACGTTTAAATGGCTACAAAAAGTAAAAGTTGACTAATAGCGAAGAAATGATCACACTAAAAATGTCTTCAATACCAACCAATTCAGTATGAAATATTATTTTACTTCAAATACTAAGCAAATATCAATTATTACAAACATAGTTAAAAACGTATTTCTAGTTTTAGTGAAATGGCTGTAGGAAAATTTAAGTTTTAAGCTACTCTTTGTGTTATGTAGAATTGCTGAATTATTTAGTTTTCGTCTGGAATGTGACAGTTTATTATATATTATGTATATTCAATGAAATTTCATAATTATACAAAATCGTTTTGAAATCTGTAGTTTATGTGTTTTTGATAGAAATAGGATGTCATTTTGATAAAATCTCGTTAAATTTGGACACATATCTTCGACAATGAAACAAAACATGCCGTTTTCTCTTAAATGAAATTTGTCTTAATTTAGTGTGTAAAATTTTCTGACACTCATCTGAGAAATACATTTTTTTCAAAACACTTTTTTAAAAATAAGGTAAAACAGTTTCCTAGCATCCGGCATCTGGATCAAGGTTTCGAAGTAAGATAATTTGATTATTATTTCTTCAATTCTTCTTCGTTAAAAATATTTCAATTTGAATTGAATGAAAATTGAATCATCTTTATCAATAAAAATAAAACGATTTTTTTTAATTTTACATACTCTTTATAAAGACATTTTAAGTTTGGTAAAATATTTGTAGTGCCTGATTATTTTCTTCAAATACAAATTTAATAATGTACTATAAGCTAAAAAATATTTTTATCTTCAAAATATATTGAAATTAAGCATTAATAACACAACATTTAATTCAGCAGATAAATTGTTTACTTTTTGAAAAATTAGAAAATTGTAACTTTTACAATAGTCCTGATTACATAATATTGTATTCGTTGTGAAAAAAAAAATATGTCGCCTATTATAATTAATTGTGAAAAATATTAAGATATTTTTTTCATTGAAAATAAAATATTTGCTCTAAGTACTCAGAACTATTAAGCTAGTATTTCTTACTCAACTTTTCTGCCAAAACGACGACGACATCTAGATTTAAATAATTTCTTACCTTACAGCAGTTATCATGAGTTTTAGGTTTATTCTTGGTCGCTTACCTGAAACAAAAAATAGTACATGCATAAGAATCATATTGTAACTTAGTTAATAATATTTTATAACTTAAATATAACAGGAATCTTATTTAAGATATTGACTGAGGGTGTTTGATGAAACTTCAATATCAATTTTGAATCGGCATCGACTGGCATTCAAATCCACGAAAAAACTTGAACCGATCCATGCATCTGAATGTTTGAGATACGGGAAGGCATAATCGGGGTCGTTAGTGACAAAACTAATGCAAATAGAAAATGAAAGTTTACAGAATTTGAACCATTCAAAATAAATATTGTGAATAATTATTATAACATATTAGTCAATTAGTCAAGATAAAATGTTATGTTTTGGGAATTACGTACTATTTAAAATAATTAAGAACATACAAGGTTAATCTGAAGTCAATGTTTAAATTTAATTACTATAAAATCTATGTCAGTGGTGTTTTCTTATTTCTTAACAGTTAAGGGTCGTGTTATTTGTCAAAATCGATAATGTAGCAAAAAATGAGATTGCGAAAACGTAGACATATACAAAAAGTTTTGACCTCGGCGCTAACCGTGATTTGGGGAAGGTTTCAACGAGGTACGATAGTTTATTCAGTTTAATGTTCACAAAAATGGGGTCTCGCCATATGTCTCTCTTTACCTGGCACGCACATTTCGTCGGCTTTTCCACGTTATGTGACGTGACCTTTTTACGACGCATTATGGCTCATTCCGTTCCACTTTTCTGCACACACCCAAAATGAAAAGACCTGAACTTATTTATTACAGCGCGATTAAAGCGGTGTATTTCTAAAACACACCAATTTTCCATCGATTGTACGATTGTATTTAAACCAGTAATTGTTAACATTTTGTTTTTAGTAAAATGGAAAAATTGCGAATCGAGAAAATAATAGAGATCATAAAACTGAAAAAAAAATACTACAGATAAAACACTTTCTACTGAAAACAGTACATACAGTGGATGTTTATAACCAATCCTTATGTCCATAATCGCTCTAAGCAGAAGATCGAGTAGCTTGCCTTGTAATGGGTTTTCTTTGAATGGTCGAATGTATAAATATTCCCAGAATATACTTATTTAATAATAGTTTGATTAAATAAATGAATAATACACGCTTTCAATAATCATAACTTCTTCAGCACAAGAAGTATCAAAATTAATAATATACTTAGAAAGATCAAATCCATTTGTGAAAATTAACTCAACTTGTGGAACCTACTCCTCTTATACAAAAAAAGCTATAAAAAATATTTATTATGAAAAATACATCAGTTCCAACAAAAAATCCCATTACGAAAAAAAAAGGTGTTGTCTATGCTAAAATGAATGCTGTCTATATCAATAAAGAAAGGAAATCGTTTAGTTGGGTCCTATGGCGCAGCGGTTAGCGCTGTAGGCTTCCGTAACAGACCTCACGGGTTCGAGTCCCAGTACGAACAGCTTTTCAATCGATTTATCGTTTCTGTTCAAAGGCATGGGTGTTTGTGATGTCTAAGAGTTCCCTCCAACCATTTCCTTTAACAACTGGACGTAGCGAGAGCGATTAGTTAACCACAGGACTAGCCTTAGCCTTATATTCCTGCTACTCTCTTTGACAAAAGAGCGTTTGAGTGACAAAAAATTCTCGAAGAAAAATTTCGAGTAGGCCATATGCTCCACACTGAAAGCGGACATGGATAAAAAATATATATTTATGGAAATATACAATTTAAGTAAGGTGAAGCAGATATACCGGTATGTACCTACAAAAAGTATTAGGCGATCAGAAACAGCTATGGATAACATATACAATTTTGTATTCGTTTTTTAATATAATCGATGACGACGCTAGCCATGAACCGTTGTAAATTTTAATCAGGCATTGATAGTGAAAGTGGCCAATGCCACAACAAATAGATTCGTTGACTCTTGATAGTCTTGATGCACTTCTAATAATACTAACAAAAACTCGTACCTACTCAATAAAAAGTATGTTATTATTTTTAACAGTTTTGATTGATATATTTTGACTGTTTTGTTTTAATTCATAATAATGTTATTTAAGTGCAGTATAATTGAGTAGTGATTTTTAAAAGGGCTATTTCCATTTTTGACATTGACGCATATTTTGACGGGAATTGTTTTTATAAAAAAGCATAGAAATACACCTTTTGTGAAAAATTACTATTCAATTATTTTGAAACATTTTTGTTAAGATATCACAATCCAATTCTGTGGCCTTGTTTACATCATAAAAACAGGTAAATAATTAACTAAGTAACCTATTCACTTTATTAATGTAGCATTTTATCAGTTTGTCAAAAAATTCCCAAATTTTAATTATGTTTGTAATTACTTTCAGTCACCACTTGAAATTTATTAATCTTGGATGACTTTTTAATTATATGTTATATGTGTTAAAAATATTTTTTTTTGTTATTTTAGAATCACTTATAATGTAATTGTAAATTTTATTTCAATGTAAATTGTTGTTTACACCTTTTCATTTAAATTTATTTTTGTATAAATAGCATTGTTAAATTATTTTTTTATCAATTGACGATGCTCGCAATGAGCGAAACCAGTCCTAACCTATTAAATAAAGTACAAAGGAATATTGTGTTTTTATTAAAGAATTAATATAATAGAGAATTGCTCAAATATAATGAAATAGAAAAAGCTTAAAAGTATGCAGATAATAATAAAATAATGGAATATTTTGTGTTAACGTTTTAAACCAAAAATCGCCATAGCTATTATTAATATAGTATTTATAACATTAAAATGTTATGAAAATAAATAAATACTTAAAAAATATTCAAAACATTTTAAAGATTTTTTTGACTGCTATAAATTTAAATATAAATGTTGGATTTTTGTTACCTCATACGATTCTTAAAGAAATTCCCGAAAAAGTACGATTTTTCAAAGAGCTTGTATGCAAAGGAATTATTCTTCTTCGTTTGAGCACAAAAGCACATTATCAGCGGAAACATTGATGTATACGTTCCTTTGTGTGAATGGGATTTAAGTTCTTACATTTGTGTTTTTTATTTTTTTCATAATGTGCTTAAGATGAAATGATTTTACCGAATGTGTACCTGAATTATTTGTGAAAACGTATTTATAGTCAATTAAGTTGTAGTAAATATTTTATTTATATTATTTTTTTGTGCTTATAAAAGAACATGGATGATGTTAAACGATGATTATCATATTTTATAAGCCAATTAATCGTACACTATTGTGGCTCATTATTTTTAAAATAATATAAAGTTTTATACCAATTTCCTTTTCAAAAATAATTTTGAATCTACAATTGTGGTGGATTAAGAGCATTTTATAATTTTTGGTTTATTTTATTAAAATGTAATACATTTTGTTTTCGTTTACAAATGTTATATTTTGTAATTGATTCCTATTGAAGAATCATGTCGCAAGCATTTTTATAAAATATTTCAATAGTCTGTTGTATTAAGTTTAATTTATTCTTATAAAAAAGTATATAGGAAAAAAATCATGTAAAATATAAAAAAAAATCTTCAAAAAAGTATATCTATATATTTTAGAATTCGCAATTTCAAATAGAAAACACAAAAAATCGGACGTAGTCAACAGATGAAAATCGTTTTATATAATGAAACAATGCAAGCCAATACAATATAAACACATTCCTTTCGCCATTATTTGATTCGTCGTATTTATACTTTGTGACGGCCCAAACCCCCTTACTACGCCACTGATAGTATTTGAAACCGCGAATACGATTTGTTAATTCGATCCATAAAAGTTTATAATTATTAAATACCATTATAGTATGAAAGTGGAGTAAATACATTTAAACAAAATCTTTACGACACAAAATAAAGAAATTAATTTAGAGATATCATTTGACAAATGACAATAATTGTTTTCCTTAGAATAACTTTGAGTATACTGATGAAAGTAATTTATATAAAAAGGAAACCACTTTATGACAAATAGTGTAATTAATAAATACTATCTGAATTCTGATAAGGAAAATTACTTTTACGAGTACCTCTTCGTCTGAAATTGAGGGAGAATTTTCAAACGCAAAAGGCGAGAAGAGAGGCAAAAGTGGAATAATGGCGTTTGAGATACGACGAAACTCCAAAATAGCCATTCCCATCGTACTAAAATAGGAAAAATACGAAGAAAGGTCTTGGGATGCAATATATCTTCCTCGCTTACTCCCACCGTTGCAGTGGTTAAATACCACTCGAAACACGAGCTTACATTTTTATATCGCAAAGTATATTTATTTTTAAATGTTACCACATAAAAAATGTTCCATGTCTTTAAAATAATGATAATCACATTCCTTATTTTTACTCCGAAATTATTTCCTCCTACGCGTGTGATTATGATATTTCAAAATACGACTCTTTATTCATCGTTTTCAGTATGTATGTATAATAAATACTTCCTACATCAATATTTAAAAGTGCATGTAAATTTACTTAAATATTTCTATGCTTTTAAAATATATCAGATTGAACCATGAAGTAAATTATACAGAGTGAATTTATAATTTAGTTGTATATACTGCTCTATTAACACTTCCCTTAATGTGCTAAAAAATAATTCCGATATGTTACTGGCTCTTAAAGAACCATGTGAAAAAACATGTTTTAACACTTACCGCCCTTTGATGGACGGTAAACAACCAAAGCGTACATTTAAAAAAAATATATGTTTTTCACATAGCTATTAAAGGAATATATCGGAATTTTTTTAGCACCGTAGAGGAAGTATTAATGGGAAAAACCTTACAGTGTACTTAGTTCCACAAAACTGTCTTATATTATCATTTGCCTTTTCAACATCACGTCAACAGATGATTTTTTAAAAATTATCTTTGAAATATATTAATATATCTAGATTTTTTTATTGAAAGTTCATAACACGTCTTTCATTCGTCAACAAAATAAGTTCTAAACAATTTTTAGAATCTTACGTTTTATCTTTGAAAATGGTTTGTTATAACTTATATTCAGAGGCTGGAAACGTTTGTGAATTATTTCACTCGTTTTCGCTTCTTTTATTACAGTTGAAAAGAGACGACAAACCTTTGGCAAAAACGCTCAAGAGTCTTGCAAGAGATTTTCATTTTTTTCCTCTTTTATTCTCAAAGCCAGCGTTCAGTAAAATCTAAAGACGATCGTCATCTTCCAATGCCAAATTCGTTCTAAATTATTCCTTAGCCAGTGCTAAAATTATGTGAGAATTCTTTCACTCACTCTTTTTTCGTCTTTTTATTACAAATATAATAGTTTGAAATTCAGTTGTACGTTTTTTACTGTCAATAAATATTGCTTATTTTTATATATGTACATATATGTATTCATTTAATAAGTCATTATTATTACACTTAAATAGAGACAAAACATCAAATTTATGTAGGTATATAGCGTATGCTATATTTCGGACACATCAACTTATATTCTTTCAAACATAGTAGTATAATTAATTAGTATTGACAGACATTATGTATAAAAAACAATATATCAGTATAACAAAAAAATAAAACACAGCAGGTAAGGAAAAACTCTTGATGTTTTTTGCAGCTTTGAAAGAAATGCGTCGTTTCAGGATTGACAAATTGATAAACAAAACACTACATTTTTGTTATATATAACATAATAAATAAATGCATCATTAACTTTCCGTATGTAATATTTCACACTGTGAGTTTCTCTGTAGGTAATTATTCTCGAAGCAACGTTTATTTCATGTACATATGTAATATAAGAGTGTACCGACGCCGAGCTGTGGAACATTGCCATTTCAAGCTATTTTTGTGACTTTCTTGACAAAAAGTAGCACTGAAAAGTGTTAATAGCAGTATCTTTCGCAAAATAAACATGACGAAATGTTTCGCTTCGGTAAAGACAAAGCGAATTAAGATTTCTGTGATTAAACAAATATATCATCAAATTTGAATCGTTCAAATTACGTACATTCACACAGATTTTGTCAGCAACGACCCGGGTTTCACCTTTCGGCACTGAAGATGCCGAAAGGCGAAACCCGGGTCGTTAGTGACAAAATCAATGTGAATGTACATAATTTGAACGATTCAAATTTAATATTGAAATTCCATCAAGCACCTTCTGTCGAAATCTTAAACTATAAAGTATATCAATGTTCGTATTTTTTCAATATTTTTTTGTCTTTCTGAAATGAAAGTTTTTCAAGACGATAATGGTTTACTACAATGATATTTATGGCAAAGATTAAAATTATGGGCATATTAAATACATTTGAAGTGTGTCTCATTGTTTTTTTTTTAATGTTTCCTAGCGATGTTACAACTAACTAAATGCGGCCGTAAAATACATAAACTGTCTTAAAAATCCATCATTACATTTGTAATATTCAATATCTTTTCAATGATAAATTCTGATATTATTTTTTTAAAATATACAACATTTCGTTATAATTAAAAAACATGTTTTATGCTATTCATGAAATATTGTAAATTATTCTAAAATAATGCAACGATATGCAAATGCTGTTTTTTGTTGTTGTATGCCAATTGAGTGAGTACGTTTCACAGCACCTGTCTGCCACGCTTTGCTGTCTGTCTCTTTGGCAGAATGCATTTTATTTATAAATCAACTCGACTCATATCATTTATGTACAGTCCACACAAAGCAATCAACTGTCCAAGTAGCGTACAATATCTCGAGTTCAAAATAACACGATATGTTATTTATTCAAATATATAAACATGTTATGGTCAATCTTACTTTTTTTACTCGATAAATTTTTGACTGTATCATATCCAAGATGAGATTTTCAACATTAACAACAGCAATATAATTAGATTAACAAGTAAATACAGACATCAATATCAAACATTTAACCTAGAGAAACAACAAAAATGTCTTTCAATAATATTAAGTATTGCGCTGTGAGAGGAATTGAAGATAAACTTTTTCTCCAAACGAAATCGACAAAAAGAAAAATTCTGAAGACAAGACTAGATCAGAATGATCAATTGTATGTTATGGTTTTATTCCATACTAGTCGAATACTTCAGTATTTTATTTCGTGTTCGCTTCCTGTGACAACGTTTCTCGACCAGGGTCTATGTACCACGTAGGATCACCGTTATAATAAAATAAATATTCAAATCGCAATACAAAAACGATGAATTTATTACGGTATTTAAATGCAATTCATGCTTAAATTTAAAAAAGCGAATAATTAATAGATATTTCGAGGCTACAGTGTCTTAGATCAACATTACACAATAAAAACATTAAACTTAGTCAAATTAAACTCTATTCAAGATAAATTTTACTTAAATGAGAGATAACTTAGAGATTTTAATCGCTTACTATAAACAGACAGTGTTTATGTTAACAATATTTCGTCTGGTGTAGAACGCGCGTTAGTAATAAAAATAATAACTTGAAACTGCCTAATACAAGTTCATATAGCACGGTCACGCTAAGCTTGTCATTCTCGTCTGACCAGACGCAACACTACTTTTGTGGCGTTATTATCAAAAATTACAAGCAGTTTTTCGTAAGAGACATCTCAATCCGGTTTTTTTACACATTCGTTTCGATGTCATCTCTTAGCGTGTTCTGCGTGCCTGATACCTAATTTTCGTTTTTTTGTAAAATCTCTGTTTTTTGACATTTTTTCCAAAATTTGTGAAAATATTCGAACTAATAAATATTTTGAAACATATTCTGACAGTATTTAAATTTGAAATCAAATCATGGTTTCCATTAATTTCATTGATACAAAATAATATTGTGAACTTTTTGCCTATTACAAGCTTCGTCTTGTATGTCTCGGGCTTTTATTAAAAAATAATCATATTTTGTACTAATTACACATTTTTTATTAAATATCAAGATCTTTTTTTCTCATTACTAGCCATTATTAACTGATCACTCGTGCTTTTTTATAATTATTAATTCTTTTTAGCCTAAAAAAATATTTTATAAACTTGAATATTAAAATCGAGGCCAAAAAAATATATCTCTTCTGGCAATCAAATTTTTACACATTCAAAATAAGCATAAACGTATTTTTTTCGTATACAAAATTCACAAATTTTATAATTTTTACTTTAGGAGAGTTTTTACGTTGGTTACTATGTGAAATCTCAATGACTCTCAAGCTTTTAAATAAATGAGACGATTTCCGGTTCTTCTACAAAGGTTCTGTTGTTTAAGGTGATTCTAAATCATGATCAAAAACTAAAATCCGAGCTGGAGAACATGTAATAAGTTTTATAAAGATATTTAACAGATACGCAACGCAATTAGAACTATTTCGGTTAATGTTAGTTTTTGAAAGAAATAATAAGTTCATTTAAATTGTTTAAATTTTGTACACTCCTACATGTTTCGTCACTATAACGAGTAACGACCCGGGTTTCGAATTTTACTAATTGTCAGTTCAAGTTCGTTTGTGCAATTGAAAGACTAAATAAAGATGCCGAAAATCAAAACATGGGTCGTCATTTGTTTGTAACAAAATATGTGGGAGTGTACAAAATTTGAACAATTCAAATTTAATGTTGGAATTCCATCATCGAAATCTTAAATTATAATGATAATAAGATTTAAAAATTGAGGTTTTATTGTTTTTGATTCGCAACACGTTAATATAAGTATGCAATTTTAAAAAAGTCTTCCAAACAATCAACTAAATCGATCGCTTGTTCTCTATTCAACAGAAGGTTTAATGATTATGAATATTACAATGAAATGAAAAGAAACATAAATCGATCGCTTATTTTAATTTAGATTTAAATTCTTACCTAATTCAGATCTGTTGAATGATCAAATTATTTTTGTAAGTTCCCATTTACTTCATCCTTTACATTAACCTATGTTAACTGCTCTTGTATATTATATATATATTTTAAAATTTTATTTCTTTTGTAAGAATTGATATGGTTTTTAAAAATGGCTGTCGATTTTGTTTAAGTACACATACTTATTTATTACTTGGAAGCGGGAAAAACACAAAATTATCATTAAGTTATTTACTTTAGTAATGTAGAATTTTATATCATTTTATTAAAAATTTCCCAAATTTTAATTATCTCACAAATTTATTAATCTTTGATGATATTTTAATTATATGTTAGAGTTGTTAAAAATTTAAATTTTGTGTAGTTATAGAGTCACTTACTGTAATTTGTAAATTCTTTTCAATGTCAATTGTTGTTTAACCTTTTTATTTTTGTATAAATAGCACTGTTTAAATATTTTTCTTATAAGTTGACAATGCTCGCAATGAGCGAAACTGGTCATGACCAATTCAATAAAGTGGAATAAAGTACAAAAGAATATTGTGTTTTTATTAATATAATGCCTTTCCACCAAGTATTGACAGTGAACACCCTAAAAGTGATCGATCGTTTATTATTCGTTTTCATCTGGTAAAAAAGACCAATGGAAACGCAACTTTAAAATATTCAACAATATTCTTTTTATATAATATTTAAAAACGAATATGGTATTATATGAAAAGTATTAATTAATAACTGATGTTCTCTTAACTAAACCGACAATCTATCAAAAGAATGTTGTATAATTGTAGTCAGACTATAATGTAATAATCTTGCTCGATGAATTTAATTTCAGTAGATTACCCACACAACATTAATTACTAACATACCAAAGAAAATTCATACCAGCAAAGCCAGGCAGGTAACGAGATTATACAAGCGACGTTATGTATGAATTTCCCCAAACAAATGCGCCATTGTTAAAATATTTCCTTGTCAGAATCGTCTTCGTATTTAGATTATATAAAGATTATCCAAGGATTTCAATTCAGGCTATATTTTTAATCACTGGATATTAATTTTGTCAAAGAATCAAAACGGACAATTTATAAACTATACGTATAATAAATAAAATGTTATCTAAAAGTTCTTAGGCTTCATGCAATAAATATTTATAGGAAAAAAAACAGTTTATTTTACTGGTTGCACAATTTCATATTGATTATCTTGGCGAAAACATATTGTTTTTCCTTAGTTAAATTGAGAAATACGTACTTAATTTTGTTTTATTCTTAAAAATTCGAATGGCCAGAGTTTTTGTCTTCGGTTATCGAGATTAAATAATACAGGCAGTTTCATAAATTATTTTTTTAATAGATAATTGGATATCTGTGACACTTTCCTACCCCACATCCTATCCTAAAAACAGGGTTTAGCACTGTTCTACCTTAATTCTTTTATTGTGAATCTTAAATCGATTGATAAGCAGTTCTTATAGAAAACTTTTTGTGATAGCTTCGTAAGAAGTTTAGATGCTACTAATCAAAAAAATATAGATTTTATACTTTGAGTCGTATTAAGAGATAATTGAAAAAGAATTTTGATTTTATTACTAATCAATACTTTGTGAACAAAATGATTAATACTTACCTACGTATTTAAAAAAAAATGTTATTTTATAAAACGTTAAAATCGTAATGTGTTTTTCTTAATATTGTGTCAGGTTGGTAAGCGCCTTGCACAAGTAAGCTGTACTTAAGATTTATATTTTTTTATTTTTAAATTAGTGATCTTAGACGTAAATATTTTTTTCATTGACTTTATCTCGTATGATTTTTCAATCCAAAAATATTTTACGCTTTGGCACTTAATTTTACATAATGCCAAATATTATTTTAATAAAAATATATATTTATTTATTTAATATGATTGTTATTCAAGGATTTTTAAATCTAGAATATGTATTTCAATATTCAAAAACTAATCTTGTCAGGGATGGCAATTCCTATACGTATGGAAGATGTAACAAGACATTTTTTGTGTCGTGACACCCATTGTACTGTGGGATATATTTACGTATGTCGTATTCTATGGGGTAGAGTCCGGTGATTTTATTTAGGACATGTATTATACTGACATGAATGGCAATAAATGAATCTAAAGGATTTTACCATTTTGAGTAAGTATTACGTAATATATGAGAATTCCTTATACCCAGTTTATTCTTAAATTTTGTTGAAAACAGATGGTTTTTTATATATATTTTTGAAATAAGTGGACACTTATCGTTAATAAGAAAAATAATTGATATACGTACAAAGAAATGTAATTATTTGATAACTCACAAAAAAAAAATGAATCTAATGTAATAAATTCAGCATTTTTTAAATGTGTACGTTTACATAAATCTTTTGGGAATTTATAAAACGTTTATATTATATAGTATTAACATTAACCCTTTTAAGACTGTTGAATTATTATTTGTAGCAGTAATTTTTTTAAAAAGTTGTTCACAATAAAACCATTAATCCATTAAATGTGTGCTCTCCATTTGAAGAGGAGAAAGAAAATACATCGCTAAAAAAAACACGTGAGAGAAAGATAAAACCTTTTTTATTATTGGCATTTTTAGATTTTCATCGAATTTATAAAAATATTTAAATGTGTAATAAGTGTCAATATCACAACAAAAAGGCAATGAAAACTTATTTAGTTCCTATAAAATTATTGAGAAAGTAATATTTATTTTTTTCAATGTTAAATAAATATATTATATAAAATTGCCAATGAAATAAAAACACTTTGAAATAATTCTTTTTATATATTTTTTTCATTCCATTCTGTTTTTATTAAAAATGTTCTAAAACCTTTTATTTTAAGGCCACTTATTCTTAGCTGAAAATATAATTGAAAAGTAATCTACCTAGATGAATATGTATGTATTCTTTGATGCTGATCAAACCAACGAAATATTACAAAACATAAAAAAACACATTTACATAATATTTATTTAAAAACTTACGTTAGTTAAATGTGTATTTTATGAACGCAACCATTTTTTTATAAAAAGTTCGAACGCAACTTCGTATAAAAACGAAATTTATTTAATTTTCAATTTGACTGCATGAAATATTCAAATATTGACGTTGAAATCAGTTCTCTAGCGCGATCTAATATAACGGAGCGCCATCTAACGTGTCAGGTTCTGAGTCAAATCCAATCGCGTCTTCCGGATTGATTTTCTCCACCCGCTGCTCTTCTATTTTGCCGCTCCGTCGACAGCCTGATCGATTGGCCAATCAAGCGAAGCCCACGGCGTCTTGTGTACCGCACGATCGTTTTTACAAATTTATCTTGTGTTATTTCTCTTACCCTAGAATATTTATGTGCTGAAATAAAATCTTTAATGAAAAAAATAGGTGCGTGTGACATATTTTTTTAAAAAATGGTGTAAATACTTGAAAGCATAAATATTTATACAGTAAAACATCGATTACCGAAACATATCACATAAGCTGTAGCACAAATTTCAATGTGGGCAGAATGTGACAAAGAAAATATTACCGGGTAGCTAAATTGCGATGCGACGATTCTGGTTTCCAAATTTTAAATGAATGGAGAAATAATTTAGAAAATATCTGCCCCGAAGGGACAAGTTCAAAGAGATGCAGATATGATTACCGAGCAGAAAATATAGGTCCTACACAAGTTGACAATTTTTAATTAAAAAATTAACTATTGATTGGTTTGAGAGCAAATTAGTTTAAAATGGACAGCGTGTAGCAACAACCGATTATTGAATTTCTCAAAATAAAAAGTAAATAGTATGTAAATCTCCAATATGTCTGGTTAATCGAGAATCTACTTTAAATTATAAACTATAAAATTTTCAAAATGATAGATATTTTAAATTTTTTGGATGTATACAAATAGTATTTAAATTTTCAGATTGTAAAAACATAATATTTTTAATTAAAAAAAAAAACTCGCGAGTGGAACTGGTATGGGTCGTAAGACTATTTTTGAATCTATCACTTTTGTATTGTAATGTATGTGTAGCAAACTTATCGCATCTACCATTGGCATTGAATTCGTTTGATTACTTGAGTATTTCTCAAGTAATCAAAAGAATTTCTTTTATGTCATGTCAGTATCTCTTTTACGTCATGTCATTATCTAACGTTACAAGACATTAAGGGAGTAAAAGCTTTCTTTATAAAGAACAGCAGCTTGCTCTGAGATATTAAAATCAGGTCGATTGATTCCATTAAACGTGTCAAGATGTCTCTACTAGAACAGCCTTAAGCTCCTACACTTAAGTGCTTGACACATATGCTTTATAAGTTTCTACAAAAGTGAGCGTTAGTTACAAAATACAAGGAAAGATATTTTTTTACCTTTATATAATAAATTTATATTTAAATGAAATATATCAAATAATTTCCTATCTATTTTTTTGCACTTTATCAATATTTATTTCTTCCAACTATTCTGATAATCAAAATTGTTGGAATATAAAAAATAAGAAAAATATCCGTAATTAAACGAAACAAAACATTAAACGCGTTTTTCTCGAAACTACTTTTATCAAGCCGGCGTACATAATATCTCAAGTTTTAACAAATTACTTTATTTGAAATTTTATGTGAACCTTTATACAATTTTTGTATAGCCTGTAGCAGTTTTGGGTGAAAATTTTATTTTTTACTATTTAAAAACTATATTTAAAAGATTGGAACTGTTAAAAAAACGTTCAAATTGTTTTTTTTTAAACGGCTGCCATTTTGTGAAAAAATTTTTTTTTTGACTTATCCAAAGTAGGGGGCGATAGCGACATTTTTATTTATTAAAAATCCGTTAATTTTCCTTTTTCAAATGACCAGAAAAGTTGGAATCATGTACGCCATGACACCACCTTATTTGTTGACCCCTCTATTTACCAGCCGATAACTTTTTGCATTTTGAATTTATTTATTTTTTGATATTTTTTATGTATTTTTAAAATATTAATAAATGAATATAAATAAAAGTATAATATTTAAAACGGTAAAACAATTAGACAAATTAATAGAGAATTGATTTCAGATTGAGAAAAAGTTACGACACACGTCATAACCTGATTTGCGGTTAAATGATTTAAGAAACCTTTTGTTGGAAACGAATTTAGTGAATTTAATTGTAAATTTAAAATAGAAAGTCAACCATATTTTAAAAAACCAGAATGAACACTAATATGTTGACATATTTGGAAAAATTGCATTCAGTTCTCGCTTGTGTATTTATGAAGACTAATAATATTAATATCAACATCATTCAATCTTCATACGAACATATTTTCGGTAAAACGTTGTGACCTGATGATATACGGTATAAAATAGAATAATCATTTATGCCAACTAGTATTTTCTAAAGTATCTATTATATATAAAAAATATATTTGTACTTGAAATTGAATTAGTGATATTTGGAATTTTTATTATTTATGTATTGCTGCTTGATCGTTTTACGTTATTTAAAATATCAAGAACTCAGTTCTTTCGAAAGGAAATATATTTATTGTTTATTTATCTCAAGACTGTTCGTGTACGTAGCAATTCTTAATTTTTTTAAATCAATATTAATCAACGCGTAGTCTGTAAAGCGGGCTCTAAGATGTCTGTCTGGTTTTAAAAAAAAACCAGTGGTGAATACAGACTTAATTATATCCCTCTCCGAATCCAAATGTATTTTAGTAAATAATCGTTTTACTTGAAATTATTTGAATTTTGTTTAGTTTGAATGAGGAAAACTGTATTGAAAATACTAATTCTATCGGATCAAAAGCTTTTGAACATATTATAAAAAACGGTTTGATTCCAAAAAATGGATGGTTGTGTCGTACAATAAACTTTAGTATGTATGTTGAAAGTATATTTTTTCGGGAATTACAAATATTTTATGCTAACTAAAAATGTGCTTGAAAATATTAAACTGCTTGATCATTTGTTAAAGAGAACGGTATTTTAGTATAAATATTTTTCATATGCAGATGGAATGCAATTTTCATTTTGCAGGCGATATTCCGTTGAATTAACTCGTGATTTCCTGATCTACCGGTTCGACGTCGATACAAAATGTGATTTCCCGTGCTTGAAATGTGACGTAAAGAGGAATAATTGTGTTAGCTTGAAAGCAAACAAAAATGAACGTGTGGGGAAATAATACGTAATGCGTCCAATAAATCCAAATGGGTTCACGTTTGTCAGTTAAATGAAATTACTGTCCCAAGTTGTTACATCACCGTGAAAATTTACATCTAGGAATATTTTGTCATTTTCATATTTACGATGTATCGTAAATTTAATTTTTCTTTCTGAACGACATGAATAAATTTATAGTTTTGTTTTTTTTTGAGATAGTTAAATCGCTTGAATCCATACATATAATAAGGTTTGAGAAATGTTTGATGTAGATTGCAGAACATCGATAAATTTATACGCAACTTATCTAACGTGTTAGATAGTTCCGCGATATCACCGTTTATTTTTTTTAATATAAAATAAACTTAAAATATTCCATATTTTTTTGTAAAATTATTGACTATAATATTGTAAAAAAATGTTGATCCTATGGCTGTAAAACTATATGTAGTAACAGCAAAATGGCGTAATAAAGATATCCATACATTTTTATGTTGAAAACCTAATACATCAAAAATTATGTACTTTTTTTAATAAATTACTGATGATAATATACATAATTACAAAAAAGTCTCTTGAGAAATGAAACCATTTTTAAAATCATCGTACCGAGTAATTTCATTTTACATGCGTATTATATGCCACATATTTATTTCTAATAGCATTATTCTGATAATTGTACGACATGTATTGTTCGCAGCATATGAAAAAGTTGGCAATAACTCTGGTGCGATTAGATCTAGAACCTCGAATAATAATAGAGGTTTCATCATTATAGATATATCCTAAAAACGTACAACAACGTTTTATTGGTTTTATAGTTAAAAAAACAAAATAATGCATAATACATTATATTTTTTGTTGCTGAAAATACATTGATAGGTTTTTGAATTCATATTAATTAATACGATAGATAAATAACAAAAATGCATCTTTTTTCTTTTGAAAATGTATTAAAAACGATAAAAATATAAACGTATTTTATAAATACATTATTTCCCTCAAAAATTAACTAAATATTATATTAAACCCTATATGCATAGATTAATACGAAAAGTACAAACTTTTCTTTGGCTTTTTCGCAAAACAAAAATCGATTTTACCTTTTATTTTTATACCCAATGGTAAAATACTCATTAACTCTTCATAATGTTTCAACAGTTGTCTTATCTACAGGTGCTAAACCATTATAAACTTCATTCGAACAGAGTAAGCTGGAGTTTTGGCAGTCATTGATTTTCAACCATTTTATAATACAATTTTAATAATAAAAAAACCTATTTCATCATAATAGCATAAAGTAGTTTAATTGTGTATTCTTTAGTTGGTTGTGTATTTTAATTTTTGCTTTTTTATATACTGTATGAAAATCAAATGCCTAGGTGCTTTTCAATCTCACCCATCCATTGTGAAAATATTTTTTTATTTAAAAGTAGAAAATCATGCATTTAAGGATTACTTGTCATTTATTTCGATAAATCTTTAGGATTCTCAGAGAAATATACCTTTACGCGAATAATGTTTATCAACGTATTTATTATATTTTTCCTTGTTTATTGAAACATATTTCAAGGCTTTATTTTTTTCGGTCCAAATCTTTAAGCTTTTCGTAAAGCCTAGAGATTTGGAAATTGATGAAAGTTTGCATGTGTCATAGAAAAGAAGTAAAGGATTTATGATTCAATACAAAAAAAAATCATATTTTGCGATGGTCATATAAATAATCAGTCAAGTTTCCTGTCTCTATAATAAATATATAAAAAAATGTTTATCTAACTCAATATTAAATAAGGTCACATTTTTTATGACTTCATAGAAAGATCAATAGGTTTTATAAATATATGACGTTTGTATTTTTGTGAGAATGTTTTGTAACTGTTTAATCTCTATATAATATTTTGGCTTTATAAAGAATTTAAGGCTATTTAAGTTTTTTTATAGTTTTAAATTAAGTAAAACATAATATATTAAGGTTATAATTACTATTAGATTAAGGCAAATACTACGTGTTTCTCTTCTAACAATGCAAAAAATAAAAATTCTAAATTATTGTCTTGAATATTGAATTACATATGTAATATGTATATTATATTTTAATTAGATTTTTTATTATGGTTAGTAAATATGCAAAATATAACAGTTTTTACAATTATTTAAAAAAAAATAACATATCATTTAAGGGTGCTTGATGGAAATTCAATATTCAATTTGAATTGCTTTAATTTATTCTATAATATTGAAGATACAATTGAACTTATTTTAATATTGATGAAATCATTTTATTATTGAGAAAAATATTAAACTTATTCCTAAATCTGTATGGTGTTGGAATTAAAAGTGGTCGTAAGAATCTAAATCAATAAATTCATATCAACATAGTTCCTAGATATTGTGGTATAAATAAAATATCTTTTTAGATCCTTATTTTATACGTGAACGATACAAACTGCTTAATATATGTCAGCTCGAGATCATTCAGGCACATAATGCATATAGATAGATACTGAGAGTCAAAACTGTGGTCGTTCCTGATATACATAGTTGATTTAAATTTATCAAAAAAAATAATAAAGAATATCATGATTATAACGGTAGCTGAATTAATCGTGGTATAGTTTTTCTCAATGCCTCATCCGGTTATAAAATTTTCTCCGAAAGCCTACATCCTTTCTCATGTCTGATGCCTTGATACCCTATAAGCCTGATATTGTGTTATGTAATCCTCATGGGAAACGCGTAGTTTGCGAAATGTCGTCGGCTTCCTTTCTACTCTGTGAAAATATAGAGTCTACATAATCAAAATAAAAACCAGAAAGAATATTATGAAGGCTTGAGAAAAAATATGTTCTGTCTATCTCTGTTTTTGTTTTTAATGTTTTTGAGATTTTTTTGCAGGAATTAAGTCCTATGTATGATATGAATACTTACATCAGAAGTTGCTACTGTACATGAGTCTAAACTTGTATCGAATTATTTTGAAAATATCTTAGTATTACTTTAATTGAGAGCTCTGGAAACAAAGACGGCAGTATCCATGTTTTGTTGAAAATTAATATCAATATTACATTGCATAGAGCTGCCAGCTCTGCATTTAAAAAAGGCTCTTCCATATACACAATTAAAACGAGTGTATAACAAAAACGGCAGTTTATATAATCCTGTATAGCAAACACGGCAGTTATTAAACGGATTTCACAAAACAATGCTAATCATATTTCGAAGAATATTTAACATTATTTTTTATACGTTTCATTTATATGTATATTTTTTTATTGATTTGATAACTTTTTAGGATTATGAAAACTGTCACCATTTAATTTCTCATATAATTGTATGCAGAAAAAAATATTTGTTTCGAATATGTCAATACAGTTTCCACATTTTATAAATAAATTGTGTTCTCATGACGGTGATATTTTCTACACTCGATAAACGGTGAATAAGAAATATGTATATACATTATACATTCCCATCGGCTGTCTATAAGTAAAAAAGTTGATATACATACTGCATCACCACTAAATCACATTTTTCCAACATTCATCTGAAATATTTTAATTGAGAAAAGCCCCTTACGTTAACTGAATTTAAACGTTTAGATAACCAAGGTTTTAAATATTAGTAAACAATTATATGTGGCGTTAAGCTTAAAGAGTTAAAAGAATTTGACAGGATCAGTCCTTGAATGACTGACATACGATTCTCATATATCTATCTCAAAAGGAATATTCAGAAGTATTAGCTAGGTTATCGATTTTATTGTATTCAAATCTTCAAAAAGATTAACTACACGTATAAGAAATAATACAACACGTTTAACGAAAGATAGATTTGAAAATTTGATATTCATAGTTGTTTAATCCAAACCAGGCAGAATAATCAAGAGCAAAACACAATACAGCAGAGTGCATTCAATTTTCACGTCTCAGCGGTCTCAATTCAGGAGGATTTATGAAACGAAGCGTTGCATTGGACTGAAAGGCTCATATTGAAGAGGTGTTTCCATTCAAAGAAAGATGCAGCCCGTAGAGAGGATCAAAAGATTATGCAGCTGTAGGAATATCCGCTGCAATATATTTGAATATACGGTATATTTATTACGCTATATGAACACGAGTTTGAAGTATTTTCATATCAGAATGAAAGCGGAAGAGTCAATATTAAAATCTCGGGTGATTTATACCGGTAATCTCAAATGAAGAAATTGTTTTTTAAAAAAGGTAACAAGGTTCATGTTGTACTTGTCTGGAGTACGACGTCTGGTTAGCACGATGTAATATCATCACCAATTGTCTGACCGTCGTTATATTCGGTTTCTACTGTATTTTAATGGTTACAGAAAAATTACAAATTTACTATTTCACTGAATACTCTACGTTGAAGTTATATATGGAAATATGATAAGACTTTCATTTGTCATTTGAACAGTGTTTTAACAATGGTTAATCACAATTACAATATGTCACGATGAGTCAATATACCTTTAATAATTGGCCGATAAATTTGTTAACGTTGAGTTATAACGTTTTAAAGTATGGCTATTGAACAAAGTTTTTAACACTCAATTAACGCAAGAGACACGAATTAGAAGAACTTACAAAGTCGAATAAGCTTTTTTACTCGAAACTCTTTAGGGGTTTATTACACAACCTTTTTATGGGCAGATTAAAAAACTCAACGCCTACGTCGGAAGTTTACCTTCTAAAAAAGTCGTTTATTCTGTTTCGGAATAAATGAAACTTTTATGGAAATTTTATGGGAAATACTGCGTTAAACGCTGATGATTTCCTTTACGCGACTAAGACGGCTCGTTGAATTTCCACTAGGATTCCCAGAATAAAAACAGCGACGTTTTCATTAGCTTTTGATAGAAAAATGAAAGTTTTATGTTTTTAAGGAAAGTCAATATTCTGAGCTCAAAGTTACCTAAGATGTTTGTTTTTCCAATAAATTGAGAGATTTTTTAGCGAAGTATTAAAACCTGATTCAAATATACATTCTTATTTACGGGTGATGTAACGATTAATATTATTTCTGGTTACATATCGCACTTTTCACTTTTACGCTTGCTATCCTCACATTTTTTTCATCAAATATATGAAGGATACAACTTTTTTTTAACTAATTCAACAGTTTTATTGTGTGGTCAAGCGTTGGTGATGACGTTATTTGCTCCGCATTGTGAGGGGATATATATATATATATAATTCAATTAATAAACATTTTTTATCGAACGTTTTAAATTCCTGATAATACAACTTTGACTCCAAAATATGGTAGTTTTCCAGTAATCTGTAATAAAAGCAGCATTGAAAGGGCTGAAAATAAAAAAGAACTTAAATAAATTCATTTTATTGATGAATTAAGATAAATTAATTTGTATCGTTTAATTATAGTATTAAAACCATTAATCTCGGAGCCCGTTGAACATAACTCACATTATACTGATTCTCTTAACAAACAAAGGCTTGTGATTATTAAGATTTATATATTGATGTGTATGAAATAACGATTCGAAAAATACGTTTCCAATAAATGAGCCAATAAATGTTACCAACTATTGTGCTCAATAAGCCTTTTAAATCTCTATCGGATAATATTATGTAACTGCAGGCTTTGTTGACTATTGGCATAGTCTGCTGGCAAAAGTCCCAATGCTGGAAATAAGTAGGACTGTGTCTGCCATGAAGTATCTGACGGTACGTTTTGTAGATGAAAAATGATATCGACAAAATTTACCGCTCCCGTTCTGCAAACCTCTGTTCACTATACTTATGTTGTCCGGATACATGGAGAATTTTATTTAATGTATTTAAACAGACGTTTAATCGAAATAAAAAATACAGTTTTACTAAATTTTGTTTATTTCATATTTTTTTCAATATTTGGCATTACAGCTAATGCCAATACGCCACATATTTTAAATATGAGAATTTATTGTGAGTCACTCGAGATCAACTCGAGGTAAATTGCCATCACAAACACCCTAACTTAAGTCTCAAATTTAAATTAAAAAATCTAATTTTTTTATTTACCTTACCGGGAATCGACCCCAGACCCGCCTGGTCGGTAGAGCAAGCACTAACCAATTAGGCCACAGAAGGTAGAAACAGTGGTGTGGGAAGGGGTCTTGCCGCCCGGGGCGATCCTTGAATTTGCCGCCCTAATATTTTCTTTAATTTTGTTTTTCAATCACTTCTACTATTTTTTATATATGAACTAAGAGTTTACTACAGCTGGTTTTGTTTTTTTTTATGTATAAATATAATGTCTTGAAAAATATTGTATTTATTTTTTAAAATGCCGCCCCAAAAATGTAAACACCATCTGGTCCCTCTATTCTCTAATTCTACACCTAATTTAAGCTGAAAAATAATTTGATCGATTGAAAATAATCATGAAAATAATTATCACGCCGTAACATATTCGAGTAACAGATTTTAACATTAACCAAATATTACCAAAAAGTCGTACATATAAATCGTATCTTAATCACAATTCATAAAATATTATTCATATTGCAATCGTTTTTCAACGATAAAAAAAATACTAATCTATAGGAAAAAATAGCAGTAATTATTTTTTTTGGCGATGGCAATGTAAAAATTAGAACATTCTTTGTAGATTTTTTATTATCGAATACTTTGTCGATAAAGTTTCTACCCTTGAAAATTTCAAATATGAAACACACCATATACTGAATCATTACAATTTTAATCAAGATACATATTTAAACGAGCTTTTCTTTGGTTTCTAGTATGAAAGAATTAATTTTTTAAAGCAAATAACATACGGTTAGCTTTTGTCAAATACATCAATCGTGTTATAGTGAAATATACTTTGTGGAATATTTTTATCGATATATTAAAAAAAATGATAAAGTGTTTTTTGGTAATTTCACATTGATTGCTTTTTAATGTGATATCGAGTTTTTCGACTAATATTAAATATCGCATTGAGTATAAAACATAGCTTTGAAATAAAACCGAATGGCAATTTCATTAAGTTACATACGAAGTTAGATTGTGATGTAACAAAACTGAAAGGTCCAATAAAAAGAGCTTAATGTACTTCCAAAAGAATCCAAATATACTTTCTGGCGCCTCGAGTCGTGAGTCGTACGTCGTACGGCATTTGTGTTATACAATTTTCTATACAGCATTGCGGCAAAATGTCTACCAAAATTTGCACGACTTCGTATATATTACAGGCGTTACGTATCTAGAGTTGGTATACTTACTTATACAGTAACCCAAGCTACCGGCAAACAGGATCGTTACTGTTTTTCAAAGTGGTTTTACTATATATATTGGTAAAGTTTTATATGAAACCTTCAAATGATTTGTGCCAGGTTAGTGTTTGATGTAAAAATTATGTTACTGAATTTTTATTCTGTGTTAAAGTTTAAAATGCCAAGCTGTGAGGTTTTTTACGGTATTATATTTCAAATGTTTTAAAAAGAATGCAGAATCAAAATATGTATTGCTACAAATATATTATTTGTATCCGATATGAACTTATCAATAAAATCGTTCATTATAAAATATCTGTCAACAATAAAAAGCCAATTCTTTCGCTAGCATCAAATATTTATTTATCGAATTAAAAAAAATATTTAAAAAGTTTGGAACCCGTCTTGGGTGTGAGATTTAATCGTTAAAACAATTGTATTAAGTGATGATTTAGTTTATCATAGTGACGCGTATTAAGTCAAATGGGTTTTGAATGCGTAATAACTGCGTTACAACAATATTTGTTTTAGCCAAGTATTTTAGTTTTAGTGTTATATCAAAATAAAAATGAATTAATAAAAAAAAACATAAAGTAGCACGACACTTAAATATTCATAATCATCTGGGGAAAATAAATAAGTGGTTAAGATCTTATGATCAATATTTAAATAACAGATTTCTGTTTTAAAAATAATATGTAAAATATATTTTTTAAACAGTTGATAGTATCAAGACTCGATCGAAACACTTGATAAACAAAATAAAGTTATATGACAAATAACTGAAACAAATCAGAGGAAACAAAAAGCACATTGCGGCACTAGTAAATCATTTATCAAAACTGTGAACAATGGGGCTTTATAATTTATTTAACATTTATTTTGTCTTTCTTACCTTCGAATAAAACTGAATAAAATTTCGCAAAAATACATTATTTGACCTTGCTTGCTCGTATTTCTTCAATAAATCGTTAATTTACATAGCCATAAATTTGTGCTGAATCGGAAATATGTCTATGTACATTTGATTCAATCTTTATTTTTCTGATTCCAATATCATCTCTGAAAGTTTAAAAGAAGCAAAGAAATAAAATTCTCTTTAATTTTTGAGTCTTTTTGCTGTTTGCATATGTATAAAGTATGTTAATATCATACGCGGCTGCGTGGCCGAGTGGTCAACGTCGTTGATTTCAGTTACGGAGATCACGGGTTCGAATCCAATACGGACAATTTTAATAGAATTGTTTTTTAATTGAATTATGAATTTCTGTCCGAAGGCGTGGATGTTTTAAATTCCCACCAACCCACTATATCCAAAAAAAATAGGAGTAGCGAGAACGATTAGCTAACCACTAATTCTGTGCTAGTTCTTCCCTTCTATCCTTAGTAGCTTTTAAAAAAAGTATGAACAAGTGAACAACATGCAGTTCTCGTAGAAAAAAAAACACTTCTATTAATATAAACTCCATTAGGAGTTCATATGAGCCATATGGAGAGCGAAAATGGTATAAAAATACGTCTAACTTAGATTGTGCCGTTTGACATACAGTTTCAGAATAATATCCTATATCATAACAGCAAATGATATCTGTCAACGGATTAAAAAATATCTTTCTGTGAAGGTCTAATAATATTATATGTATGACCACACGAAGAAATTCAAGAAGATGGATATCTATATTCACACCGAAACTCAAATATTATGTTATTGAACATTGAATATTGGTTTTATGAAAAAACTCTAATATATTATTTATTACCAAACATTATTGTACAATTTTGTGTCGGCAAAATTTGCAATCATTTGCGTAAGCTATTATTATAAGCATTCTCTTTTATTGATTTTAGCAGCTGTGTTGATTACTAGCATTTTTTACATGCTTTTAATACAAACACGCCAAGGAAATCATTGATTTTCAGTTAAGTAATAAAAGAATATTTTTTTTACTAATTACGAAAAATATGGTTTAATTGAATTTGTTTTATGACTTACCTGTCTAGAAGTAGGAGTGGAAATATTAAGAACGTACCTGAAATTAAAAAAAAAACATTTTTAAAAAAATTATATTATATATACATGTACAAAATTTGTGTGATTTCTTCAATATTCAAGGATATTAATTAAACAATTCATAAGATTTAGACATTTGTTTATTAGTTCGTTCTGCATTATCCTGTATGTTGTATTTTCATAGCGGACAGGTGAAGTATGAACATGGAAAGAGGTATCGGAAATCATAAATCATACATTATTCTCATAAGATATGTTATATGAAACATTTCTATTTAAATTTTTAAGCAGCTAATGATGAATTAGGTTCACCAATAAATCCGTGCCAAGGGTAAAAATTTACACGCGAATTAGAGGGTACAATAAATAATATATATATATTTACCCTCTAAAATGATATCGTTACTTTAAGAGTTGAAATGGTCTTGTTCTAAAGCCAGTATAATTACTATGAGCTTAATAAGACAATTTGAAGATAATTGAAGGAAGGATTTTTTAGATTAATTTTACACAAAAACTTTGACCGATTTAAATAGTAAAATGTTTCGGTTAAAATATTACAATATGATCATGTCAATATTGATAATATACGCATCGTAATATAATTATAAAATGAAAAATAAATAAATAAATTAATTAATCAGTGATTCTCAGTACGAACTGTTACATTAATTATGTTTTAATATAAAATTTCCTACCATTCATCTATTTTTAAAAAAATGAGGCATAGCGAAAGCGATTAGCCAATAGTCTTGCCCTAATCTTATCGTTATCCTTATATCTCTACGATCTTTAAAAATACAAAAATACGAGAAGTGGTCATATAAAAACTAATGTACCGGATATTGTAAAAAAATATATTGAAATAACTACATCAATATTAATTTAGATTATACATAATAATCTCACACGGTAATCATTAATAATCATAAAATGGGTATAATAATTCCGTACCATGTCATTGATAAATTATTATTAAGTGAACCGTCTGTTTTTTCGTCATCAAGTAATATTAATAAAACCGGGTTTTTTTCGATATTTTATTGAAATACTAAATCTTTTATATAATTGAAAAGAAATTTGAAACGAAATAAGAATACGGCTTTGCATCACAATAATTGAAATATTCAACTTGAAAACGGATAAAATACGCCAAAAGCAATATCTGTCGCTTCTTCAAAGTTTTGAGACTAATGGAAATGTCACGTTTAAAACAGACGATAGGACGTGTATCAATATTAAATATTTCAGACCTTGTATTGATCTTGCTCCGACTTACGCTATAGCTCGAATTGCTTGTTAAGCTATTTTTGTCCACGTTCATTTTTCTATTATCAAAATATAATATTTTAGAAAGACGAATTTGTGGTATAAGTAGAAACATTGAAATGGACTTTTATTGTAATACAATTTTCAGCTACACGATACAAGGCATATTTTTGTAATTTCAGATTCAGGAATAATAAATTGAATTAACACAATTAGCAAAGTGTCAAGTTCGGATATTCAAAAATACTAAAGATGAGATTAAGATTCTGCTTTCGAAATTTTGTTGAATACTCCCTACAAATATTGAATATTTAAAGAGAATTTTTTATCTCAAAACGGATTTTTACACACAAATAAGAAGTAACAATGTTCATTAATACATTTATTTTGTGAAATATCATCAAAAGTTAATGCGTTTTAAGATTACCCCTGAAGTTGTAGTTTAAAAAGTTACAAATTTTACATGTTATGACGACAATGTACAATTAATTATAAAATTTATCTTTAATATTAGAATAAGATAAACATATAAAAATGGTAATACATACATTAACGGTTTGATAATTAAGTTTATTGATCGTTTTGACTATGGCATGGCGCCGAAATATATATCAATCATATTATTCTTGTAAAACCATAAACAGCATGCACATTTTTTTTCTTTATAATGGATGTCTATCGAATGAAAGCTAATTCACATGGCTGATGAATATTAAAAGATTTTTTCAATTTTTGAAATTGAAAAACTTAAAATCCTTACAAAAATCGATACTGTCAGTAATTGTATTCGTGTTGTTAGTATACAATGCAAGAATTGTGAGTCACAAAATTTGTCTGTTCGACTAAGTAATGAGACATTTATTAGGCTCAACCCGCGAACATTTGCGTGTTTTGAATATTAATTATTGCAATTCAGCACTAAAATGGAGCTACTAACTGACTTCCGAATTAATATTCACCTATACTGACAGTTTAAGTTGTCCGCTAAAACAACGTTATGAAGTGTGTAATTATACCACCGAGAAAAAAAAATAGCTTGGTTACATTTGAATGTGTTATAAAAGGTAAATAAATCAAGCTTTATTTTATATATATTATTTTCTCTATTCTTATAGGCACTAGAAATAAAAAAATATGTGAAAAAATCTGCAGCCCTGCTTCAATTATCATTCGTTTAATCCGCTTTTTCGAAACTGCAAGAGACTAGGTTTATATGTTTTTCATAGTCCTGTTTATAATTGGTCATAGTAGTAGTCACTACGATATCCAATCCCGAAATCCCGGGATCCCGTTCAATTCTGTGATTGAGAAAATGAAACTCGGGAGAGCTAAAAAAAGATGTCGCGTTGTTAATTTTTGTAATTTGTTTATCCTGTGATTTTGAATTCTAAAATTTTTGGAAGAGTTAAAAAAACGTCTCACGCTGGTAATTTTGGGAAGTCCACAAATTCTGGATTTTTGAAATCACCGACCAAAAGTTTTATTCTTTGAATTGTTTAAATATATTTCTTTGAAGTAATGGAGACCTTAAGTGTCTTAAAGCAGATGCCAGATATCCGATATTTTAAATGCTTGCCCCTTCTGAAAAACTGTTGAAAAGGTTACGTGTCCAAAAATATCATTAATTTTACAAAGCAATATCTGCGTTCTTGAACTTTTGCACGTCTACGCTATATGCCCCTTTGTCGTAGTTTTTTTCAAAAGAATTATGATCTATTATCGAAATATTATATAATATATAGTCAAAAGTGGAATGTAAAATATTAATCTTTTAAATTTGATAACTATACTATTCTAATGCAGTCAATCGGTCTGAAGATGCTTTTAAAAGTGGCAAAACACATAAATATGTAACACACTCAGTGGAATAACAAAGTTAATATTATAGTTAAATATTACACATATTAAAAATATTTATTAAACACCACTTTAACCTTTTTATATGTCTTTATTTAATTAAATTTAAATTAAGGCAGTTTCTTGTTTACATTTTATATTTGCTATTCAGTCATTACGTGATCTTACAAATCTAGAAATAAAAAGTATGAGCGTGTTCTGAAAACAAAAAAGTTTTTATTGTGAACCCTTGAAGTACTTTATTTTGTTTCAGTGGTACTCTCGAGAAATCTTTTCTGAAAATCCGGGATTGAAAAAGTTCTACCATTCGTTAGTAGTTACATAATAGTACTGTTTGTACGAATTGTTAAAATAAATAAAAATATGTGTGAAACATTTATTTGTTTGATTTAAAATATTAATAATATTTTTTTTTTTTTTTTTATTTAAATTTTAATTGTAAAAAAAATATATATTTGACATTACAGCTTACGCCATTGCGTCAAATATTTTTTAAGTTTTTTAGATCATACGAGATATACTTGATGAGAATTTTTGTAAGTCACATGAGATTAACTCAAGGAGAATTGACGTCACAAACACCCATGCCTTAGATCTCAATTGAAAAATTGAAAAAATACAATTTGACATTGTGACCTTACCGGGAATCGAACCCGGACCCTCCTGATCGGTAGAGCAAGCTCTAACCAACTAGACCACAGCGGGCTACACATAAAAATATTTGTATTTATATATAGACAAAATACTTGTGATATGTGATAATAACATTTTTATGGCTTTAGATAACATGGTGTTTTTAGCCGATTATATCTACTACCAAGCAGATCGAGAGTAAGACTTTCAATACCAGATAAATATACAATACCGGTATGTTGAAACTAGGGTATCCATCCAATCCCGGAGCCTTTTTCCAATCCCGGGATTAACTCACCGAGGTATTTGAAATCCTCAATTCCCTATACTTTTTCCTCAGATTATCTCCAAACCTCATTTTTTTTTTGCCCACCGAAGAATTTGAAATCCTCAATTTGATATACTTTTTCCCCAGATTGTCACAGAAGCTCGTTTTTTTTTTTTAGCTCACCGAGGAATTTGAAATCCACAATTTGCCAATTTCGTGTCAATTTTCGGGATTTCCTCAAAATTTCTCAATCCCGAAATTCCGGGATCGCATTTTATGGATAATATTTTTATACAAATTGAAAACCTTTGATCCGGATGGTGATTGCAACGGACTTAAAATATTACTTCTTGCGATTTGGAATGAATAATGACTTCCGCGCATAGACCCGTGAAGAGTATGGCGTATGCCGCAGACGGCTATTTTATTGTTCAAAAATGGTTATAATTAGAATTACACATCACAACATTCACAGTGAATGAGACGTGATGATCTAATGAATGTTTGCAAAAACGACTAAAGTAACTATTGTTTTTTCACTCTTACGAGAAGACAAAGACAATGTCAAATTTCAATTGTTCCATACGCTTCTATATATTGCTTACGTGAATTGAAAGTTTTTTCCATGATAAATTGTATCAATAAATAACAGATACTATAGTATAGGAGCAAAAAATATGAAAACAAGTAGAAATGAATAAACTGTCAAACAAAAAATAAACAATATCGAAGGCCGTAGAGAGTTATATATACGTCTGAAAGTAATCAGTAACTGAATGCAATGTTATTAAATAGTGAAAATATGTTGCAACTATTCTTTTACAGCTGAGATATGTAAATCAGAAAAATACGCATGCATTTTTTTGAGTAGAAAGAATTTACAATAATATTATATATTAGAATTATATCCCGTTGCTGTCAAATTCAGCGTCACAATGCGAATAGTTCTGCCAATCTGCGTGTTATTGTATAGATGTATTATATATAAAAAAATGCACCACAAATATCTGAAACACATTTTGGGTTGTCCAAAAATTCTGAGGAAAACCGTGGGAAGCACCAGAATAGAGCATACAAAATTTTTATTCGAAGCTGAAATTTTAGTGTATGTTTTTGTCAACTGGTCAGTTGCTGTGTCTTCAATATTACAAAAATCTTTTTTCTCGCGGCCAAAAATTTAACATACATTAATATTAATTAATAAAATGCTGCACATTAGGCGACATAAAGTATTTAATGATAACTGACTTAAGCAAATAAATACAGGCAATATAGATGGTTGATATCAAAATTATCTACTTAACCTCAAATGAGCATTTGACATTCGCACAACTAGGTACTCTGTCAATTACGACACAATACAGTAATAGCTCAATTGTCTGAATTAAAATGGCTGACTCATCATAGTATTACATATATTCAACATAAATGTTCATATCATAAATTTACAGCATCGAATTGCTAATCAGATTAATATATCGAATAAAAGGGTGCATTATTGAAGTAATTGGTTAACTATTCTTATATAATTCGACTGGGAAGCAATGATAGTTCTTTTAATTAACCCGACATCTTGAAAACGTTAAAGAAAATGTTTAAGACAGAATATCGAAAGACATTCTATGAAGTAATAAATAAATTAATTACTATAATAAGATATCACTTTTTTGGTTTTACTGTGGAATGAAAGCAACAAATAATAATTGTTTATTCAAACAATTTGTGTGTAAAACACGTTTCTGTTTCACCAGTTACAAACTTTTCTAATCGTAAGGTAACTAACTAACTATTCGTGCGTGAAGGTCGCTATAAATACAATTGTTTATTTTTTCAGGTACATTTGTAACAATTTCTTCCAAATCAATAGCCATGACCCGTTCCAAATTGGATTTTCATCATATTATTCCAGCTTCACAAAAAAATATAAAATCGTTTGCCATATAGGAATCTTAATTCTTTCCGATAAAAACATTTGTTAAAAATGATAACGTATTATATAAAAAATACAAACCTTTGGGTTAAAAAAATGTTAAAGAAAACCGCAAAAGTTACCGGGTTAGTCTGAATATCGATCGCATGGCCTCGAATTTATCGAATCTAAAACTTTTTATGGAATGAAACACTCAATTCTATAATTACAAATGAGTGAATTTTTAATATAAGGAAAAAATTCTAGCTCGGTATTTTTAATATGTAATATTATAGCATTTCATGTAAATTTCTTGGTGGCAGAATACTGACCATTTAGATTAGAATTATCATGATGTATACACGATAGAGACGATTCACTCCCACTCAAAGATTACAATACTGGACGAACACATATCGATATTTTATATTAAATACTGGTATTGCAAAAATCTTTATTTTTTTTTAGTTCGGCCAATTGAAAAATACCGGAAGAGTAAATCAGAATTAGTATTTTGAAAAAAAAATATCATTATTAATAACGGGAGACATTCATGAATAGCTTTATGGTTTCATAAAATAATACCACAACATTGAACATCTCATCAATTATGGAACCTGTCAATATTGATACAACTCTTACCAGATATAAAATATTTTAATTTATCGCGAGCAATTTTATTTAAAAAAATGATTATTTCTACACATTCCATATTCGATTTTGGTTAATTTTCATAATACCCTCACTAAGAAAGTATTAAAACATGTTTTTCAAATATAATTCTGCTTGAAATGCATTAAAGTATTCATTTCATTTACTACTTTCGTTAATGAAAAGTCAAGTCCACAAAAATAAAAAAATGCATGGTAATCTTAATCAATTTATAATTTGTTTATTGTTAAGTTATTCTTCATTTTTTTTATTATTTTATCCTCTTCATGCACAATCTTTATAAACTATCTCTTACTTATATAGTTCTCGTGATTTTAATATATGTTTATATGAAGTATAGCCTTAATGGTCTTTCAAAACGTATTCAATATATTTAGAGGTCAAAAGTGAAAGTCTATTTAGATGCACATAATATCATAAAATATATTTTTTTAATGTGAGACGGACTGTTTTCAAATACATGATGATTACAATTAAAATTAAGAATAAACTCTCGTTGGATGACTGATTATTTGAGAAGCCTAGAAGCGTAATATTATTTTAAGTATTCAATAAAAAAAGGTCTACTTTAAAAACTGAACACGTTCTTTCCGCATATTTTTTTATGAAAGCTCGCAAATATTTTTAAAACATGCAAAAAATAAAGTAATATTATGCGTCCAATCGTAAAACATGACGTGCAAAAAAAAGACGCTTTTAGGAAAAAAAATGTCGACTTTGAGGATAATGTTTTGTTTGAAATGAAAAACGAGCAGAATTTGCAGTATTTTTGACATTTCGATACAGAAATAACAAAAAATTAACAAACGATAATTCACTTTGTATGTAAAAAAAAGAGGACACTCTTTTTATTAAAAAAATAATTCCTTTTCACTGTAAAAATATTTATTATATACACATGACCTAAATGGCAATATTGTTATTTTATAAAAATACCACAGTAAAGTTGTAGAGTATAAAATAATTCTTTAATCATCATGTTATAAATCATCAAGTACAAATTATATAATTTTGAGTTTTAAAAACCATCGTTTCAAGCAAAGTTAACAATTTTTGGGTTTTTATGGCTCAAAATGAAGTGACCTCAGTAAATGCACACTGCAATAGTGTTATCTCACTAAAATAAAATAATCAATCCACAAAAACACCAAGTAAAGACGTTTTACATAAAAATCCAATAGAAAAGTTTTCCATATTACTACTTGGCTCATTTTATCTTTCGAGGGTCCATGATACTGATTGGAACCCCTAACGTAGAATGTCTTCATAGAATAACGATCATCGAATTTGAGAAAAATAAAAGAGACCAATGACTGCGAATCGACAATCCAAAATCCAATGAGTGAGAATAATGATCCGTATACTATAGTTCAGTGCTTCCCAAACCGGGGTCCGCAAGTTTTTCGCGGGGACTCGCGAAAATTTTCATTCTTTCAACATTCTTTGTGATAAAATATGAACATGTGAAATAAAAAACATTTCGGGGGTCCACAGAGTATTGTTTTCAGATTTAGAGGTCCGTGGCATGAAAAATGTTCGAAAGCACTGCTATAGTGATCATCGTTGAGTTATTTTGAAGCATTATTGATCTTATAAGTTACCGAGTCCTGATGTTCTATGGAGCAGCATGACTTTTCAAATGTCATTACAATGGAAATGAAATTAGATTATTATTTCCGGTCATCGACTCGAGTACATTATCACCGTAAACGACTAGGAATTCTTGCAGTCTGTTTCGAAAGAGTTAACGTTTCATTTGCAACTATTGTTATTTTTATTAAGGCGTCTTCGAATAGTCAATAATCCAAAGATTCAGTGGAATTTCGCACCACTTGTACAATATGCGGAAACTTACCATTCGGTTAGAAAATAAATGATTAGTAGCTTTTCATAAAATAAAAAGATAAATATGTGAAATACTATTTGTTACGTTATGATCGTTTTTTTTACTTTGATTACTGGATACTGACCATATTGATAAACATACGTAACTGACCACTTATTCAATTTACTTTCCTATCAATTTATTTTAATATCGACGGTTTCGTATTCAACGTACATTTACTCTGGAGAGTTTAAGTAAACACAACTTATAATTACTCAGCGAACGCGATTTTTTTGTTGTAATTATCATGTTTTCGCTGAATGAACGGCACTTTTATAATAACAGTAATGATGTAAATAAAAACATACACGCTGAACAAGTCACTCTTAATATTGTCAAATTGTGTAAGAGTTTGCAAAAAACAGTTATGTAATAATTATAGTTATGGTATAACGACAGCTGCTTTTCGCTGTCAGGGAGTAATTAAAAAAATCTTTAAGAAGCACCATCGGCCAGAACATCACAGGGTTTAAAAATAAACTTAAAATTAATTCAAGTGATAAATTACAATTAATGGTTGGGGGTTATTTCCTTTTCTACTGGACGCAGAAAGGAAGTAAATTACAAATACTGAATCAGTCAAATTAAGTTCACTCCATATTTACCACTAAAACCGTTATTTGTCTAATATCGTGTGTTAAGTGTTATTCCAGTCGAATTTTCTCAAGTATGTAACTACGCACTTTTAATAACTGACACTAAGTCCCAATGGAAATAAGCAGGGCTTCGAACTGGAACGGAACCGAAAACCGTTATCTTTGGCAGAACGAAAACCGGAACCGAACCGAAATAAATATCAGTTTTTGTTCGGTTCACGCCAGTATATAGGGTTTTCAGGTTTCCAAATTCTTCGGTGAGCTAAAAAAAAACAAAACGAATCACGGAGATATTTTGGGCAAACCAGTAAATTCCTGGGCTTCTGGATTTGGCTGAACCGGAAACTGAAAACCGAAAGCCGTTAAAAACTGTTATTTTTTCCGGAACGAAAATCGGAACCGAACCGATATATATTTTTTTACTTGAACCGGAACGAAAACAGGAACGAAAAAAATAGCGGTTCGAAGCCCTGGAAATAAGTAAAACAATTGTGAGACGACTCTCTTATTCAAAATGCTATTAAAGTTTCGTTTATTCATCACTTGAAAATTGTTATGACAATTTTGATAAAATGATTTTTTTTTTAGTCATAAAATGTGTTCCGAAAATTTAGATTGTTGCAAATCTTTAAAATTCGAGCTTACTTTGTATGATAAATGAAATTTAATATCAATGGATACTGAGGTATACTTCTGATTTTGAAAGCATTCCTCAGACTTGAAATGAAATAATGACGAACTAAGACAGTCCAATACTCATGAATTTCGAGGAACAAAGAAAGAGATTTTCAAGTAATGTGATGTAAATAATTGAGTACAAAATGTCTTTAAGCATGAAGATTTTTTTATGAACATCGCTCCTCCGATTTTATTATAGTTCTGTTTTGACTAAAGCTATTACAATTGTATTGATAGCTGACTAATTAAATTTGGAAATCAATAAAAATCAATCGGTTCAGTAGGTATTGAATCTAGCATGACGGATATTATTGCTGTAGTTAGCTAATGAATGGTAACTGTCAATACATAAAAATAGATTATACAACGGATTCAAATCCACGATAAATCAATCTACAAATTTGGATCAATTGAACAGTGTTCACAAAATATTAAAACAGTAATATTCTAAGCGTAAGAAGATACAGGTGTCCTCATCACTTTAATCAATGTTATAGATTTCTTAAAATGTAAAAAAAAGTATCGTGTATCTTTTGAACCAAATCAACGAGATATGTACTTTATTTTTGTTGTTGAAATTTTTTTTTTTTTTATTATATTTTATAGTATTCTCTCATACATTTTGATAGCCAAGCCAGTTTCACGTATCATAAAACCATTTTTTTTCTTCTAAAAAACCTGAACACTGTCTTATTATGCTTTATATAATTAGACTATATCGGTGCTTAAAAAATGTTTTATTTGTATATTATTAGCTTACAATTAAACGTAACGTGTAAGGCTTTCATAGAACAATGTCATATTACATTATATCAGTAATTAACGCAAATCCTGACTAGAAAGGTTTTCGTACATTGGTGATGTCCATTAATTGAATGTTAATATTTCACCAATATACAATATTTTCAAAATGATTTTTTTATGCGTTACGTACATTTATTTCCTTTTTTTATCTTTGATTTTGCTTAATACCATTTTTTTTTTAAATGGATCATTAATGAATTTCCCGAACTTAAACAATAATAATTATTATTTTAACTGTACTAGTCTGTATCGAAAATAAAAATCTGATTTTTAGTATTATTTATATTGATCACAGGAGAGAATAAAAAAATCCAGGTCAGCGAATTCAAAAATGATTTTTAAATTTCCTTCACCGACGAAAGTGATAGTATATCTAATAGAGCGGCAAATTGATTTCTAGTTATTCTTAGAATGATTTTGTAAATACTTGGTATGCAATCTTCGAGCGCTGCATAACGTGTTATTCTATTTTAGTATTGTTTAAATTTGCATAAATGATTATAAGAATTTTATATTATATATTATAAATTATAAATATTATATTATTATATATCTTACAATATATGTATAATAGACAGTTTTTAGCTAAAGATTTTTAAGTTTGACTATCTATAAACCTTTTCCTTCTAGCAGGCCACATAAAAACGATGTGCAAAAAAGGATTAGATAACTTATTGACAATACAATTTTTAATTGATTTATCGATGTCTGTTTGAAGGTGTGGGTGTGTGATGTCAACAAATTCCCTCACACCCTTCCGATTCTTCAATAACTGGGGGTAGCGAAAGCAATTAGCTTACCACAAGTCCTGTCCTGGCTTTATCCCTACTATTCTATTTGAAAAAGAGAGATAGAGCGACTGAATAACAAACAGTTCTCGTAGAAAAACTCTTGTTGAGATACGTCCATTAGGGGGCCATATTCTCTACATTGGGTGTAGACATGGATAAAAAAATATTATCATTGTGAAATATTTTTTAAAGTGTAATTGTATACACGTTGTATTTATAATTTTAAAATTAGTGCAAATTTTTGTGGATTTTGAATTAATTTTTGAAGTATTAAGCCCCAAAATAAAATTAAAATTTTCATAAGTTAGTCTATTTCTTTGGACCGATTTATTCTGCTTCCTCAGCGAAAAAGCGTGCTCACGTTTGTTAAATTCAATGATTTATTTAAAAAAATATGTACTAAAATATTTTTATTCATTCGAGGGTCTCTAACTACTTTAACAACTCAATAGTTTTTATTTTCACAACGTTTGAACAATACAATATATTGATTTTTTTTATTGACGTGCAAATAATTGAAAACGACAACAGTATTACAAAATTTTCTTGATAGATTATTATTTGCAAGAGTTAATTGCATCCACAATAGGAGAGTTTATTTAATGAAATATCTTCTATCAATTAAGATCTACTTTCTACAATACCCTATGTTGAGTTAATACTTTTTAATTTGCTCCAGATGCAAAATATTTTTTTTGAATATCCGAGATTGACAGAAATAGAATTAAAAATTATTAATCCAGCTCGCCAATGTGAAAATTGTCGTCAATGAAAATAGAATTCGACATAATAAATAAAAATACAGCTCTAGTATATTTTCTCACACAACAGAAATGTACTCACAAGTGTGTTAACGGGCTTTCATCCTTCCAGTACATTGATTTTATACTCCTTTGTGCCGAGACTCGTCTTCCAATCGGGAAGCAATCGGAAATATCTGCTTTTTCATATCGGAACTAAGATTTCTAGAAAATATTTCTAGCGCGCGGAAAAATGGAAAAGTTTGAAACGAGATTGAAAATAAATGGAATAGAATTTTCATTGTTCATTAAAAATGCTGTATGGTTTTCCTATTTAAAAGTGGTCATCAAATAAATCAAAGAAAAGAAGAGGGATTCAATTTTTACGATTAGATTATATTTTTTTACGTTAAGCTGTTTGACAGAAATTTTGAAAAACATTTAGATGGACGGTAGGATTGATTTTTGCCAAAATATTCTTCAAAATGAAGTTCGCGATCTTTTGCGATATTGATGTGGTTTTAACTTAATATTTATATTTCATTATTCTGAATTATTTTAATTTGTATACTTGTTTTAAAAATGTATTTACACCGTTCATATCAATAAATTATGTGTTGTACTTTTTTTACTTTTTAAGCGCATAATTAACTTAATATGTAATATGCCGACGCCAATACTGCAAGAATAAACTTATCTTGAATGAAACGAAAAACGATATAACTATCAAAAACAAAAAAAAAATACTTACGTTTGTTATTGTAATAATTAATTAATTAATTTCGCGTTAAAAATAAATTTAAGTGTAAATACAAAAAATGTGCTAACGATGTAAGAGATCGTAACAAATAAAAAAGTACTTTTATGGTAAAATTGAGTTCCAATATTGACGACGATGTGAAGTTAGATTCGTTTGAAACTGAGGTCAGTAATTATTGACGAAACGTTCTAAAACAACTAGAAGAGTCGATTTTAAATGGAACAGTAATTAATTAATTACCAGTTCGAGTAATCTTTGGTGATTATTTTAAGTAGGACCATTTCTACTAAAACGTTATCTACGCCTCTATTCCTACTGTATCTTTACTATTTATTATTCGGTGAAATAATTTTCACGTCTTCGATAGTGTTTTTAATCGTAAGAATTTTATTAGCCTCATGATTTTGTTTAAATAAATTCGTTTAACGGGTTTTTATTAAAAAATATCAGTTGTTTGCTATCCTTGATTTTTATCAAAAAAATAAAATGTACACATTGAAAAAAGGCTAAAGCGAAACTTTATTTTCACATGTCGCTCATTACGAAACAAAACAAATATTTACTTTTGAAAATATACACCTTATTAGCTTTTGTTGGAAATTTGAGCATCGAGTATGTTTCGTTTAAGCAGGCTATTTATTCTAGTTCACCTTTTACGAACAGAAGTAGACTATAGGTACTTAGTACTTACCAATGGCTCACTGGGGCATCAGAGCACATAGTTTAAGTATATACTGCTCGGCAGTGTATTTCAAAGGTTTCTTTTACATTAAATACAATATTTTGTTGGCAAGAAATGACAAATTCAATATGCGATGTCCAGAACTCTCAATTTATTGATTAAGTATTTATGGTTACAAGATAACTACAAAAATACAACACAATAATCGGATAATTCTATGCTGACTAAAATTTAATTTGAACGTATCATCTTCGGTTCTACATTCATTTTGATCGTTTTAATGAATGCGTGCGGAAGTATTTTTTTCATAGCATCCGCTGAGAAAAAATACGTAAAAACAACCAGGAACGAGTAAAAATCTACATTAAATAAGTTGGTAGTAGAAAAACACTCTTTGGACTGCTTTAATTTAATTTTGATTAATCCGGCAATAGATACATTTGTGATATTAATAAAACGTATTCTAAAAAAGAACATCAAAAGCGTGGTAAGGCCCACTTTTTAAAAAAATATTCAATTCATTGCATCTGCATCGCCCTGAAAAAAGTGAAATATTTTGAATAATAAATATCTTCCCAATTACCGATGATCTCCAGACAAAATTATATAAAAATAAAACAGATGTAAATTATAAAGCTGTTTATTGTTATTGTATTCAAGAACTGATTAATTAAAAAAAAAGATTCTTATAAAGCGTGGTAGGGTTGTATCAGAAATCAAACAACCCTTCCAGGCTTTCACTACATCATGTCTTTATTTTTTATGATTGTGCGGTCGAACACGCTGCACCATTACTGTCGAATTTTTCATGTTTCTTTGAAATATATTGTACGAAATGTGTCCTAATTTTATTGCGGGTCATTTTTTACGTCTCTCGTAATATATTATTACGAAATAATATTACTAGCGTAAAAAAGTAAGAATTTTATACAAGTACTATTATTTTTGCTCTGGTATGGGCGCTGAAAATTTCAGTTTATAAATAATATTACCAGAAGTAACTCAATAAAAAAGTTTCACATTTATTTATAAGAACTTATTATTACATTATCGTACTTGAATAATGTAATAATGTCTTCAATAAATTGAATTTACCAACTGTTTGTTTGTTTAGCAACTATGTAAAGAAATTATACTAGACTAGACAGAAAATAATAAAAAAAAAAATGTTACTTTTTGTCACTTGAATGTTGAACTGTTAATTTATATATGAAGAAAGACAATGTTTTATAAAAATAAAACACTTTTTTTCTACTACTTCAATTTTTTTTTAAATAATGATCTACTAATCGCGGACATTTAAATCAACTGAAAATGCTCACAGTGAGTGACACTGGTTCTTATCAATATTTTAAAATGTGAAAGTAACATGTTAAAATGAGTTTCATTGTCATAATTAAAAATATGTTAATTAACTACTTAATTTTTGTTCCCTAAAGTTGGACGGCTTATGAGTATGACCTACTGAACCGATACAAAAAAACTAGAACATTTCTAATGCATTTCCTTGTAATCTTGAAAGGAAAGACTCCTGAATTGGAGTCACGAATAACAAAACTAACTATAATTTCGGCGAAACTATTGCAGTTGAAAAATGTTTAAGTTTTTTTTTATTTATTTGAAAATGGTCGATCATGAATTTACACATGAAGTTGTATTTAGTTCTAATGGTATATAAAAAATCAAAATCTATCAATTATGTTTCAATATAATTATTGTTAGGTGATTTTTTAGTTGTTATCAATTATCATTAAGCAATTGAAAAATGGATTGGAATACGCTATCCTATACAAATAAAAAAAGAGCTCCTTCCATTGTTCGCTCAGTCTGTATTTTTGATCAAGTAAAATATATGAACAATTTGAATCGTCCAAATGTTGTACATTTTCATAAGTTTTGTCGTTAATGACTCCGGTTTCACTTTTCGGCATATTCAGGCATTCGAATTCGTGGTCGAACATGAAGTGACAAAATTTAATATTAAAATTGAAATGAACTGTGCAAAAATTGAACTATTCAAATTTTATATTAAAGATTCGTCAAGCACCTTAAGTTGAAGTCTTAAATTATAAAAATTTAACTATTATATTTAATAATGAAGCTATCTACATACATACATAAAGCGTAAACCGTTTATTATTGAATTCAAACGTTTGCATAAGTATGCACAAACAGACAAAACTAAATTTCTCTGAAGAATGGTTTACTCGAATGTATCCGGAGCTCAGAAATAGAAAGATGTTGATATCAAATGCAAAACGTGACACATAAGACACGGAGGTATGTTCATAACCGGAATCAGAAGGTGGGGACAGGTGACATTATTACGATTCGATCGGCAGTCAGATCAAAAACCATTCTATAGTAGTAATACATTTAGAGTAACATTGTGCAAGTATGCATCGTATAAAGTTTTTACCCTTTATAGTTTATATAAAATATATTTTTAATGTTAAAACTTTATAAGCGGGCGTTTTTAAGTGATTAGCACAAAAATATATTAGATTCTTAAAATCAACATAACTTTTAAACCAAATAATATTTTCGGCTGAAATTTTCAAAGAAATCATATGTGACATTTAATCATTGAAAATAAAATACAACATTTTGAATACATCATAATTTCACTACTTTTCTAAGCTGAATATAAAAACCTGTTAATAATTTATTAGATAGAACTCCACTTGTTATCAATATGAAATATTCAAAATATTCTGTATATAAAATAATATTAATCCATACCATACAATTATATAAATAATTATAGAATAAAATCCTCATTCCTACAAATTTACAATCACTGGAAGTGTGAAATCTGATACCTTAAATATTCGAGAAACATGTGCGCCTTTTAAAAAAAGTACTATGTGTGAAAGAACATTCAGGGCATAATAAATTATGAGGTTTATTGATTATTGTCAAAAAGGGTCACTTGCCGCGGCAGTTATTTTGAAGAAACCATTAAATTATGAGTCAATATACCAACAAAACTGACAGTACACGATAAACGTATTTTTACGTTTCCCGCTTATAATGTGTTAATGTTGTTTTCTAAGATCTTTATTATTATTTTATTACCAATATTGAATGAGCAAGTAAATCTGTCAAATTCCCCACTTTTATTCCCTATATGTAACTAAATAATATAATCATGAATCTTTTTCCAACAAACAAAAAATAAATATAATTCCTGAGATTACTCACTATTCAAATCTGTAGGCGGGTTAACCCATTTCGCCAGTAATGGCGTTAAACTTAGTGAGTTAAAATTTATTTCTTGTATAAACACGATACTTTCTTTTCCTAAACGTCAGTTTAAGTTCATCCGTGCGCTTGAACGTCTGAAGATGCCAAAAGGCGAAACCCGGGTCGTTAGTGACAAAACTTGTGTGAATGTACATAATTTGAACGATTCAAATTTTCACTTTATGTATTAGTGTATTTAAATTACAAGTTTCATTCACTCCATGGTGTATGTTTAAAAAACATAACATAAAACAAAGTAATAATTAACTGGAATATTAATTGTGGCAGTAGTGCACCGGAAGCCAATGGGCGTGGCTTCTGATTGGTTGACTCGCTTCGATTATTTTGCGCATGCGCCACTGAATTTATTAAAAACTGAATTTTCTTATTTTATTAACGCCATAACGCTAAATTCTTCCATGCAATACAATATTGTTCGCCAAATAAAGTAACAAAACATTTTGTTATTAAAAAAAAAACGATTCGATTAAAGTGATTATTATTACTGCGGTTTCTATATTACTGTTTCAAATGTTTTACTTTTATTTTTGAAAAAAAAAGTAGGTATTATATAATATCATTCGTCGAATGGAATGGAACGTTGCCTTATCAAAATATATTGGGACTGATTCAAGTATTTTATTTTATTTTTACTAACTTAAATATTTTTTTAGGCTCCTCAATTTTCTTTGCTAGCAAACCTCTTTTAGTAACTCAATTTAATATAAATTGTATAGAAAAGCTTAATGAAGGTATGTTTTCCTGGTTGCATTTTTTACAGACCTTTCTTTTTTTTAATCAAAAAGTTAAATTTAGATACTAATTCGGTATTTGCAGTTTACGCCCTTTTAATAGAATTTATGTATTAAGTTGTAAACATTGTGATTATTAAAAAAAAAAGCTATTCAGTAAAAACTGAGGGTTACTTCCTATCGCCTGACTACAATTAATATTCTTCCAAAATGCATAATTATTCATCTATACATTATGATTAATACTATCTTAGTTTAGGATTTAATATGGATATTCTTGTATATCACACTTGCGGGTTGCGGAACAAAAGCAAAGATTGAAGATTGATTGAACATCGGTTAGCGCTGTTGGTTTCCGTGCCGGATCTCACGGGTTCAAGTCCCAGTACGAACAGTATTTTTTCGATCGATGTGTGTTCGAAGACATGAGTGTTTGTGATGTCTAAAAAGTCCCTCCCACTCTTTCGATCCTTCAACAGCTGGGCGTAGCGAGAGCGATTAGTTAAACACTAGTCCTGTCCTAGCCTTATCATTATATTCCTACTACTCTCTTTGGAAAAAGAGAGTAGTAGGAATAGAATTCTTGTAGAAAAAACTTGTGTTGAGATACCTGCATTAGGAAGCCATACGCTCCACATTGGGAGCAGACATGGATAAAAAAAGAATTTATGGTATGACGTAATGAAATAGTTTCCGTACAAGCGTAATAAAGTAAAATTACATACAAAAATGAAAACATTATTAAAACTTTGATCGAAACGTACTAATGGTCATACCATATTGTCAACACAATTTTTCGAGTATTTTCACTCGGAATATACGACTTATGAAATATATATAATATACCTTGCGTTGTTCAACTAATATGATTTTAACGACTCTTTGATAATACCTACGTCATATAGTACAGGAAAACGGCGATTTGCCGAAAGAAAAAACTCCTTTTATTTTAATTTGTAAAACAACTAGGTACTAGCATAAGGTCAATCAAATTTCGTTACGATACGCATTTCATAAACAATACAAGATTAAGCATGAATCTATTAAACATTAAAGTAAGCTTTGTTTCAGGAAAAACTTTCTTTTAATATCTTTCCGTTAAGATTATGGAGGAATAAAATTTCTTTTGTATCAAGCAAGATTACAGTATGGAATTTTTGAAAACATTCTTATATTTTTATTTTTATTAGATCTTTATAACAGAGTGGGGAGATGTAATTGAATACAGAATAAAAAAAGACTCTAAGTACCAAAAAATAATCAAAAAAGTTAGTATGCAGAAATGTTCTATGTCTCAATTTAAGAAATTCCTGTATTGAATTGTTTTAAAGAAGAATGACATAAAAATAAAGACTGATTTCAATATTAAATTTGAATCGTTAAAATTGTGTACATTCTCATATGTTTTGTCAATAACGACCCGTGTTTAATCAGTTAAAGTTCATACACCTGTATATGCCGAAAGGGGAAACTGGGTTCGTTAGTGACAAAATATTATGTGGGAATTTATAAAATTTTGAACGGCTTAAAATTAAGATAAACAAAGACTATTTTAATAAATATAAGTCAAGAGCCATTTTAAATCGAGCTTTGTTTTTCCAATATTGCACACATAATACCGTGTAAATATTTGAAGTAACCTATCTTTTATACAACAGAAATTCAAGATTCAGGGTCACGGTTTTCAGTTGATTTTTTTTCTTACTAAACTGTCGTTAAAATGGATATTGAAGGTAAGACAGAAAATGTGTTGAAATATTGAGCTAAAATTTCAATTCCTAAAAGACCTTGTAGAAATACTGTCGCGACTTGTGCTTTCGAAGTAAAAAGAAATCTGCAATAATATTAAAAATATATTTATTCTTTTAGAGCCTTTGAAGAATTACGATTGTGCAAACTAATTGCCTATCTAATTAAACATTGTGACTTTTTTTTTTAATTTATAAAATTTCTAAATGTCGATTTATTGTGTCAATCTGTGATATTCGAAAACCGGTTTTTACAACTTGATAATCCGGTTTTTTTATTATTTTGAGTCAGATACACTTCTTTTAAACTTATTCCATCGCTGAATAAGAAAACTTAGTAAAATTGAAATATTTTTCATTAGATACACACAAAATAAACGATTTTTTTTTAAATGAAGCATTTTTCGCTATTTTATTGAATAACTATTTTTTTGAACCTTTGAAAACCGGGCTACGCCGAGTTTTAGAAAATTTTCTAATTCGAAAACCAGTTTTTTCATAAGTCAGTTATTGTATAAGTTAAAGTGTTAATTGTAAGACTGCAGCTGGCGGGGCGCAATGAATATCCTTACAACCTACTGAATTATGTAATAAATGTCTTGGTAAAGATTTCAAAGCTTAATTATTACAATTTCGAATTATTCGGGTTAGGAAAAAAAGTGTAAAATTTATCCATGTACGTTTTTTTTATACGTTACTTTTCGAAACAACGTTTGAGTTTAAAATTATAATGTTGACGTACAATTTGATCTGATTATATATACGTATCTGGAAGACAATCAATGGGAACCGAGCAAATTTAAAAAAAAAGCGGTGCTGCCAAAAATGCCAATGAACCAATAGTTCTTTCTTTTCAAGTCAATAGCCGATGGTAGTACAACATTAAATCACAAATCAATATTGCTCTATCTATCTCTTATTTTTGGAATTGTGATCCAAAGAAAAAAAAATATCGTAGAAGAACAGTTTTAAAAACTAAATTTCAGCGCCAAATAGAACATTTAGTTGATTAATAAGGTCTAAAACTCTAAACCAAATCGGAGGTGATGATGATATAATTTACTTTTATTAAAAAAATATCATAATATTATGATATTCGTTCGTAGCTTTGGGAAAATCTTTAAATAGACTATCATTACCAATGTATTTATTGTATAAAAGAAAAAAATAATCGTTGTTTTTATTCATTTTACTTTTCCTCTTCCAGTTTATCATTCACAAATATATTTCAAATAGTTTGTTTTTCATTGTATAGAAACGACCTAACATAGGGTAAAATAAAAAATATTTTTAGATAAGAACATAAGAAAACGCTCGTTTACAATGTAGTCAAGCCGTGAATCATACTTGTTAACTATTGTACAATTATGTGGCTTTGCAACAGGGCAAAGATCTTACGACGCGCCGAGATCGAGTAATATCAGCGAAATAAATTTACGACATGACATTGTCTAGGCTGGCAAGATCGTGTGCGAGTGAATTCCGTTTTATTCTTATAAGCAGTATCTATCTAAAAAAGGAAAAGTATTATCAGGTTAACCTGCAGAATGCCCATTTCAGCAACATGTTTAATAGAGAAAGGGAACTAATTTTTTTCCATCGTATATAACGTGGTGTAGAGATATTAAATAAATTATTTAGTTTTGATTTATTTTAATTATTTATTGCACATGTAATTAAAACAAATAGCTATTCATATTTGTTTACTATGAAAGTAGGCGACATCAATTTATCGACAATTATTATTTAATGGTTGGAAAATTGATTTCTACTATTTATTTCAAAATATTCTGTGATTCTGTGACATTAAAAAAGTAATAAATTAATAATTTTCAATTATTTTGTAATGTACATATATGAAAATGAATAAATATATGACATTTCAATATTTAAAACTTTCACTGATCAGTTTAGTGTCACTTATTCATATTTTTTACCAATAAATTAATTTTATATTTCTATTATATACCCTTATCAGTAAAACTTGGTTTTGTATAAATATCCCTGTATGAATGTTTATTTTTATCAATTTAAAATGCTCGTGACTGCAACCAGCCCTGATCTTAAGAAATAAATCTGGATTTAGTAAAAAAAAAGTGTTTTTTTTAATATTGCCTTTAAATCAAGTGTTGACAGTGAACACATTATAAATGATCTTGAAATCGGTTGGATGGTCATTACCCAATACAGTAATATAAACATTTATGAATTGATCACAGATATTATAATTTTTAAAACGTGTTTTCCTTCGATCATCTGCCCTAATCAAATGCATTAGTTCTTCAAATCGGTGCAACTGTCACACAATATGATCGTTGTTTAAAATGTTGATTACTGTATTTTTCTTAAAGTACACACATAGCATTTTTAAGAATTTTTGTTTTGAATGTAACATATATAATTCGAAGAGTGACAATAAGAAATCTCAAATGTTGCCTTATTTAGAAGAAGAGAGTCCACAGATGCCATAGATGTCACATTTACTTACCGAGACGTGAGCTCGTCGGATATTTTGACTCAAGATGCGTACGATACAAGTTTAAGATAGTAAAATAACGAATGAAAAATAACCGGTTTCAGTGATGTGACTGAAATGTAAAAATGTGATATTTTTGGAGAATTTAATACAAAATTACCGCCTGCATAATATTTGTTGCATCACATCATAATAAAAACGTTAAAAGATATTAGCAAGTTTGCTTTAAAGTGACCTTCAGCCAAATTAAGACTCTTTAAGTAAATAAGTGGCGCAAACAATTTGGAAAAAGAATTCTTCTTTAATGCACCTACGCACCAAAAATGAAGATAAAAAATATTTTCTTATTCGGGAGTTTCTTAAACGATTTCAACTTAATAAAATGGGGATATCAGGAGGAGAGGAGTGTTGTAAAAGAGCGCATATATAATAGCTTGAAAAATATTTCATCTGTAATGTATTTGATTTAGAAGGTGTCAATTATTGGTGGCAACTGGCAAAGCATTATATTTTATACATACGTATCATTATTTAAAAAAATACCAATTCCACATATTTTTAGATCAGATTCGGTTTCGCTCATGGCGAGCATTGGTCAGTTGATTCAATTAGTATAAAAATGTTTTACATAGGTTTTATTACAATATATATTTCAGTACTTTAATCGTGTATCAAATATTCTAATGGTAAATTGAATAGAATAAGATAATTAAATGTATTCTACACTCTACTGTATCTACAATTTTTTTCAATGCAATACCATCACTTAGAATAGTGATACTCAACTGCGGCCTAGTTAGATTCTATATGAGGCCCACAACAATCACAGTCAGCTGATGCTTTTTCTACAAAAAATATAGAGTATTTTGGAAACATTTATATTATTGTGTACTTTTTTATGTTATATCACTAGATTATGTATAATATGTGGCATAATGACGTATTACTATTATTATGCCGCGGCCCACTTACTGTAGCGAAAATCGGTATGCGGCCCAGACAAAAATAAGGTGGAGTACAGATGGTTAGAATGATCAATTAATTGAGAAATACTAAAAATATTACAACCACCTATCTGTTGGCACTCCAGGCATTAGCCTATTGTACATAACGTTAAGTGCTTAGATATTAATTGTTTATTAAATATTCATTGTTTTTTTTTGTCGTCGAAGAGCAAATGTCCAACATAAATTCTGTGAATATTGAAACGAATTGAACATAGATTTATTTTTTAAAATGTCTATGAAAGAAACATGTTTATAGATAACTCCATACATCGCTCTGTTTAATTTTTTTATCGTCGCGTGTTGAATTGAATTATTATTTTATTATTTCATTAGAGTATCTGCTAATCTAATCATTTACTTTTAAAATCTCACCAGCATCATACAATTTCTATTTAAAGGTCATTCGCGAGAAGCTATGATAACAGTTTGACATTTCGGTCACGATATTTTGCTTATTTTATACGTATATTTATAAATATATCAACAATATTGAATTGCTATTTGAATCTATTTTGAGTATGCGTTCGATATTTCTACAGTTTTTTTACCACTTCTACCAAATGATTTTTATAGACTCGTTGGTTAAAAATATGAATCACCGTCGCACAAATTCCTTAATACTAGATACTAACGATATGATAAAAACTTTATTCCGATTATTGTTCAAAAGTTGCAATACCCGTATTACCGAATCCGGGATCCAATTTTTCATAGTGTCTTTTTAAAACCGAAATACAGATTTTAGAAAATCAAAAAATACCGATAATTCGATATTGAAAATTAGCCAAAATCAAATTTTCAATAAAAAAACGATGCTTTCATAAAATTTCGCGCGACAAATTAAAATATTTGAAATCTGCTACGAGTTGTACCAATATTGGCTAGTTCCAGAATTGTAGAGCCATTCAATGATTTATTATTATTTTAATAAAGAAGATATTTATGAACATTATCCGTGCATTATTAAAATACAATTTTGAATGACGGATTCATATAGAAAATATCGATATACCTATTTTATTAAATCGCCCGGTATTTCGATCCCAATTGGATTTTTTAATGATAAAAATATGTGAGTGTATACCGACCAATAATCGGCAAAAGATTTTAAGCGACACAATAAGTAAAATGCGTAACCAATAATTGTTCAATATCGCCAAAGCGTCGGCGACAAAAAAAAATAGAACGTTATCTCATAGGCCTAATATTTTTAGGGCACGTGCATTTTGGCGTTTTGACTTATCGTTTATTCCACGTAGAGCCTGGTTGAGAAACGCTGATCTAGAGAACTGAATGTAGCCTGTATAATATCAGGATAGGGCCATATATTTATATTTACTAACCGCAATTAAGAAATTCTTTTATCGAACTTAGTATGAGTAATTTAAAAAAAAACCTTCGTCTGTAAAATTTATAAATTGTTGGTTACGATTTTTGCCTATTATGTATGGGTCGATACCGATTTTATAATTAAGATCTGTACTAACTGTGTTTTTATTGCAATTTATTTCAAACTAAAGTGTTGAAAATCTTTCTTAACACACATTTGATAGAAATATGGTGTCTAACATATCTTAAGCTGAATATTTTAGTGGATAGATACAATGGATACGATCATTATATATTTTTAATTAGAAGTGAAAACGCGCTGTTCATTAAACTAATAATACCTATCCTCAATGCACAGTTAAAATGCATATTACAAAATTACTTTAATTACTAATATGAACAGTTTTTTTTTGGTTAATTTAGTATTTTTTTCTCATAATTTAAGCGGCAATGAAACTAGCCAAGCAAAAACTTTGGCGCTTAGCTAATAGACAACTTTTAAGAGTTGAGCACATTCATTTTCTTATATTCAATGTTGAATTTAAGATTATCTCTCATTTTTAATAAAGTTATCCCTTACGACAAAGAAGTCCGTGGAACGAACTTTTTTATTATTTCAAATCATTATTTACAAAATTTTATTTTTATTTTGCTTTGAAAACTTCCTTTTTTCTTGGAAATCATTGGTTGGTTGTTGCCATCAAAGTTTATATTGAATGTTATGTAACGGGTACCGTAACACTCATTAGTTGATAAATTATAATAATGAGTCATAATCCAAAACAATACCAGGTCCATAGACTTACTCTGTGACGAGAACCGAGGCTCTAATGTTTGATATGATCAGATTTAAAATAGAAAGGTTGAGTAACAAGTAATTCTCGCAAAAACTTCTGTTGAGAAACCTAAATTAGAAAGCTATATGCTCCACATTGGGAACAAACATGGATTAGAAAAAAAATCTTTACTTAAAAACTTGGCAAGAAGTGAGTTCCAGAACCTTTTTTTTTTAAAAAAAAAAGCACTGTTGATAACTACTAGTTTTCAACGATATTTTAAGTGATGTAGAAAATACAATAATATGCTTAATTTTTATTGTATAATTAATTTAAAAATATATATTTTTCATTAAATAAATTGATAACTTATTTAAAAATAGTATACCAGAGACGTTTGTATAAGGTAATCTTGACTACGAAACAAAAGTAAGTAGATTGATGAATACTGCACAGTTAATAAATACCATTTGGTCACTAACCTTTGATAGAAGATTAAGAAATGGATGTTATCACATCGCATACTATCGCTTTTATTTAATTGATATAAAAGTAATTATTAATTAGGCTTTGACCATAATTATTATCATATATTTGAAAAATTAACATTATTTAACCAAGCTGCACGGTTGGTGTAGTTGTCGTACTGAAAGTCAACTTATTTCAAACAATCTCCACGATCGTTCTTGTTGCAGTTTTCGGCTGAAATTTACATTTAACAAAGTTTATTGCCTCCTATGAATAGCGTTTTTTCATTTCAAGGTCTAAATTATCAGACTCGCGATTTAAATTTAACCGAGATCGCTTCACGAATTGCAGAACGGCTCCACATTAAATCATGGCCAATTAAGTAATTTTTCGTCGATTCGTAAGCTATTATAATAACTGTACGCTTTATATATCTTAGTTATATTGTTAATAGTGATCAAAAAATTACATTACTATATAAATTCATGCATTTTCCTTATTTGAATCATTGCTTTTATCAGGGGTGGCAATCATGAAGTTTGATATTAGAAAGAAACAAGCTAATGTCGGTTAGAAGTTGGAAGTTAGAGTCTTAAATTATCTACTATAAAATGAGGTGGAATGTGTAGCCGATAGTTTTTTAAATTGTTGATTAAAGATTGATCGGCTTGTATGTTTTTTTTATTGGGTTATAATTCTACCTAATATTTTCGACAAGTTGGAGTAAAAAGTATCATGACACTTTCTATTAAACGGTATTTTTAAACTGAATAAATAACACTTTTTCAAATAGAAAAATACGACACGTTATTAAAATCGATTATGTGTTTTTTCAACGGTGATTAACCTTTTTTTTATTTAAGAACGGATACTGCGACTTTACCCTACTTTAGTGTAATATCTTGATATGTAACTTAGTCCATGGTAAAATTATAAAGTGAAGCAGAAATTGACAGTCATTAGTGATTTTATTTTACGACTGACTTTCATTTTTTCAAAGTTCAACTTCAAATTAGCTTATTTTATGTGTAATGAGTTTTTATTGTTCTAATTAAAGTTTACAAGGTTCATTACTGTAAAAAGCTTTATAAATTGTTAGTAAATTATACCGTTAGCATTTATCACTGTTTCTTCGTTTAGTATTATCGATGTCTAATTATATTACACCCGTAATATAATATAATAAACACTGTATAGAGAGTTCATGTTTAATTTATGTAGATTGCTCGCTGACTGTTAAGTTTTCCTTTGTCGATTTCCATTAATTGAACATGATATAAACCTCTTTCGTAAAATTAAATTATTTGAACTTTAAGGCCTACAGTTAATATCTCGGAAACTAAAACTGTACCTTTAATCTATGAGTTCAGTTATTATAAATGATAATCTGCTGAAAGATTGAAGAATGTTCTTTGGCAGTGTTACTAACCTACCTATGTGTTGCATTTTGCCGGTTCCCATGTTACCGTTTCAAAAATATTTTACCGTTAAAAGAGATCTTGCGATAATTGTATGAACAATCATTCGTTTCTTTCGTATCGTAATTTATAGTAACCATTTATTCTTTCGGTAATTACTACTCCATTTTCAGGTATACTTATAAAGTAGTTGGAATATTTTCCGGCGGCCAAATATTAATGACTTTAAATAGTTTACAAAGCTTATTCAATCTAAAATAAATACTGTAATCTTGTTCTAATATTATATATGTAGTTATAATTATCATCGTCTATCCGAAATGCTCAGTGACTAGCTACATATTGGATTGCTAACCTCTAAGTAGTCACGCCACTTTTTTAAATTGCCTTGTTTTCAAATCAGATGTCAGTGTTTGTTTTTATCATATCGTCTGGCATATATATATATGTATATATATATATGATAGTTTGAACAAGGTGTTAACAATTGAGGTAGGACTATTTTGGCTATGCTGATAATGCATCATAATATATGCAGAGGTGAATAGTCGAGATAAAAATGTTTATCGTCTGTTTATAAAATGATAATTATGAGTGAATGGCAGATTATTTATATTGACAAATGGACATATTTGATTATGTCTGGTGCGGTCAGAATTATGCATGGTAACAAACAGTTTGGTGTATTCAAAATAATTGTTAAATAATACATGTCTAAAAATAAAGTAAAACAGTATGGTTGTCATTTTGTCCTCTTGTCTCTTTTGAAGAACGTCATTCAATTTACATATTTTCAGCTATGATTACATATGCCTATTATTAAATGAAATGACTTAGCATTGATTAAATTACGATGAATGTGTTAACTGTCAATACTTAGTGAAAAAGGCATTATTATATTTAAAAAAAAATAATACATCCAATTGTACCAACTACACTTTTATTTTATATTATCAGGACCGGTTTCGCTAATATGATTACATAGTAATCATAGTTGATCATCTGATCAGTTGATAATGCTCGAAATGAGCGAAACCGGTCCTTATAAAATAAAATAAATGTCAAAAGTGTTTAATTTTTTAATATTGATTGAATTGATATTCAATTAGTAAGCCTCAATTATAATTAAATTATTTTTTAGATTAAGGTTTTATGGTATGTTGTTTATAAAAATAGCAAGTAGCTATCTGAAATATTTGAAAAATCTCATAGTGTGAAATACCAAAATTGCTTTTTATGTAATATGTATAGCTTTTCTATCTTGAGAATTAGATATCTAGATTGGTGTTCATTTTATACATTATGTTATATGAAAAATGTATTTTTTGTATGGACTTTTACAATTCTTAGCTTCGATCGAATTTCGAGTATTTTCAGTGAGATAATATAAAGTTTAAGAATTTGGACTAGAATTGTATTTTTTTTTTATAAAAGTAAATTGTTGTATTGTAAAATTCAATTCAATATATTTTAAACAAATCTCTGATTTCTAAGTATTATTGACATATTAAAAAGTGTTTATATAACAACGAATTTTGCAAGTTACGCCGACGATATGTTTTTTTCACAATACATACAAGAATTTTAATTCACATTCTTGAAATACGATTATAACTAAATATTGAAAAGTTCATTGTTTCTTCGTCATTTTCCTATGCGGTAATTGCGGTGTTGCGGCAGTGTTCCATTAGCCGCCAGCCAAACTTAATTACAAGCATGGAGGAGTGACGAAATAGTTGCTTAGCGGCCGGCGAATTTGCCGACTGTCCGCCATTTTGAAACAGTTGACCGAGGAAGCACGACTTCCGTATCCGGATAAACGAATGCTCTCGCCAAATATCCAGCAACGTTAATGTAATTTACGATTTATCTTCGAGATTATATAATCCACTGCAGTGACAATTTTTTAAACAAAATAAAACCAAAACATGCAAATGAAACGGTTCAAGTAGATAAATACATCATTTATAAATAATCCAGTGATAATTAGAAGCAGTCGAATCACTTTAATTGTTCATTTTAAGCATGCTTAGCTTAAGAATTCGGATCGAACTGATAGGTTGATAGGTCTTCTGGAAGTAACAGTTAACAACGCATATCTCTAGAGGCGTTGTCATTGTTTCAACAATACAAGTTATCAAAGAACACATTAACAAAAAAACTTTTTTTGATAATTAACATACAAAGTGCAAAAATAAGCAATTAAAGTTATAACGTCACAGTTGCATTGTTCTTTCCAAATAACTTCAAAGTAGTTTTGTACTTAAGATATTATATTTTGTAATTAAGGTTTGTATAAACATAGACTTTTTGCTGTCAAAACTTTTATTTTATACGATAGAAATTTTGTATTTCTTTATGTTGGCAAACAAACACAATTTGATGCGAATCTAACAAAAATATTTTGAAGTCAGTTTATTGTAATAGTATGAAAACGTACCTTTAGCCAAGCGCTTCAGGATGTGATCTTTGTGTTCTTGGGAGTAGGGCTCTCCGATGATGATGAGTAGATAGCAGCCGGTGAGCGGGCTCGGCGGTGGGGCGCCTAAGCTCAGCTCGCCTCCCAGAGACACGGATTTGTCGTCGTCTTTCACGGACCCAGGCTTTTCAGCGGGGTCTTCCCCGATACCGGAAACCGGGACCTCCATTTTAAACTCGCGTCAACTCCGTTGGACTAGACAAGACTAGATGATCGAATGCGTTTCAAAGTGATCAAAGTCACTAAGATTGCTGACTCTCCGGTCTCGGTTAACGAGAGCCTGCGAGTCTAGGACGTAAAATTTGGTAATTTTTAATTCTCAATGCGAAGTATCAGGCAACCAGATACAACACAAGGGCGTTAGGACGATTTTAAATTATCGATATCGATAATGAGGCGGGTTCGGATTCCCCTCCGGCCGTTGGCGCGAGAGGGGTCCTGCGGGTCTACGGCCCCCGATTCGCAAGGGCTCGCGGGGCAAGCCCTCCGCGTCGGGCCCCCGAGACTTAGTCCCGGAAGCGAACCGTCTCTCCTGGTGCTCAGGAGAAGACCCAGCACGCCGTCATTTCGTTCGAGACGATATTTTCCACCAGGAAATCGGTTTCAGAATTCGCGGTCGAAGGTCGGACCGGAGAGCCGGTTTAATTTTCGGACTCCGTGGCGAAGAGTGAGCGCGCGTCGCGTGTTCTTCCACGAATGACAGCTGGACGGTACGCGGCTTGCCGACTAGAACCGCGAAGCACTCCCCTCTCCTCTCTTAGCCCCTCGCTGCGTCACCTTCCCTCTCTCGGGCGATTCCCACTCCGCAGACTTTTATTTCAGACATGCGCTTTACGACATGATCCTGTGGGACTTTTCAACTGTGACTAAGTCATTAGGCATCATGCAAGAGGACAAAAAAAATGCCAAGTCTACGAATCTAGTGAGAAATAATATACAAAAATGTTTTCTAAATTATTTTTTACTACATTCATATTTTTAAAATTTGAATGCAGATTCAAAACTTCAAACAAAATTCCAATGAAAATTTCCCTACAACAATACAAATCAGCTTTTGTACCGTTTATATAGCGATAGTGCGTGAATCGATTATTTTCCAGTTCTCATAAAAATGCGGAAAGTTTACTGGGGGTCTGGTTATTTCACGAAAGTCAATACTTGCCGTGGAGGGAGTATATAAGGGGCGCAGGCGCAGACAGGCGCAGTCAGCTGACTGAGACTGCCTCACACTTCCAGCCCCCCGCAATCGAGACCCTCCCCTCTTTCAAAGCGTCCGCAGTAAACCTCTTCAGAAGGTATGCAGCCCTGGGAAATTTGACGTAACTACGCACCTTCCAAATCAAAATTTCAAATGTCAAAATCAGATCGATGGCTTACAATCCAAATAAACGTATACTATTTTCAACAGTCTTTATTTTTTATTATATACCTCACATAATGACGTTATTACGATTTGAAGTTGCCCTTTAATGATGAAAAAAATAATATTATTCACCTCTTTTATACTTTTAATTTTTTCTGGAATATAGTATATATTATAGCTGCTTAAATTTGAATTAAGCTACCCTCAAACTATCCCCAATTAAGCCTCTTCCAGTGTTTACGCAACATGTTCTTAAAATTGAAATATTGTTATGTTGTATTTTAATAAAAAAAAAAATATATATATAAATAACAAACAATTGAAATACAATATGAATAGCATGTCAAAGAAAATATTTATATATTAAACTTTTTAATCGGCGCGGGAATTTAAACATGATTCGTATTTATCACATTTTGAATTATCATGTATGTACTCAACGTTCTTTCAGTAACGATGACAACCAAAATTTAATATTACGTAACAAAGGGTGCATTTGCTATCAACCCTATTCTAGTACACGTTAAAATATGATGAACAATTAGACGTCTATTAGACGATTCAAAATTCAGAAAAAGATAATAATGTCAAGATATTATATTTATAGATACTCACCAAGCACAAGTTTATTATGCAATGATTAGAGTCACAGTAAACTCATATAAAATCTATATAAAGTACTCAAACATTAATGCTTAATAAGGTTCGCTAAAAACTGAACTTTAATAGGAAATCTGAACGAGCAATCGTTATACAATTAGAAATCAAATAAGAAAATGTCATTTAATTAGTGGGCCCTTCAACATCTCGCTACATAAACAAAAAAATGTTTTTATGCGTAAAATTCCTCGGCTTTGTTTTCAAAAAATACGTATAAAATATGTTTTTTCGAATATGTATTCGTTACTAAAGAGCAATACAATATTAAACTAACTTAAATGAATAAATTATATCGATCCTTACTTCTTTTCACAAATATGTTGACAAATATAGATTAAAGAGTACTTTTATTCGTTTGTAAATAAAGTGGCATTAATCACTTTTAGGGTGTTCACTGTCAATACTTGGTGGAAAGGCATTATATTAATAGAAACACAATATTCCTTCGTACTTTATTCCACTTTATTAATTAGGTCAGGACCGGTTTCGCTCACTGCGAGCATTGTCAACATTTTCAGTTGACAATGCTCGCAACGAGCGAAATCGTTCCTGACCTAATTAATAAAGTGTAATGAAGTACAAAGGAATATTTTTTTTTTATTGATAAAGTGGCATTACAATATTATGTAAAATATACAGATAAAAAAACTCAATTAAATATCTTACTGCCTTTATTGCACTAATAATTCTAGTTGCAGACAAAAAACAGTTCTTTTTAATAGATAAAACGTTTCCGATTCAATTGGTTAACTGTTAAAATTATGATAAAATAAAAATTGATTTATTAATTTGTGTGCAAAAATCATCTGTAATGTTTTTAGCCATTTTATATGTATCCTAAATTCACCTTTGAAGAGATATGCATTGAGATAACAGCTATATATACAATATATTTTCTATTGCTATCCTAGTTTCTTGAGCCTGTCTTAGAGCCACTGACTTTCAGCCAGTTCTCGAGTTCCAAGTCTGCTCAAAATGCTTCATTCTATACTGAGAGCTTAATATTAATTAATTCTTAATACCAAGGCAACTTTTGCCTTTTCGAATACATAAAAAACGTCAATATTCTATCCATTGTAGAATACATACTAAAAAAGTGTTTCGGATATTTATATATATCTAAGAATAAATCTTTATTTGGCCACTATTGGTGTCAGTGCTGCGGATTTATTTCCAGTATAAAAGGAAATAGCAAACTATTTTTTCTGCTAGTAAAGTTCTTACATAAAACACATACTTTTTGTAGACCTTCATTCCTAATAAGCCTATGAGCGCTATTATTCTTTTATGAAAATCCCTTTACGACACATATCTTAAAATTCTTTTCTTATTATTTCTTGAAATTTAAATCACATTTACATACATGGTCATAGCTTTAAATATTATATGTAGAAACATATTGAATATTCTTCAAATACAATTTTAATTCTTTAACATCATTTGAACCTTAGCCGCGTTAGAGGATTGGTTTTATTATTGTATACCAATTTTCATTACCTATTAATCGATTCAGCCGCCGATGCCGACGCCGAGGCCGATGCCGCCTGTGTAGACGAGTGGTCAACGTCGTTGGCTTCGGTTACAGAGGTCCCGGGTTCAAATCCCGGTACGGACAGTTTTATAAATTGATTTTTCAATCGATTTATGAATTTCTGTTCGAAGGCATGGATGTATGTGATGTCTTGAACTCCCGCTTCCCACCCATCCTATCCATTGAACGGGGCGTATCGAGAGTGATTAGCTAGCCACTAGTCATGTCCTAGCCCTATCCTTCTATTCCTACTCTTTTTGGAAAAAGAGAGGTTGAGCAACTGAGTAACAATGAGTTCTCGTAGAAACACTTCTGTTGAGATAAACTCCATTAGGAGTCTATATGCTCCACATTGGAAGGGCACATGTTAAAAAAAAATCTTTATTAACAATTTCATGTTTTACAAATATATCGTAAAGTTTTGCTTGTATGTTTGACAATTATTTTTAAAAAAATCATAGAAAACCAGACGTAAGATTTAAAATGCTGCTGCAAGCTCATTATATTGACTCCAACTATAACGTAGATACGGATATAGGATCTAGGTCCTTAGAAATAAAAACCGCAGACTAGATATTTTCGTTACTAATATTTTTTCACAACCTCCGTGGATTTTTCTAATAATAAAATTAGAAATTTTAACTTTCTATACACGATCTAAAATTATTGTAATCATGAATTTCTCCAATATATGTATCACATTTTTCTATCAAATATTGCACCCCTTGTAAAAAGTGTCACACGTCTAAAATTGACTCTGGCTGGATTTCGTATTTTTTGTTCGTTTTTTTTTAAATATGTTTATATCTCGTTTTCAAGTATCATCAGTGAAAGAGAACTTAATTGACTTGATATTTTTCCATGCAAGGTGAAACTAATAATAAAAATATTTACATTTTTATTCATATAAAAACACACAATAATGTATGCATTCTTACATATCTGGGTGTATGGGTGTCGCAGAACTTGCAAGTGCTGGTGGTTATTGACTGAGGAGGCCAATTCACCCTATACTGAAGCGACAGAAAATAAGTGTAAGAAAAAAACAGCTTTTATGAACAGCATAATTTTGAAAACTTTTAATGGTTCTCTTGTAAAATGACAAATGCAGTCTTACCAGTTATGTGTTTTTTTCCTTTGAACAATGTATATGTACAAAAATTAGACAATTCTACCTCTTGGTGGCTAACTGCAGTATCATGAGGCATATTATGATTTTAAGTGATTAAATCAGGGATTGGTCAGAGAACAGGTGACATTAAAAACGAATGTTGAATATTTGAAAGTATTTACCATTTTAAATTTGTTTATCTAAATTAAGGAACACGTAAATAAATCGACATATGTATCGCCAAGTTGAAAAACCTGAAAGTTTGAAATAAAAAGAACTATTATTAGGTATGTCAAGATTTTTTGTTATATAATATGTTAATCAATAACTATACTTGGGCATATCTATGTATCTTTTTTACTTCTTCTTGTTAACCTGTAACATGATTTTTTTCACTGGATGCACAATTATAAAATCTTGATAAATAAATTACAGAACAAAAACAACCCCTTTTAAGCCGTGGTACGAATCGATGAAACAACTATGAATAACACATATTTTTACCCAGCTAGTATTTTTTTAAATCGATATAAACGTGTATAAAAAACTTTAGGAGTCGGGAAGAGATAAAGTGGTGTAAGGTTACTTATTTTCATTAAGGGTTCACATAGGTTTTAAAATAAAATCGAGCTTTAAGTTGTGGTGTGCTTATTAATGAAAAATTTTCTGTCTCGGTACGCCACTGGAGTTCTATATAGTTGATCCGGGCTTCTTGACCATTTGCCTGCGGGAGAACAAGCCCTGCTTTTTGCATGCGCCCGTAACATGTTATTAAATAAAGAAAAAAAAACACAATGTCATCGAAAAGGTTTTTATTTTTTTTCCTAAATGCCATCACTGACGTACACGAAAAGTGAACAAATATATTAATTTAGTAATAACACAATAAATTTAAGCCGTAATAGGTCAACTTTGTTTTTCTGTAAACTCTTCAAAAGATTGGAAAGTTTTTATGACTGTTTTTGAATATAATGTTTTTATACAAATTATCAGTTATGTTAAATTTTGTCCCTAAAATATTTTGATACACGATAAAGGTAAACTAGCAAACTAGGTGGCCTGCATCCACCCCATCAATGTGTTTCAAACATATTTTATTTCTGAAAGTGACCTGGAGGCTCAAGATAGTGTCTAGGCGCAAGACACTAGGTTTTCAAAATTATAACCGGCCATGGTCAACAGTAACCTATTTAGACTGAGAAAATTGTTCGAAATGCCTCTTTATATTTGTGGGCACAATCATCAGGAAGCTAATCACGTACCAACAGTGGGACAGCCCCGAAATGAATGACGAACCAATAGAGCTGTTTGCTTTGGTCCGTCCTCATACGGGCCCAATAAATCATGTTGACTGTGTCGACCAAGGCCAGATTTGAGGGGTTTGATAAATTTGTAACTTCATACGAGGAACGAAATATTCAGGTGTTCTATATAGATTTAACTCGGGGTAGATTAAGCTGTCCCGTCTCGGCGGATTTTTAGTATGCGGATATACAGGATACGTATTATCACTAAATAATTGAGCAGTTCAATTTCTATTTATTTAAAACATTAGAGGTGATGGTGGGCCAACCAACTACTCATATAACATTTCTACTTCACTATCTGAAAAAAAAATCTGATTTATAAGCAGTTTCCTTTAAATATTGTTTATTGAATGGTATAAAATTATGAACAGGAATTAAAGAAAATTTAAATATATAATAATTATTATTTTCATATCTATATACGATTTTACACCACTTTATTGTTATTTAAGATTTTATAGCGCTAGGCAATCTAATCTGTTTTTAAAATGAATTCCGGGTATGTAAACACGCTACCCGAAATATAATTAGTTAGAAAGGTTTTCTCGGAGGATCTCTTCACGAGAACCCACTGCTTTTAACTGATTAAACTATTCGTGATCTGTAATTTTATTGTATGTAGCATTTTCATGTAGGAAGAGGACACAAAAAGCAAAAACGTCGTAGTCAAGTGGTTTGAAACAACCATAGAGACCCATAGAATTAAAGTTGACAATACATATTATATTTTTTCAACCATTTCTGGTATCAATGTGAAGCATGGAGCTTCTCAACATTTGTTTTTCTTCAAGATCAGAGTATTATTCAGTTACTCAATCTTATTTTATTATTAGTACAATATATAACAATGTAGTTAGGACAGAATTAGTAGTAAGTCAAACATACTCGTTATGACCCGTTTTTGGGATCGAATGGATACATAATATGTTGAATGAACAAGGGCCTAGGCCGCAGCGGTGGGCTGCCAATTTATTAACAAGGAGCTCGGTAAATGTCAGCCACTATGCCTTCACGCTATAGATCAGTGTTTCTCAACCTTTTTTGGGCCCGTGGCCCATTTTGAGTGTCTTATTTTTTCTGTGGCCACCCATACCTGTTTTGTACTATTGAATTATAAATTTTATAAGGAATTTTGGGACAAAAAAGGAAAAGCCCCAAAAAAAATTTTGTAGGTCTTCCCAGAATTTGAAATCTAAAATCCCAAAAATTTGCGCATTTCCCAAGATGAATGCCGCGAGACTTTTTTTTAGGTCTTCTTAGACATTCCAATTTCTAAAACACAACAGTTTACGGATTTCACAAAATTTGCCCGTGCCCCCCCAAAACTCTACTATGGCTACCCTAAAAAATCTCCGTGCCCCCCTGTTTTAGACGATGCATATTTGATCCGTTTATTTTTGTTGTAAACATTGAATGATTCATCTTTAAATTAATATATTTTTAAGTAAATTATTGAATTTAATAAATGTGAGCAATTTTTTTCGATAATGATGCAGAATAACTCTGTTTATAGAAATATAGTTACTGATTTTGCAGTTTAATACTACAATTTTTTTAATTTAATACATTTTTGGCAATTTGAGGATAATATGGGTTAACTGCATTATAAGACGAACTTATCTGACAAGATTTCAAAATCGTGGACTTTTCTGCTAGAAGAGTAGTTCGAAAAATATTTATTCCCCCTAGGTTTAAATTATTAAATTAGTATTTTTATTTTTACTCTAAAAAAAAGTTTTGCGAACCACCAGTATAAGCTTTTTTGTAAATGGATTTTAACTATTTTTGAACAGGTTAAGAAACAGTGATCTAACGTACAGATAAATAATATTTTTGTAATTCTAGGAAGAAGGGTATAATAAAACCAAAAGGAAATGTAAGAAACCTTTCACAAAACTGCAAAATAATAACGTTAAAGCATTGTATGTATGTAAGTTCATAAGCATCTGTTAACATTATATTATCCAACATCGGTTTTTTTAAACATTTTCAGACAAAATACAATAAGCAACGAAGGTCTCTTTTATTATGCAGCCGAAGTAAGTGTATTTTTTGACAAAATTGAAGGGGCAACAAAATCTTTTGTTTCATAATAAAATTTAACCTTCTACAGAAATTTTAGTTAGATGATTTCATCTGAAACGAATAATTTTCTCAACTTAACAAGGGGCTCGCCGGCTGCACCTAAATTTAACAAGGGGTTCGTGCGAGCTCCTCTGACCCCCTCCAGCCAACCCCTGGCCTGGGGCGGATTTTTTGATCACTCTTATATAATCAGAGTATGAAGTATATGTAAGAGATGTAGCACCGTGTAAAAAACAGAGAAAAAAAGAATCCAGTGTATTTTCATAAATATCTGGTTTTACACGCAATTGTGTTTACGTTTGTGTGATGTAAAATGATAGAACATGTGCGTAATTGATTTTTCTCGTTTTAAAGAACAAACACCAGTCAATGTGCTTCAAAACAATACATATTTCGTAACACACCTCGCTTAGACATTTTTTCTCTCGTTTTAAATCATCCACAACCACCCAGTCACTCGTGAAAGCGCCGGTGTACAAAGTCAACTAATATAATACTTATGTCATTCTAAAAACGGGTGCGGAGAGAAAGTTAACCTTTTATCTTTCCTAATCACATGTGTACACCTCTGAAAAGAGACGCTCTTTTGGTAGGAAGGATTTCAATACCGGATGAATATATCAATACCGTTGTTACGATAATTCATATAAATGATCGATTTTTCAAATATCAATACTGAATGCATTACAAAAAATGTTTAAATAAAGCTAATTTTCAATACCAAAATGCCGGTATTCATGCATGTTCAAAACCGGTATTTCAGTATATTAAAAACACCGTGAATATCGATATACCGGTTTCGTTAAGACCGGTACTGCAGTCCCTAATTTGGTGTTCATTTGCTCGAAATCAGTGATTGAAATGGCTCTGATATTACATATACTCTTTATCATATCGCTTAAAGCCATCAGATGCATCGATATTACAAAAACCAACCATTTCCTCCAAATATTAAAAACAGTGTTTCATTATAAAATACTTAAGATAAATCCACACCAGAAAATGTAACCTTAAATAGTTTTACATTATAAGACATAATATAAATTACCCTTTCTTCAAATTCTTGAATACAAGATACAAGATGGTTCCAATTACATGACTCTTTGTTTTACTTACACACAATCACTTAAATTCTTAAGACTAAGTAATGTGTTGCCTAATATTGTACACCTTCGTATTCGTCTGTTAGGCAGCCCTTCGTCTCGTCAGATGACAGCTGTCACTGTTCATAATTAATAAACCTGACTGACCATACAAGCCCCGTTCCCAAATGTCCCAACGTGACTGGGAAAATCTGTCACTTATTTGTTTTATTCCAAAATCACTACAGACACCAGGGATCAAAATTGAATCCATTGTACTTGTAAAAAGCAAGAGATGAAAAGTTCCGCAAAAAAATAATTTTATCAGTTAAGTTATTTATCTTTTCAAAATTTATATGATTTAGCGTTTTTTTAGAAATAATAAATTAATAATGGAAATAATCTGTTTATTAAGCCGTCACAATTTTCTAGCTTCAAAGACAAAGAAATCAGTTAAGACACTTTTCTCAGTGATAACTTCAATAAAATAAATAATTTCACCTACTGATTGAAACCGGTTTTAAAAATATTAAGTCAATGTGGTCTACAAATAAAAATATGTAGATGATGTCCATAAACCGGTATTGATCATTGTATAAATGCGTGAAATGAGTATTGACTGAAGGCATCGCTGAAGTAGATAAATTAAATGTATATATTTTTTTTATACAGCCGTGTCCGCTCCCAATGTGGAGAATAATGACTTCTAATGAAATTTATCTCAACAGAAGTTTCCTACAAGAACTGCTTGTTACTCAATTTTTCAGTCTTTATTTTTTGGAGAGGGTTATTGGTTAGCTAATCTCTCTCAATGCACCCCGATTTTTACGATCGGATAATTGGTAAAGAATTTTGGACATCACAAACATCCATGAACCTTCGAACAGTTTTCATAAATGGATTATAAAATAAGTTTACTTTACAAGAATCCGAACTCGTGAACTCCGCAACTAAAGCAAACGACGTTGACCACTCTACCATGAACCACGACAAATAAAATGTATAATTTTTACGCAGTGTACATTATAGTTTTGCAATTTATAATTACAAATCATTAAAAATATTGAAAAAAGCTATTTAAACGCTACCTAGACATTAAATTATATTGCTCTCTAAGAGAGGGGCAGCTTTTTTAGATTTAATAAAAATTAAAAGTTACCAGAACGTTAATGTTAATAACACGTTAATAATAATCTTTGGAAAAGCTGAGAAATTAAGTAAATATGTATGACCCAAAATTATCGGCACATTTTTCGAAAATTCAAACAGCACAAACCCAGAACTTTAGTGTATAAGAATATCCTATATTTTAAGATGTAATTGCTAGTCTTTTGTAAAAAAATAAGGCCCGTGGTGCAGTAGTCAAGGTCGTTGACTTGCGTGACAGATCTCACGGGTTCAAGTCTCAGAACAAGCAGCATTTTTGCAATCGATTTATCGATTTCAGTTCGGATATTTGCTATGTCAAAAAATTATCCCTTCCCCCACTCTTCTAATCCTACAATAACGGAATGATAAGCTAACCACAAGTCCTATCGTGGTTCTATCTTTTATATCCCTACTACCTCCGAAAAAAATAAGAGGTTGCCATATGTTCCACATTGGGGGTGGATTTAAAAAATATACTAATTATCACTTAAAACACTCATATTTATTTATTTATCTTTTTGAGGTAATAAATTTTGGAATTGGGGTGTTTCAAAAACAACATTAATCTCAGGCCTCAAATTTATCATGGCCTTGTTCGTTGATGTTATGTAATATGTAATCAACATTTTCTTACAAGCATAACACACCATGTTTAAATTGACACGTTGTTCTTTTTTAGGGTTATTTATGTAACTGTTATTTATGTAATGTAGAAAAGCATACATAAAAAAATTAAGAATCACCATTGAAGGTGATTTTTTTAATTTGCCAGTCTTCCTCGTTGCGCCTGATAATTTTGTATTGGAACCTAATGCAATATATTCCGAAGAGCTGGAACCGATCCAACAGTTTCTTTCATCAGAGATCTTTCCTCTCTCGTAAAGGAAGTAACAATAAACACCCCCGCATTTTCAATGATTACTGGAACAAGCCCAACGGCTTTAATTTCGCTCAAACTAACGACGGTCTTATTTTTATACTGTCTACCTTTTATAAGGGAGTTTTAAATTCACAATAGCTTACTCGTTGATATAACTAACTTTACCCAGGGGTGGGCTGGAGGGGGCTCGCGCGGGCCCCTTGTTAAGTTGAGAAAATCAGTACTTAACTGCTATTTCAGTAGACGGTTAAATTACATTATAAAACATAAGACTTCGTTGGACCTTTAACTTTTTCGTAAAATGCATTTGTTTCGACTGCATAATAAAAGAGATCCTTGCCGGTTTTTTGTCTATTGTGAAACAATGCAGATGTTTGATATTTTATTGCTCCGATATCCGGTGTCACATTGTTATGAACCTACTTTCTAGCTTACTTAACACACGTACATCTTTTTCATTTCACGACCTTCGGCCTTAATTATTCTGCATTTTTTTTGTAATGAACAAGGTCCCAATATTTATTTGTAGATTTTTTATGGTCTTTTTCTTGGAAGTACACAAATATATTAAACACCTTACATATACGCCGAGAACAATTAAATGTAGTTAGATTATTAAATCTACTGAAATCTTTTGTAGATTTATAGAATTTTCTTCGTTCATATTTTGAATAGTCTACGTGTATGAGAGCCCCAAACAATCTTTTGGGTTGAAAAAATATTGTTATTTCTTTATCAGTGTAACATAGAAACTGAACGAGGCTTAATGTTTGTGAATAACATAATTACGAGTAAAGAAGCAAACTTTTAATCAAGCATGTATCATGTGTCATGTTTGATGATGACTAAAATCAACTTTAAGGTTTTCACTGTCAATCCTTGGTGTAAAACAGAAATGCGCAAACTTTTTCATCTATTAGGCTGCAAAAGAACAAATTATGACAGTTTCAGGTCGCAAGTAAAAATGAAATTTAAGGTATGCTCAATCCTCGTTTTACACGCGGATACGTTTCATGTAAAGCAGCCGTGTATATATAAAGATAAATGAAAGATAATTTCCATTGCATTCAGCTGTGTAATTTTGAAACCGAGTAAAAGAGGATTCGGTGTACTTATACACTTTTTTTGTTATTTTGAAATATTAAGCAATACGTGTAATTCAAATAATTTAATTCAAAAGTTGATACAACCTTTGCCTTTTGTAAAATCTAAACTAATTCTTTAGAATCTGTAGTATTAAGCTGAAAAATCAGTTAGCCTATTTCTATGAACCGATTTGATCGTCAACGAAAAATTTCACTTATTAATGTATATTAAATTAAATAATTTACTTAAAAATGTGTGCTATATTTTTATTTTAAAAATAAACATTTGAGGGCCACAAAAAAAACAAGTGGGTCGTATGCCACGGGGTACGCCTCATTCCTGATGTAAAGGCATTATGGACGAGATTAAGCGAGCCCCTTGTTAGAATATTGGCAGCCCACTCCTCACTTTACCCTTATGTATTAATTCAAATTAAGTGAAAACAGTTCTCAAAATCAGCACCTGACTATGTATACTTGCGTTTTATTAAATAATTAATAAAAATATAATATGTACCTGCTTTTACTTGAGAATTTTCTAGCTTACATGGGCAGCTTACTCTCACGGAACACAGATGTCAGCAGTAATTAATTAAAATAATTTTAAAAACTTTAAATCTCAGATAAAAATTAAATGTTTATTACACTATTGTGTGCATTTAATTATATTGCATTTAACATATGTATACATTACAAAATTAATAAACTTAAAATTTACGTAAACATTTAAATACATATTAATGTCAGTTTATTTAAATAAAAATTTTATTTTTTTCTACTTAATTAACAAATTATCTAGTCTTTTATTTCTAGAATATTATTAATTTCTAAAGTGTAATAGCCGAATCCATCGAAATTATAAAATTGTATTCAGTCTACATAAATAAATACAAGCATGTTTTAAATGATATTAAAACTGTATATAACCTTTCACATACTCCGAAATACAATAAGTATGATGTTTCTAAAAGTATAATAAATTTTACGTATTCTGAAAGCCGATTGATGACAGATGAAAATAAAAGAATTTGCAAAAGCTTTTAGCGTTAGAAAAAAGCTCGCATCATAGTAGCGCTTCAATGTTATTATATACTCCGAAGAAAAAAAGATATTCAAAATTGCTTTGTTTGTATTTATTTTCATCCATCACTATATTGACATATACTTTATGAATAAAAAATAGTGCGCGTGCATTAAAAATCTCGGTACAGAGATCAGATAACGTAGGTCCTAGAATATTGGTTTTTCATATTTTATTGGCAGTTTTCTTAAGTTTTAAACATTGAGAATTCGTGTATCTTCTTTTCATATATAGCCATTTGGTTAATATGCGTCTCTTTACACAATTGGTTGATTAGAAGTTGAGCATATGAGGTGCATATAGCGAGAGCACAGCATCGTCTGTATCTCTACCGATTGAATAGTATATTAACAATAGTATATTGACATAAGCTTCATTTCTTATTTTCGTAAAATAAATTACTATTTAAATATCGAAGAGTAAGAGACTTTAAATAAGTTTTTTATTGTAAGTACGTATCATATTATTAACTCTGCAGATTAAATGATTCTTTTCTGATTACATTTGTAGCTCTTTAGTGTTTTATGAAATACAGTAGGATGAGAATACATGTATGTTTATAAAATAATAATAAGGTCCGTTTGTTTCATATCGATTTATATGGATTTTGTAGTTGAATTTGTAACTAAAGAATTGCAAGAACGCTCTAATAAATAGATAGAAGAATGTATAGCTAAGAATCATGATATCCTGCTACTGATTGGTTTCCGAAAGTTTCATCAAGCGGTGCAGGATGCAATTACCTGTTATAAACATACTTATTTTGAGAAAACAAGAGCTGTTGTACAAACACCACTGGATAAATTTATCAGTAAATTAAATGAAAACAAAATACTGTATTATATCATCCGTAGAAACTGAGGATATCTTAATAGAGTAGTTAGATTTGCTATTGGCTTAATTTTGTTATTATTTTATTTTATAAATACATATAATGAAAAAGAGTTGTGTAAGAAAATTTGCACTCTAAAAACGTATTAAATAAAATAAATATTAAGAGCGATATTATATATGTATTCTTATTTACTTTATCATGATGCTATATCCTATGATACTCATTCTATGGCGGCATGTCATTAATATGCATTTACACTGCTATTATTTGATTAACAAATAGTTTTACTAACTATTTCTATGTTTTAATAATGTTTAGTCAGGTGCCTTAGTCTCACTTCTTAATAATCTCATTTAAGCTGTAAATTTATACAGAAAATGACTAAATATAAAAATGTTAACATTTATTTTCAATCAACATAAAAAAAAACCTTCGTTTTGCGTTTACATATCTTATGCATTGTATTTTAAGAACATTTGTGAGTAATGTAACATTGCTTAAAAGCTTTATTTAAATTAGTTACGATAATAATCTTCGTTTACTAGTTAGTATCTTTCATGTAAAATTAAGGCATTATATTGATTTACAGTATTTTTTTTATAAACCTTAACCCTTTTTATAAAATAAGTTTAAAAAAATCATTTGTATTTAATTTAAGATTTCGACTGAAGGTGCTTGGTGGAATTTCAATATTAAATTTGAATCGTTCAAATTATGATCTGTGGGAGTGTACATAATTTGAGCGATTCAAATTTCATTTGTATTTATTATCTCATGCAAAACTTGCCATACTGGACTTTTTTAAATATGTAACAGTGCTTAGTATGCGCAAATTATATGCAAACGAGCAAACCGAACCGAAAGAAAAACCATACAAAGTCACGTAACAAAACAAAACACCTATTACTCCGAGTGTGTTACATACATTTTACGTTAAAATTATTATAAAAATAGAAAAATACTTCGGCGGAGAGGCAGGTCATTTGGTGTAAAATAAAATAACATGATTTCGATTTTAGTCATATGCTTCAGCTTTAGAGTATGAAATTTAAAAAGAATTGCTATATTTTAAAAGCAAATGATTAGAAAATATTTATATCGTAACCGACACTAAAATTAACTGGCAACCGAACGAGGTGCGCGCAGCTCATAATAAACTTTCGGTAAACCGTCAACGGCGTCAACGTGACATTTATGGTGACACGTAAACTATTTCTCATTCTACTTTCAATGTATACAAAATAAAATTAAAATAAACAGTGGATTCACAAAGTTCAATCTGCTTTATTTCATCAAAATTAATCTAACAATATTGTAATCAAATCAGATCTAAATAAATGTTTTATGATACTAAATTATGATTTAAGATTTGGACTGAAAATGCTAGGTGAAATTTCAAAATTGAATCGTTCAAATTTGTACTGTACACTCCGACAGATTTTGTCACTAACGATCCAGTTTTCTCGATTCGACATATTCAAATAAAATCGTCAAATAAGGAAAGCAAATTAATTCATTATTATTAAATGAATAAGTAAAGCTGTACCCCATTTAAAAAAAGGAAAATCATCGTTTCCAAAATTACCTGTCCAGGAGTCAAAAACTTTCATCGCCGGGAAAGGTTTTATCCTTACGCTAAAACTGACAAATTACATACCCTGTGAGGGGGCCCAAATTTCTACATACTCACTATTTAAAAAAAATGCGTGTGAGGTCTTGCACGACGTTTTCATGCGGGCCCCAAACTTCTTGTTACGCCACTGGAGAGTGCTTTCCATTTTCGTAAACTTATAATCTGTCAACATAAATTTTCGTATAGTGGTTGAACTATCGCTTCAACTGAAAACTAGTACCGTCAACATACCGGCTTATATGTTTCGTGTATCTCTGAACTTAATTTTAAAGCAAGAAGTTTCTTAAACTTTGATTTTACATAAACAGCATGACATATTATTTCACGCTTATAAATTAAATATTTAAACAATATCATTAGATTTGAATCGTTCAAATTATGTACATTCACACAAATTTTGTCACTAATGACCCGGGTTTTGCCTTTCGGCATCTTCAGGCGTTCAAGTGCACGGATGCACTTGAACTGACTTGAATATCATTAGAGTCAAGTCATATTGATGAAAGTAAAGCATTTGTTCGTCAATACGCGAATACTCTCTGCAATAATATAGCAATGTTGTTAATATTAAAATAAAAATGGAGTTATTTTTTTTAACCTCTTTCAAAAAAAACAGAGTAAAAAAATCTTATCAAATTCTTATTTACATCATTTCTTTACATTATTGATGTAACTCGGAGATAAAATTTTGTATTAATAATAACATATTTTCAATTTATATAATTTATTAAGATCAGTATTATCAATTGATGTTGATAATTCGCGTCATGAGCGAAACCGGTCCTGATCTTAATAAATGAAAGCGGGTATTAGTAAAAATGTATATTTTATTTTCTGAATATAATGCCTTTCCACCAAATATTGATAGTGCAGACCCTAAAGTGATTATTTTAAATTATGAAAAACGTCAGTCGACACTATTGAACGATAAAATGTCTTCTCGCTATTTGCGTTTTCAAACAAATGTTCTTGTAACAGTTATAGCACGATGCTCGAATTTCGGTGCAGTGTAAATGTCTTGTATTATCGCAATCATCCGCGGGAAAAGGGTTAAGTCAAAGACGATTTGAACTCTGAGAAGTGAAGCGAGTCAAATACCAAAATGGTAAAACTTTTCTTTCAGACTGTTAAGTACAATCATGTCCTTACTTTTCACGTGTCACATGTTTATGCGGGCTGCATATGTTTATTTTATTTAAAAAAAAAAACACTATTGCAATATGTACTCTTCGTTTTTTATAATTCAATATTTAAAGCCATGTACAATATATAACGCATTTAGGTATTTTTGTTCCTAAAATACCTCTAGTCACATTTTTACATACGTTTGAACAAAATCATTTTATTTGATAAATTGACAAATATTATAAGTGCAGTACAACTTCAGATGTCTGTTTTTCTAGCCTGCTGATTAAATTTGTCAAGTAGGTTTCTTCCGTGTTTATAAAAGAAATAGTAATCATAGTATAATATTCATAGCAAACTAGGGGCAATTGGTACGGTTCACTTAGATTATCGTTTTGTATGCCACAACCTTCCAACTCTCACAGGAACCTTTCCCAAGACTTTACTACTAAATAATACAACCAACTTCATCAACTTTTTCGTCTGTATTACTTTAACGAAAAATATTTTGCAATATAATTACAAAACTGTTTGATTTTTGTTTGCTTGTAGTTATATTTTTTTTTTTATTTCACTGCACATCTATTGAACCTGCGGAGTTTAATTTTTCAATAGTAAAACATATAATAAACGTATAATTTATTATTCCCTGAAAAAAAAAGTTAATTCAATTCTGTAACAGATAATGTAAATCAATTTCTTATCTTACTTCACGGTAATTGAATTATTGGTACATTTCCACAATCGCTTCTTGTACAAAGGTCACGGAAATACTTTACATCTTCAGAAAATGTATTTGTTTATGTGATTTTATTCCATGTCCGCTCCCAATATGGAGCATATGGACTCCTAATGGAGTTTATCTCAACAGAATTTTTTCTACGAGAACTGCTTGTTACTCAGTTGCTCAACCTCTCTTTTTCCAAAGAGAGTAGGAATAGAAGGAAAGGGCAAGGACAGGACTAGTGGTTAGCTAATCGCTCTCTATACGCCCCGTTCATAGGATAGGATGGGTAGGAGGGGGGAATTCAAGACATCACATACATCCATGCCTTTGAACAGAAATTCATAAATCAATTGAAAAATCAATTTATAAAACTGCCCGTACCGGGATTCGAACCCGTGCCCTCCGTAGCGGTAGCCAACGATGTTGACCACTCGACCACACAGGTGGCATTATGTGATTACTTCCCCAATTAATTGAACGTCATCCAGATCGCCATCAATAGCTTTTAACTTAGAAATAATATATTTTTTTTATATTTCTAATAATAATAAAAATATATCATAATTATAAAAGGATTATTTTCATAAATAACTTAAGGTTTCTTTTGATAAAAATACATTATTGAAAAGCTCGTCAAATCTGGGAACCTGTCAAAATTATCTCGTAGCAGATTTTTAAATATTTTCATTCTGATGTTATTTAAATATCTGTTATATTATATAAATACTTGTATTCTGGTTTCGTAATACTAGGTTTTGCAATCCATAGGCGTAGCGTGAGCGATAAGCTAACCAAAAGTCTTGTTGTAGCCCCATCCTTCTATCCTTACGTTACTCGAAAGATTAAGATAAAAAAAGAGGTTAGGCGACTGAATAACAATCAATCTCGTAACATAACATATATTATATTAATATCAGCTTTATTCTATTTTCTCCTCGTTTTGAAAGGACATGGCTGTTTGTGTAAAAAGTTTTAACTAGGGCTGTGGAATTGGGTTGAAAAGACTCCGACTCCGGCTTTAAATTAAAAAACCGACTCCGAATCGATTTTTTCAATTATTTCCGCTCACATTACATAATATATGTATTCCATCAGATCATTCTCCGTACTAGAATGATTCGGGTACAAAATCATAATTTCACCAATCACTATGATGAATAGACCAATAACTTGTAATGATTGAACCACCAATATTGATTTTAAAGACTCCGACTCCACAGCAACGTTCCCTCTAAGCTGCACGCGTGCGCGGTCGCGCAGCAGTTGGGAAGCCCCCGCGCACTCATTCTGGGTTGGCGCGCACTACAAGACAGTTGTTCAATTAATATTTGATCGGTCCGCGCAGCCTTTGAAATTTCCGCGCAGCTAACCCTTCGGCTTAGAAGGAACGTTGCTCCACAGCCCTGAATTTAACAAGCTACAAGCATTTATAATTGTTCTAAATATATTTATATTTACCCAAATAAATTAGGAACATTTTTCCTAATTTATTAAGGTTATAATATTACGATGCTTATATTTTATAAATCCAACGTAAACTTCCTCGACGCATTACATTTTACACTCACAGCTAGAAAAGCTTTATCAAAGTCAAGCTTAAAGTTTTGCGCTTAACATATTTTTAATCATCATTTAGGTCTTGTTTACTAATTTCCCACAAACGGGCCATTTATTAAGCCGCCGAGTTACCAAGGAGTGAAAAAAAACTCAAATAGACCCATAGTATTCGCTAGGGATTCAGAAGCCTTGGCTTTATTCATGTACCGAGAAATTCATACGTCCCGAGACCGCAGTGATTTTTTTTATGAAAAAATATTTAAACCAATATGTCTCTATGAATACTGTTTGTAACTCAAAATTCATGGAAATTATTTTTTAATCTAAATATTTCAAACGATGAAAATATTGTATTTTAATATTTATATTGAATTTTATTACACATCATTCGAGGTATTCGTTTGATTTTGCCAATGAAAACATTTCTTTCAAAACCAAAATACTTTATGTCAGTAATTGTATGGTGATTATTGCAAACCAGCATCTGTCACACTTACGCACAGTGACTTCGTTTGCGACAATTTACATAGAAAAAGGTTTTTTTTAACACTCTCACGTAATAATCTCGTAAAAAAAATAATTGATACTAATATCACTAACTGTATTTAAGGAATTATGTTTGTATTTTTTTTTCAAGGGGAAGTTAATAATACCTTTTGTTATGATTCCTGTATTTTTTTTTTTAATTACGTTTACGATGCTTTACTGATTACGGTTTGATATATTAGTTTATTAAATAAATGAACGATTTCCAAAAAAAAAAATCTTTTTTTATTATACAAAGATACGAAATATACAAAGTTTCTCAAGGTATAAAGATTTTCTAAATATATTCTCAATTAATGGAAAAAATTTTCGGGTTCTTTTATTCAAATTTTCCGGTAACATACACCGGAAAAATGCGTCGATTTCGAGAGATGTTTTTCTCGGATTGTCTCAAAACAGAATCCCTAGTATTCGCCTTCGTTTTAAATGTTAATAAAATACCGAACGGCTATATTATGGAGTTTCGGCGTGTGATTTTCTTGTGATTTCAGAGTATTGTAGAAGTTTGGAGGTATGTGAAATAATTTGCTCCTAAAAGCAGCTGATAGCGACTGAGCTATACTGAACTTTCATAATAAGCAACGTTTCATACATTGCAGTGTTTTAGGGAAAATATACCGCTCCATAAGTTCCTCCTATAAGTTCAAGTGAGGTATGTGGCTATTTTAACTATTTTTAATTACCTTATTTTCAGATAGCTTTGACTAAGTGTCCGAATAAGGCTACACACTTTTTAGGTGCCGCTATATTATAAATTAAAAAAAGATTATTTTACTAAATCCAAATTATTTATTTAAGATCATTACTGGTTACGCTCATCACGAGCATTATCAATTGATGTTATTGTGGAGTTGGTAAAGGTTAAAGATTCATTTTTTTAATAGAATGAGGTAAGTAGAATTTTTCATGTCACAGACTTGGAAGGTAAATATACTACCTTTTGCATATATTAAGTTTAAGTCCTTAGGAGGCCTCAGGCGCTATCAAATTTGGAGGCCCTGTTTATGTGTTCCTGTGTTGTATGTTTATGAAAATTAGTATAGAAAACTAAACTTAAAATTTGAGTTGTTTATCAAACAAGCTATTTTGAGGCCCGTAAGATTCGGAGGCCCCAGGCGCTCGATTTATTTCATTATAAGGTAATCCACCACTGCATATGTTATATGAGAGGTGAAGTGAGCCAAGTAGTTTTTAAGGAAAAAATGAGTTAGATGCAATATGATATTCTACACGTCTTAAAGACCTTCACTTCTTGATGGTTCATATAATGCATGATATTCCATTTGCTTTTATGTGTGAAGAATTATTTTTTTATTAAATTATTCATCTTATTACAGTTCTTAAAGAAATTTCGTTCTGTTAACAAGCCCCTTAAAACAAGCATAAAACATGCAAAATTTTCTCTTTGTAAGAAAGCGGCATTTATGCTAATAATCAGCGAAACAATTTATTATTGTTAAATATTTTTTTATTTTTCCTCAGTGTCTTTAACAATCGGTGTCATAATCGGCTACACTATATATGGTTTGAATTTCGGTGGAAACTTTCAAATAACGATTCTTCAATATATGTATAATTACTGTATATACATAATAGATTTGTAAACAACGATATAGATAATGTTTTCTTTTTCTATTGACCTTATCCGATCTTTGAATGAAAGAAATAAAGAGAGTGATTAGTTAAAAAATATTCCTTTTCTAGCCTTACCTAAATGTCCTTATTTCTTTATAAATAATCTTTCTAATTGTAATTTGTTCACGTTAAACCCATTTTTTAATTCTCATGTATTCATTAATTAGAAGTACGTTTTTCCGAACGAACCGGACGTTGCCAAAAATGTTTACAATTTTTTCATATTTTGTGAGACGTAGACTTTATTGATCAATATCACTTTTGGAACGTAATTTGGTTTGAAGAAAAAATGGTGGGGAAAATTAAAGCTCAAAAAATGTGACACTTAAAAATATTTCTTTTCAATCGCAGATTTTAAGTTCTGTCAAATATGAATCTAAGGAATCTCTTGGTAGATGCTTCTTTAATTTCAATGATATGAGAGGTTATGTTTTAAAAAACCTATACCTTTCCGTCCGAAGGGATAGTTGTACAGAAAAATCAATATATATTGTATATAGAACATACATATTATATTATATTTATCAATTTAAAAGTCAATAAGTTATCAGTCCAGTTGCCGTTTTATACTACCAATTAAAAAATAATTCCTTCTTTTTTAAGTGCTTTTTGCATAAATTTGATATTTTAAAGGTATAAAACACGCTCAAAACGTGTGTAGCTTCCGTTTTAAATCATCAAATCGTTAATAAATTACGTAAAAAATTAATCCATACTATGAGTTGTATCTCATAACTAATAAAATATCACGTCTACATTAGTAGCAAAATTTGCTTAAAAAATATAAGGTCGATAAAAAAATAAGTGTTTCAATGTTATCTAACAATAGCTAAAACGATATCATACATCGCTGGTTGCGATGTTCGGGGCGAAAGTTATATAAACAAATTGCGATCAGCTGTATCAAAATTTCGGTAAGGCTCCGCGTTTGTGGGAGGGTATTGCGCGGTACCCCCACCCGACTAAATATCGGGCAGTATTGAACCCATGTACAGCGCATGTGCGAACTAAACTCCATTATTCAACAAACAACAAAAAGTGATCAATGACCATTAAAAGAAACGCAACAAAACTTTTTTAATAACTTAAAATCACGGTGGATTTTTAATAAAAAAAAACGTTATTATTTTTTTTAAATTTTAAATATTTTAGGGGTTTTTATCTATACTTTTATTGATGTTAGGCTATGTTTCCTGGATGGTTATAGTTCAATTACTGTGAGTGGTTGTATTTTGGCTTCTTTGCTGAAAACATCAGACGCAAAATAAAGCTGGAGCCGAATTTTGATGGCTAAATAAAAAAATGTGTTTCAGTACTGTGAACACTTGGTACGGATTCAGGAAAAGCCTTACCGATTGTATGCGACAGAATGTAGTATAGAACGAGCAGATCAATCAAGACATTGGTTTCTTTTTACGCAGCGTTTATTGAATGATTAAAACACAGGCGTATTTCTTTATTGTTTAATTTTATATACAATTATGCAATATGTCAATTAGTAGTCTTTTTACTAATCTTATGACATTTTTCCCTTTAATAAAAACAACAAAAATACAACCAATCGATTGTAAAGTTCCCCTTCTTGCTATTTTAACAAAAAACAAAGTGGTGGAGTAATTTTCTAGTATGTACTTATTTTCAAAAACTTTCGGATTACCAAGCTTCCTGTAAAATTTGTATTATATCATTTACGAGATATAACAATATATTTATGAGTATATGACAGTTTTAAGACTTAATAATTAAAAATGTGTCACTATACGCCATAGAAATAACAGTAACAATTTCTTTTTCATTACATTTCCTGATTTGCCATCCTCTTGATGGGCAGTAAGAAGTGAGTAGTTAAAAATAAGAAATGTAATTATTCAATTCATGTTTTTTTCTATTCGCATAGTAATTAAATGTTTCTTTTTAGATTGTTAAGGCTATCACTTTTAAGGTGGGTACTGTTAATACGTGGTGGAATGGCATTATAATAAAAATATTAAAACATTTTTAGTACTTTTTCCACATAACATTTATTGGATCAGGACCGGTTTCGCTCATGGTGAGCATTGTCAACTGATGATTTCAACTGAGTTCAACTAATGAACAACTGTTTTTTTATGATAAGGATATATTACTTTGGCATAAATATGCATAATGAATGGTTAAAATAATTATTGAGGTATGATAAAAAGTTTTATAAAGAAATATGTTCTAATTGAACACTCATTGTTGCGGATTCAATTAATGGTTTGAATCGAAGACCTATTATACATTATCGTTTAAATTTATCTCTTAAATGATTCTATGTTTTTATTACTTATAAAATACTAGAAAGTTTTTAAAAAAATGTGATAATTTCAAAGCTTTAAGGCAACAACACTTGATGATCGAAAAGCTTCAGTTTCCGTCGGGCATGTTTTACTTCGCTGTGGTATCAAATCTATTTTCAACAAATAATAATATATCAATATGTCCGCATTATTAATGTACGCTATTCAGCCGTTTAAAACCAAGTAATTACATATTGATCGTTTGTATATTAAATGAAATAAAACCGTCTATGAATCTTAATTATTGACACAGCTTTTTTCCTATAAATTGAATACAATTAATTATAAATTAACCACACAAAAATCATTCGGGATCTGTAATAACCATTTTAGTATTTAACACTTATTTAATTTTAAAAATATCGTATACGTTAACACAATTTAATTATAATATTATCTTAGCTGATTTCGTCAGTTGTTGTTTGTCAAACTATATTATTTTGCTTTTGCAATTAAGCAAATCCTTTATCTTAATCTTTTAAATTTAACCGCTTTAGCCTCATCGAAAATTCTGTCGTAACTGGTACCTATTTTAATAAACGTATTTTTTTTATATAATTTCATTTGCCCAAAACTCTTATGGTTTTAGTAGTTTGTTTTTTTAGCTTGTAGCGTTAGTGTTTATGTTTTATGATTAGTATTTTATTTGAAGATAACATTAAAACAACATTTAAGTGATAAATAAATAAATAAATTCACGTCTTTATTTGTGATATATGAAAGCTAGCATTAGTTTGGTAATTTAAGTTTACAGAAAATCTACGGCATAGAAATCCGGCGGGGATTGCAACGTTCTTCAAAGACGCTGTAGACATTTTTCATATTAAATTTCCCCTAAAAATAATATTTCGAACTCGTACGACTTAAATAAAACGAAAAGGTATTGCTCGAAATAAATCTCTGATTTTGATGCATCTGTAAAAAGTAACAAACCATAACAAAAGATACATAATTTCGATTCTTAATCCACAAAGAAAACTGTTTATTAATATAATTTGCATTCATTTTAATTTGACGATGGTTTACTTATTTTATGTGTGGTAACTGGTAACCAAATGAACATGCGAACTGAACTCTCCTCAGTCTGTGATGAGTGATGATTGATAAATTAATATATATCCCCAGAACATGAGAGGTGATTGAATTTTTTCAAATATTATATTCGTACATAATAACGCATTGATGTTGGTTATTTGGGGTGCTAGATTTCATGTAACGTCTTTTTAAGTGTACCAAAAGGTAGACTCAATATGTTTTTAACATAAGCAAAACAATCACTTCTATTTTTGTAGTTGTTTATTATATTCATTACGTCAACTACAACCATGTTTCATTCCATTATACGTCAGTATTAAATAGGAAATTAGAAAAATAAATAAGTAAACAAAAACGTTAAAAGAAACTGTAATAATTAAAAATATAGCGTCACTAATATTAATCTCATCTTTCTCATTTCGCTACTCTAAAGTGACAGTGGGATAAGTTGTAAATACTTGTTTCGAGATAGTTGAACATTAAGGTTTGTTTTTTAGTTTTTAAATAGTTAATTATGGTTTTGTTTAGTTTATTTTACAATTTATGATAAAAGATAATGTCATGTTTTTTTGTATGCTATTTATTATCTGTATTTATTTATTCTATTAATCTCACTGATGCTTGAAGTTACTTGGTAATATCAATAACCGTAAAAGTAAGATTTTTATTTAAAATAGGCCATTTTTTACTTTAATATTTCAGTGTTTAATTACAAAAGCTTACCTTTCAGCAACCGATTGGCATACTTATCTTAAAACCGACTTTTTTCACATTATTTCACTGTTGTTTTATGGTAGTGATTTATTATATTGTCAATTATTCAATTTACAGTATGAGTAGACTTTACTCCAACGTTTTCAATCCTTTTTGCACCCGCAGGCCGGCAAAATGCAACAAATATTTCACGGACGGAAAATGCAGTAATATATCATGAAATATTTTGTGCTTAATATTTCTTTATATTACTTAAGTCTTAATCGGAGATTAGAAAACGTACAAGAGATCGCATTGTTACGTCAGTGGTCATAGAGAGACTCAATCCTGCTTGCCTCTTCTTCCGACAAGTGGGAATCCAGCTTTCTGGACGACCGTCGGATACTACTATGCTTAGAATATACTCACTTCAGTGAAACTACGAGTTGTTGGCATGTCATGGCAGTAAGCAAAGCAATTGGTGGGAGACAGGAAATCACAGTATTGCTGATATAGGGTGCAAATGTGGGCAAAGAAGATTGGGGAGGTTTAAGTCTTTTATTATAAAATATTTTTTTTATGCAGAAAATGTTTATAATATAAAAAAGCGTCATGAATTTTGTATAATTTTTTTTTCTGTTTTGTGGACTCGTAGAAAAAATCTTAATGTGTTTCTCTATGAGTACAGATTCGCTAAATAAAAAATATTACTTTAAATAATTATTAGTTATTAAATAATTTGATTATCATTATATCCAGTGGTGTAGTGGTAAATAAATATGTACCAAGCCAGTCGTTGATTTCTTTCCTATTTTTTTTATATCCGTCCGAAGTTAAAAACCACAAGCTTAAACAATTAAATCAATAAAAAAACTTTACTCACTTCTTGTACGATGCATTTGATAAAAATACAAAAACTTCAAATAAACCAAAAAATAACGAAGATCAGACACTTGATGCACAGATCGAGAGTCAACGTTTGGTACTGAAAACACCATGATTTTGTTCTAATAATGTTTGAGCCCTTACACCAATGTCTGCCAAACTGTGTGCCGGGGCACACAAGTGTGCCACAAGAAGTCTCAGGTGTGCCGGGGAGGAAGAAGCCTCAAGAATGTTTGTTGTTGTTGTCTATAAATTGTTTTCTATAAATTCAGTTTTATATAAACTCAACATCAACATATTCAAATAAATATTTTTCAATTCCTTTTTTTAAGTGTCTTCTTTTGGTGTGCTGCGGAACAAATCCCATTCACCAGTGTCCCGTGAAGTAAACAAGTTTGGCAGACACTGCCTTACACTCATCATACTCAAAAAAACCCATAAATATTCCATTTTATGTCTTCCGCGTTTGAGAACGCTTAGATCCTAGAAAGAGGGGTGGTATTTCTTCACCTTACATGTGTACATTTTTATTTTTTACTTTTGTAAAATCCGTCGGTGAGATCAATTTTGATAGAATGACTTTTAAATTTTATGAACAGTATTTTGAATATATGTGTGTATTTGAAAATTAAGTTACAAGTCAAAAAGGTGGCAGGGCGGCGCCCTGGCTCATTTCCAGGTGCCAGGTCGCCTACCTGGCCCCACTACACCAATAATTATATATATACCATTTCTTTTATATATTCAAGATACTTCTTTATCAATCCACCGAATAGTTCTATACATGTCCCTAAATGGTTGATTTGAAAATCTTACAGTCGTTGGAAATTTATTCATTTATGATATTGCATACTATTTAAAAATCCATCTGAACACAGGCGAAGGGACTTTACTAATATCTCTAAACAAACAGAATAACCTATAAATGTTATTTAAAATTTATTGTTTATTGTTTATTTCAATTACTGTGTGATAAGTTACCGTAGGAGCCACTAGTACCCCATCACCCCAGCGCAATGAAATTCTCGGTGTTCTGGAGGAGGAATGAATTTTTTTTATCACTCCTATGCAATTATATGCAATACTTAAATAAGAAATCGATTGTTGCTTAAGACACTTATAATATGTAACAATATGCAATTTATGTACCATAAACTATTTAATGTAAGTGACTAAAAATGTACTTCTGTGTATATTATAACAGTCGTAGTGATGTGAGTCAGAAATTGCAGATATATACTTATTTGATCTAAGAATATTGTTTTCTCTTAAATTAACAAGGTGCTCACGCGTGCCCCTCCGAGTCTCTTTCAGCCCACCTCTGCATCACCCTGTATAACTGACGTTTAAAGACAAGTTTGAGCTGCAATCTGGTCGTTTACCTTCCATACAAGATTGCTAGAGAAAAGAGTGGTACAATATTCGTAGATAATTTATATGTATGAATATGGGAAGAAATACGGAATCCGTTATATTATATTTACATGTGTCGTACCTCATTGTGTTACTGTTTTTTTATGATAAAATAATAAAAATACATTTTCAGCCATGAACTGTGTACATATAAAAAAACAGAAATGAATGTATATTAAATAGGAAGATTCCCACAGATATTTATTAGTATATAGAGTTGGTGAAACACGATTCGAAGTTATGAACAAGAAGCATTTCGAACATGTGGCGAATGATTTTGTAAAATTTAGAACTGAAGGTGCTTGATGGAAATTTTCTGTCAAATTTGAATTATTTTTATTCTGTACACTTCTATAAATTTTGTCGATAACGAATAAAAAAAAAACAAATTTGATTTTGTAAAAATACTAAAACTACATAAAATGAAATACTAGAATACTCTATTCCTGTTTACTTTATAAAACTCCACTACGATTGGGTAAAACATGCAAAATATTAAGTTTGGTGAATAATAAAAAAATATTTGAAATTGAAAAACTCTGGTAATGTTAAATCTGTATTCAAAATAGGTGCAGTAAAAATAAAAACATATTTATTTATTCTTGACATATTTTTAAAATTCAGCTAAACATTCATTAATCACTTTTAGGGTGATAACTGTCAAGTACAAATGAGCAAAACCGGTCCTGACAATTACATCAATTCTGAAATGATACAAAAATAGGCACATTCCTGTTATCCGGAGACATTTGAATAATTGCAATAACCCAACCTAATCAAACCTAATAAATGCCTTTTTCGGCCACTTAAATCTAATTTATTAATATTATTTTACTTTTTAATTCACAAATAGAACATATCTCCGGATAACAAAATATAACCAAAATATGTATATCTTTTATCATATGTTCATTATCATAAGTAATTTTTATTACCAAGCAATATTCAAAATAGTGTTTTATTTTCAAATCTTGTACTCACAATATAATACCTAGATACAATTAGTAAAGTTTTGTGAGAAAAACGTTTTTTTCTTGAAATCTCATTGAAACTTTTTTGATTAAAATATTACTTCAACGATAAATTATTCATGTTATCAGCGGACTCTTTTCTTGTTAATAAATCTTCCCCATCAACATCTATGAAAATTCTACAACGTAAATATTTTTTCAAAGTTTCATCGCCTAGCTCTCGTGAATATTTACATTTTTACAACGAAACTTTAGCAACTGTAAAATTTGAAGAAATTACATATACGTGGGCAACTTTTATTGAATATTATTATTAGACGCCGGAAGATCTCTAAGCTGATATTCATATAAACAATCTAACGAAAACGGTCGTGTTAAATTATTACAATTATATTCAAAAACACTTGTATATTCTTTAAAGTTTTAAATAAATTAATTACTATTTAGACGGGTCTATGCGAAAAATGTACAAAACATAAAACTAAAAATAGAAACTATAATAACTGAACAAAACAAATGAATATTAACTAAAAATTACAATTTCGTTATTCCCCTTGTGTACCAGGTGCCTGTTTCTTTATTTCACTAATAATCATTAGGCTTAATAATATATGTACGTATCTGAAATTATTTTATTAATGAAATATTGATTATAATCTCTCAATTATGCTCTTTAAAAATAACATTTCCTCGAAACCGATCCAATCTCCTCTAACTTCAGAAAATATTTGCAATTTTAATGACTTTTTATATTTTCATCGTCTCCGCACATGGGAATCGAAAAGTCACAAAGCCAATTCGATCATGAAAAAATCGCTTCTTTTATTTTATTGTAAGGACGTAACCCACAGTTTTTTCAAAATAGCTTTTTTTGATAATCACAATGTATACAACTTGATACACGTTATATCGAAAGGATGTAAGCTTCAAATGCCAAATTAGTATCTAAATTTAACTTTTAAGTTTGAAAAAAGTTAGGCCTGTCAAAATTGCAAGCAGTAAAATAGACTTAAAAAAAGGTTATTATTTTAAACAATTTATTAAATTATTATTAGATTATGTCAATTAAACACCAGTTTACAAAAGTCTTCGTGCACTTCAAGTTTGTGTATAACATAATTTGCCTATGGCCATAAATCATCATAACAGTTTTTTTGCGCCTCCTGTAAAATTTGGTATGTTGGGTTACGTCTTTTTTCCTTTCCACAGTCGATATGTATATACTTATGTTCTTATATTTCGAATTAGAAACATTTCTTTTTGTCATATACACCAAACTATTAATTGTAGAGATACTACTTAAAGAAGATAACACTTAATTACACATATGAAATAACAAAGATAAATAAAATAAATTTGAAGTCCGCTCCCAATTTGAAGCATATGGCCTCCTAATGGGGTACTTAGGTAATTCAAGACACCACACAAATCCATGCCTTTGGACAGAAATATTACACATAAATCGATTGAAAAATCAATCTTTAAAAACTGTTCGTACTGGGGATTCGAACTTTGGACCTCCGTGTTCTCAATCAGCTATGTTGACACTCGACCTCGAAACGGGCAGTTGAAACTGAAAATAATAATTACCATTTATAAAATAACATAGACTTATTAGGTTAACCAATTCCAAAGCATTTCCTGTGTCATTTATTGAGTATTATATAGGGTGGTAAGTAGTTGAAACTGACATTACGAGAGAAAATTCCAACTGAAATCAGTTTAATCTCTCGAAAAGACTTGACCGTCAACGAGAAAACAGTTTTGAACTCGTTAACTCAGCTTTTAACGCATATGAGGTCGTTAGCCTGGCTTTAACTTTAACCCAGAAAGCAGGGTTAGGAATTGTTACGTATACAATATGATATTGTTCCCGTAACCTAATCAGTTTTAAAAACTTTTATTGTATAATAATGTGCCACTGAACTTCAATCAGTTATCTTTAAACAAAGCCTATAGAAATAATACATAATGATATCACGATATACAACATTAGATACAGAAATTTCATAATAATATCTACTACAAAAAATAAATAACATTCAGTTATTTTGTCGAAAAACATTCAGTACAATCAATTGTAAAATTAATTATATTCAATTAATTTAGAGTAATTCTCGATAAATAAAGCCATCTACGAAATGTTGTGTAACATACGAGCTATAGTTCAATATCTAGAAAATATTTCACTGAAAAATATCTCTGTAGACACACGTACTTTTTTACTGGTCGGCACGAACAATACAAAATTTTTTCGCCTCCGATTTCGCACGTACAAAAATAATACCTATCAAAAATAGAATTTTACTCAGTGCTCCGTAGTTTATCATAATTTCAATAAACAAATATTCGCGTCTTATTGTTTATTCGTAAATATTTTTTAATAAACGATATTAGTGTTTTGAGTACAAACCAAATATTTAAATAAAAAATAAAATACATTTGACTTGTTCAATCATTCTAATAATAAAATGGTCTAATAAATAGTTTTCGAATCGACATACTTCGGACCAATCGTTTGACGTTATAATTGATATTGAGTTTTAAGTTAGCAACTCTGCGGATGAACCCTTTTGCTAATTGGATTCGGTCGAAATCGCTCGGTATCTTTGAAAATGCCACGCATACCTTTTAACATTATTTTGGCAAAGAAAAAAACTCATTCGAGGCTTAATCTATTTTGGTGCGCGGCTTACCTTTCCGACGTTTATCGATTCGGCTTAGAACAAGCAATTTTTGCGAATGCCGAAATGTTTATATACTTGCCTACATTCGTATAAAACTTACTCGGTGGAAATATTGTATAATTTACCAATTGTTTTAACGTGGAAACTACCGTCGGAACAGTCAACTTTAAACATATAATAATGTTGGAAATGATCGTGTTTATTTTTTATAATCTAATCATATAAAAAATCCTTATATATTTTATTCATTTTAACTAACTATGGTCTGTATATAAAATACATTCTTCTTATATTTTTCAACTTCTCATTTTGTTGTTCTTGTTTGTAATATTTTAGCGGTGAAGATAATAATATAATATGTTGTTATCTACTGTAAATCACCAGATGAATATCTATTTTTGTTTATTATGAAGAGAAAACTTAGTCTCGAAAGCAAACTATTCCTCTATAAAGCAATTAATCGACTAATGATGGTGTATCAGTATGACCTTATGTTTATCACAAGCATAATGAAGACTCTCCAGATTGTAAAAAAAAACTCTGCGAAAAATATGTAACGCCCCGTAACTCGCTACTTCATAGAGATTTTGAAATATCTATCATATGCGATTTCGTTTGTGAAATCTCTCAAAAGTTTCACAGTGAGATAGGCAAAAATTATAACCCAACGATCTCTGATTTTCATAATTATGACGAGAGGATACTCTTGGCATCATTAAAAGTATTATTCGGCTTACTTGATTATGTATGTATACATGTATTCGTATGGGTATAGTATCTGAGAAATTGTATGTAATATAATTTGTATATGGTATCCAACTGGGGTCACAGTGAACTGATCACGCCCTTCCGTCGGCAATGATGGAACTTTGATTTTAAACTATGAAGTTCTTTTGAAATTCATATAAAATTTTCATAAAGATATCCAATACATCGATGTTGTATATACATATTTATGTATAATGTCTTATAACTGCATAGTAATAATCCTGGGAAGTGAAATCGTCATCGGAAAAAATTGAGCGACTTTGACTCCTTTTTTTAAATTAAATTTAAACAAAAAAAAGTATGCATTTATGTAGAAATTTTAAAGTACGCAGACTATACATAAAAAATTTCATCTTATTTTAAAATCGGAATCTGAATCACGGCTTATTTTTCACAACTCCACGGCTATGATGTCATACTGGCAATGATTATATTTTGTTCACAAATTATAAAAATACACAAGATGATTGTTTTAAGTCATTATTAATAAAATTGTCAAGTCCATGTTGCAGTGGTCAATGTCATTGGTTTGCGTGACAAATCTTACGGGTTCAATTCTTAGTACGACCAGCATTTTTTCAAACCATTTATCGATTTCTGTTCGAAGGTATGAATGTTTTTGATGTCTCAAAAGTATTACCCATTTCTTTCTATCCATAATCTCTTCTAAAATAAGAGAGATTGATCAACTGGCTAACTAAATAATAATTCTAGTAGAAAAAACTATTTTTGAGATACCTCTATAACGAAGCCTTATGCTCCACTTTAGGAGCGGACATGCTTTTAAAACAATATATTTTTTCAAAGAATTGACAAGTGAACTGGCTATATATCATAAGTTTTAATTATTTTACTTTTTTATCTCTATTAACGCGCTTTTTTAATAGCACAATTATAATAAAATTATTCTAATCGTTATTATAGATTTGGAACTTGTAGTAATAAAACATAAGTCATGTTATGATCATTTTATCAAATTAGCTTTTTTTTATAAAAACTACTCGAATTTCAACAATGTATAAACTTTCCTACTTCATATAAAAATCAAATCATAAAAACACAACACAAATTAATATAATACAAAGGAAATCGAGCACACGAGGTAATGAAACTGACTTTGACACACGCAACATTCAAATTAATTCTAAATTTCTCACAAAAAAAATACCTTTTCTCTCTTTTTTAATACTGGCTTTGCTGAATATTGGCTCTGTAGACATAAAGCCTCATTGTACTCGTCTAAAATCCAAAGATAAGTCTTCATCACTCCTTGACAAAAGAGTTTTTTTTTATTTAATTTAAGCACAATAATAGCAAACCTTCCCTTATTGTGTAACGAATTCTTATCTTTTAAGCCTCAAAATTTTTGCCAACAAAGTGCGATTTCCTCGACAAATTTTTGTTGCCATTTTGAATACGTGAACGCTTCAGCATGTAATGACATAATTAACATATGAGCCCGCTAGAGGTGAAGTGAATCAAGTAAAATTGTAAATCTTTTCTTTTGCACTTTTAAATACAATCACATATTTACTTATTGTTTGTGTATTTTTATTTTAAGGAGATATTACAATAGCAGGGTGTATTAACTGATTTAACTTCACTTTTATGACACTTTAAGACTTGTATAATATTATAACGCATCTAATTTATTTGTTCCTAAAATACCACTTAGCTCACTTCACCTATTAGAGGCCAATACAAAGCGGATATGTGAGTAGTTTGGTATCAAAAGCAGAACCGTTCCATACATCATGTATGGAACAGTTCTGCTTTTGATACCAGACTACTCATATATTATATTCAGAGAACTAGCTTGACTTTTCTTTTGATCTTTTGATCTTAGATCTTTTGAACGATCAATTAATATTTGCTAGTTCCCCGTTACTTTATCCATTGCATTAGCCCTTGTTAACTATTCTTTTATATAATTTAAAATATATATAGGTATGTATATATATATATATATATCTTTGTTAGAATTGATATGGTCTTTGAAAAATTTCTTTTTCAGAATCTTCCTGGCTGTCGATTTTGTTTAAGTATGTACACTTACCAACTACTTGGAAGAGGGGAAATTTTCTTAACTATCATTAAGCCTATTCACTATATTATTGTCATTATTAATGTCATTATTTTTATTGTATCACTTTGTCAAAGAATTCCCAAATTTTAATTATGTTTGTAATTACTTTCAATTCCCATTCTAAATTTATTAATCTGAGATGACTTTTTAATTATATGTTAGATGTGTTAAACATTTTAATTTTGTGCTATTTTAGAATCACTTTTAATGTAATTGGTATTTTCTTTTCAATGCCAATTGTTGTTTATAACTGTTCATTTTTGTATAAATAGCACTGTTAAATTATATTTCTTATCAGTTGACGATGCTCGTAATGAGCGAAACCGGTCCTGACATATTAAATAAAGTGGAATGAAGTACAAAGGATTATTGTGTTTTTATTAATATAATGCCTTTCCACCAAGTATTGACAGTGAACACCCTAAAAGTGATAAAAAAGGTAGTTGACACTCAATCGATTTACGAAAGTATTCATTTGTGGATTCGAGCCATATACTGTACAACCAAAAATATACGCCGAAGCACAAAAGTGTTTACCAATCAGTTTAATGGGGAATGGATCATAGCTTAGCGGTTCTTATCAGTATTTTAAGTTTCGATATCTATTTATAGTATCCGTATCCGTACAAAATTTCATAAAAATAGTATTACTGGCCATGTAAGTGTTCAATATGTTTAAAATATTATCTACAACAAGAAAGTATTCTTCATGAGTTTATTAAGTAATTAATATTAATAAAGCAGAGATCACCTGTATAGAAACTTCTACGCAAAATGATTATTTCAATGTATCCTTAATACAAAGGAAACATTTCTGTTTGCTTAGTAAAGTGATGCATAACCTAATTATTAACAGTACGGCAAGTTTTCCCATTTTCTATGTGTTCATAGATTAATAATTTAAAAGATTCACTGATTATTATATGATTATCTCTCCCGAGTCTACATACGTAGTAATGTATAAAAACATTTCTACATTCCACATACTTTCTTGCCCTTGTCTGCATAACAGACATATAATATAAAAACAGATGAAATGTAATTGTTTTCAACAAATTTTTGTAGAGAAATAACACACTCATTTTTACTAATTTCACTTCTATTTTATACGATCAGAACCGATTTTGCTCATGAGGAGCATTATAAACAGATTGTGTAAAATAAAAGTGGAATTAGTAGAAATTAGTAGAATGAGTAACTATTGTATAAGTATTGACAGTGAACACCTTAAAATTGACTAAAACAATATTTTAATAACTAACTGTTAACGAAATCGATACTGTAGAAATAAGGCACACGTTTTTTTTCACCGTCTTTATATAAATAAATAATAATAAATTTCACTTTTTGCCTTCTAGAAATTGGTAGTGAGTGTCTTAGGAGCAATTGCTCAAGACTTGGTGGCGTGCACTTAAATCTGCAGAAGGTTAATCCCTCAAGATGAACGAAACCCTTCATTGAGTTGAGGTCTACTGACTCTGCAAATTTATTAATATCTTAGTAATTTACCTTATTGGCCATCAAGTCATCGTGGCCGTTTGGTTCAATCAACGGTTGGATTGACTTTTGAAACTCTTCTCTCTCCTCGGGCATTAAATGACACTCCTAAAGGATATGCTCAACATCCTGTTTTATAAAGCTAGAGCTAGTGAGCTAAAAAAAAAACGAGCTACGGAGACAATTGAGGAGGGTCGCGGATTATTTTTTTTAGATTCAGGGGGCCGTGGAACGAAAAGGTTGGGAAGCACTGCACTAATCAACCAATTTCATAGAAATTAGTAATGAATTCACGAAAAAAACTTACTAAACTATACCGTTAATTAGTTTTGGGAGATTGACTACTTAGTCTGCGGGTCAAAGCAAATGTTATTTTGGGACAAATGCGGCCCGCGGACCGAGAACTGTGCATCACTGGCTTAGCAGAAGTACTAAGGTTATGTAAACAAACTCCTCTCCACACAACCCTGCGTATATTCTGCGCAAATTCTAAATAACGTAACGATTATGCTTGTAAATTCAAAAACTTGAGTTGAAATATTTTCAGTTTCAATTTAGAATATGTTCAAGTTTAGTTTTTCTCTCTCTTACAATTTATTCATTGGCTAGTCAAATTGAATGTAATGTGTAATGATTCAAGGTTCAGCTTAAGCTGCAATTTAATGTTTACATTAACAAGATTTGACACTTTAACTGTAGCACCTATACAATTATAAATCTATATATTAATAGTCGATAATGTCCGTCCGTCCGTCTGTCCGTCTGTCCGTCTGTCTGTAAATTGTCCCCGATTTCACCTTTCCCTACGCCTGTGAATTTTCTGACTACTTAAAAATGCAACAAAAATCCCCCCGTTGAGGTCAACGGGCTTACAGCTAGTTTAACATAATTTTCTTAAAATATACATTTAATTTTTAAACAATTTACAAAGCTCATTATTGGCTGTTCCAATTGTTAAAAACGGGAAAAAACAACTATATTTAAGATTTGGGTAGATGCTTAGACAAATAATTAATTTTATTAAATAATAATATTTATAAAGAAATAGTTCACCTGTACTCTTAAACGACATTTTAAAATACAAAACTGAATTTTCGCAAGGTGTGCGAAACATTATTGCGAAGACTGTACATATAACATATTCCTCCAACCAAAAAATAATTATTTCTGCTTCTTTGTGATAGTGTCTTCAGAAGTATTTTGTAGTATCGACCAAACTATTTGTTAAATTTGAATCGTTCAAATTATGTACACTCCCACAGATTTTGTCTCTAACGACCCGGGTTTCACCTTTCGGCATCTTCAGGTGTTCAAGTACACGGATGAACTTGAACTGAGTTAGTGACAAAATCTGTGGGAGTGTACATAATTTGAACGATTCAAATTTAATATTGAAATTCCACCAAGCACCTTCGGTCGAAATCTTAAACTATTTGTTTTTTTTTCCTTTATTAGAGATTCGCGCCACCGCACATCCAGCATCACCAGTTGTGCAGCACTGGTATATATTGTAATACATACTTATTACCATATCTTGAAATTTGATTCATTAATACAAAGTAAGATTTTTTCGAGTCCTATAGCGCAGCGGTTAGCGTTGTGGACTTTCGTGCTGGACCTCACGGATTCGAGTCAAAGTACGAACAAAATTTTTTCGTTTGGTTTATCGATTTCTGTTCAAAGGCATGGGTGTTTGTATTGTCTGAAAATTCCTTTGCAACCTTTCAATACTTAAATAACCAGGCTTTATTCTTATATTCCTACTACTTTCTTTGAAAAAGAGAGGTTGAGCGACTAAGTGGTAGTGGAAATGGATTAAAAACATATACAATTTCATGATGACTACAGTCTTGAGTAGAAAAGTTCATTCAAATATAAAATAAATTTACCTGAAGTAGGCTTTTAGTGGGCATGCATGTTGGTGTTCTGAATCAACAAAAATATCAATTTGTAAATGTAATATGAGAATAATTGGTTTACTAGAGGTATATATTATATTATAGTAACATCATCAGAACAAGGTATTATTTACATGTCTAATAAAAGGATATCGTATCTGAATTTCAAATTTCTCTTCCTGTGGACAGTGTAACAAAGGTAAGATTGTTTTGTAAATCAGTCTAATTGATAAATCGCTTTGATTAGACCAAAACACAAAACAAGATTTGGGGATTTATTCAGTTTATCTTATTATGTAAACTAATTCATTCTAGAATCCAACGAGCCCACATTGTATTCATGTTTTAATTGGTTTATATTGTGTAATTAATTTTATAACTATCACATAGAAGTATTGTTTATAAATATAATTTAATAGCTGGAACACATTTGACTTAATGAACATTGTCTAGAACAAGGTTTCCCAGACTTTTTCTTCAACGGAACATTTTTCAAATCCGGAAATTTTAGCCTAGCATATTTTTTAGTCACTTTTAGGGTGTTCACTGTCAATACTTGGTGGAAAGGCATTATATTAGTAAAAACACAATATTCCTTTGTACTTCATTCCACTTTATTTAATATGTCAGGACCGGTTTCGGTCATTACGAGCATCGTCAACTCGTCAACATATTTTTTAGGTTTGGTATTTTATAAAAATTTGTATGAAAACACTTTATATATGTACAGATTTAGTAATTATATTCAAAACATATCACATATTTGTAAGTATGAGTATCTTAATGAATTACAAAAATTTCCCCTCTTCAAGTAGTTGAAGTGTGCAATTTAGATCTTTTTTAAGTCATCTACTGTACAATAATGATATTTTATTCTTGCACGGAGACAACTCTCCCAGTTTTTAAATAATATCAATAACGTTAATCATATATCCAATTCACCATGGAGTTGGGTAAATAAAATCAACTTTTTAGATTTAACTATTGAAATAGTAAATAATCGTCATACTTTCAAAATTTTTAGAAAAACGACTTACAGCGACAATATTATTAGTAGTTCTTCTAGACATCATATTTCGCATAAATTAGCTACCTTCCATTGTTTTATTCATCGACTTCTAATGATTCCGATGACTAAAGCAAATTTTGATTTAGAATTAGAAACCATTAAACAAATAGCAGTTAACAATGGTTATGCTACGGATATAGTAGATCGTCTTTTATTTAATAAAACTAAAAAACTTGCTCTTTTAAATGTTAGCTCTGGCCTGGTGTTGGATAAACCTGTTGTTATAAAACAGTGGGTTAAATTAAATTACTTGGGTAGAGTTACAGAAAAAATCGCTAGGAAAATTGATAGAAATAAATTTAATGTAACCTTTTATAACACACTCAACTTGAGTCGTGTTTTAGTTAATTCTAAAGATAAGTTAAACTTTTTGAACCAAAGCGGTATATATTTACTCAACTGCGATTCCTGTAAAGCCAAATATATTGGTCAAACAGGTAGATCGTTTAATATTAGAATCAAAGAGCATTTGAGTTGTGCTAAGAAAGGGGATGAACAGTCTTCATTTGGAAACCATCTGTTTCAAAATAATCACACTTTTGATATTAGTAGAAATTTTAAAGTTCTACATTTAAATAACAAGTCTGTCAAACTAGACAAACAGGAAATCCTAGAAATCAATAGATTCAAATTTTTACCTGATTCAGATCTTTTGAACGATCAATTAATATTTGCTAGTTCCCCGTTACTTTATCCATTGCATTAGCCCTTGTTAACTATTCTTTTATATAATTTAAAATATATATAGTTATGTATATATATATATATATCTTTGTTAGAATTGATATGGTCTTTGAAAAATTTCTTTTTCAGAATCTTCCTGGCTGTCGATTTTGTTTAAGTATATACACTTACCAACTACTTGGAAGCAGGGAAATTTTCTTAACTATCATTAAGCCTATTCACTATATTATTGTCATTATTAATGTCATTATTTTCATTGTATCACTTTGTCAAAGAATTCCCAAATTTTAATTATGTTTGTAATTACTTTCAATTCCCATTCTAAATTTATTAATCTGAGATGACTTTTTAATTATATGTTAGATGTGTTAAACATTTTAATTTTGTGCTATTTTAGAATCACTTTTAATGTAATTGGTATTTTCTTTTCAATGCCAATTGTTGTTTATAACTTTTCATTTTTGTATAAATAGCACTGTTAAATTATATTTCTTATCAGTTGACGATGCTCGTAATGAGCGAAACCGGTCCTGACATATTAAATAAAGTGGAATGAAGTACAAAGGATTATTGTGTTTTTATTAAAATAAATCTCTTATTGATCGATGATTTTGAGTCCTGAAATCGCAAATCGTCTTGATATAAGGCACAATATTTGTGAATTCATTTATTATAAAGCCGCTAGCATCGATATTTTAGGCCATAAAGATAATTATAATATTAAAATAAAGATGCACTAATGCCGATCTGACAGAAATAACAGTTTAAAATAATTAGACTGGGACAATTGCCTGCCTTCAAATAAGTACTAATAATATTTGTCTATAAAAATAAATGCTCTTTTTGGCAAACTGTTATAATTAATGCACCAACTGAGTTATTACAGATAAAAAATTCATATTAAAGAATATCAGCTCTGTATACTTAACTCTTTTGTAAATTATCAACTTCTGCCAGAAACTTGACGATACGCTCGCGTTGGATATTGGTGGTACAATGGTTTCATGATAATTATAATCAGTAATTATTAGTGGACCAGCCAGAGTCCTGTTACGTCAGTGGTTATGGAAAAAGTTGAAACTGGCCGTGTAGCGTGATGTTGATGATATTGGATAACTCTTCTTCAGACTGGTGGAAGTCTAGCATCTTGAATGATCGTTGGGTACATAGGTACTACATATACATAGCTCTATTTGGTGAAACTAATTGATGCTGGCATGTCATGAGAGAAAAAAAAGCAATTTTCGAGGGACAGGGAATCCTAGAGGCGTCGCGAAGTATACATACCACATAGGGAGAGATTGTGGTCCATGGTATGTATTGTTATCAAAAACTTGGATATAAATACTATATAAGATCAAAGAGCAAACGTCCGCATATTATATTATTCTTATAACATACAGAAATCATAAGAAGTAAAAAAAAAAAGAAATTTGTGTAGCTTTAAATATTTAGCAGCGTAATTAATATAAACAATGAAACTCAACACAAAATATAGTCAAAATCTTTGGATAAGAGAAAATTCTGTGAAAACCTTACCTAGAGGATAATAAAACATTCATCTTAAAGACAGCGACCGAATCGAATGAATATTACCATGATCAATTGGAAGCTATACATACTAACATTATTTGAAACCAGATCGGATGTAATATTTGACTGAGTTGGCGGTATCGAATGAGATGCTCACTGTACCATTATAATATGGTACATATGCAAACAACTCGTCAAGCGTCAAATAACTGTAACAGTGATGTTATGAATTAATATGGAGGAAATATTTCGCAATAAAAACAATGTTAATAACAGTGGGAACTGGTGGAAAATACCAACGACCAACCTTAAAATCAACTTAAAATGATCGATATAGTATAAACGGGTTCTGATAATTTTATAAAATTGTGTAATTATTACAAAAAAAACTCTTTGCGCTCTCAATGTGAAGCATATGGTATCCTAATGGAGATATTTCAACAAAAGAACTATACTCAATTTTCCAACCTCTATTCTTTTCGAAGTGATAGGCGCTAGAAAGAATAGGGTAAAGATGAGACTAGAACTAGACATTTTATAAGTGCATGGGTGGGAGGGAGTTTTTAAACATCACAAAAACCCACTCCATCGATTGAAAAAAAACTTGTACGTACTGAGATTTCAACCCGTAAGATCTGTCACGGAAGTTAACGACAACCACTGCAGCACGCATCTGATATGAAATTTATTTTTTATGCACGTTTTTTGTCAGTTTACCATCGACCGAAACGACTTATTTAATATTATAACTACTAAAAACAAATTAAACAAGAGTTAAGATATTATTGAAATACTGAACTTTCTGACTCAACCTGCCTATACCAATTTTCATTTTAAAAAATAATTATTTATATTGGCACATTTAAAGGTAAATAATATATGCATATATATATATATATATATATATATATATACAGGGCTTTTTTTACCCTGTAACGCGGCGGAACGGCGTTCCGGCACCTTTTTTTCTCGAAATTTTAAAATGTTAAAATGTTAGTAAAAAAATATTTTTTCTATTTTAAAACTTTCGTTTCTTTTCTTGGAAGCTATTGACTGTTAATCCCTTTTGAATATATAGGGTATCATAGGACCCATAAATTAATGTCATGCATAAGATTATCAGGTATGTACTTTCTTGGAAAGGGCGTTTAATTTATGTACTGAATTCTATTCCCATTTCTTCAAGTGAGTGTGAACGCGGGTTTTCACAAATGAATTTGATTATCAGCCCAATGAGAGCTTCGTTGATGACCAAAACAGTTTCGTCACCTTTGTTTATTAAACTCGTCGGACCACCTTTGATACTTTTTGATCCTTCAAAATACGTTGATCAATGGTTACTAAGAGGAAGACATTCGGCCACAGACACCAACACAAAAAAAAAAAAGGGACCATTTACCTGACGAAAATTGGGAAAAACTGTGGAAATCATTGTAATTGGAATAAAATTTTGGATAGCCTTTTTAATAAATTACATATTTTTTTAATGTTATTTACAAAATGTATGTAATGTTCTTTGTTTAATTTTCATTTGAAATTTCTAAAATAAATATAAAAATATGTATATTTTGTTTTATTTTCTATGCATTATATGAAAAGCCGTCTTTAATTCTATCAAAATGATATTCGAATATTTAATAAATAATATACCTTCTTAGAAAATGCTCGAAAAAAGTTCGTTCCGGCACCATTTTTTTTCAAAAAGCACTGTATATATATATATATATATATACAAACAAGGAGGCTCTACATCGAAAATAAGCCCTAGCGTGATTTTCAAGATTGTTGACCTAAGAGTCTTTCAATTTCTCGCAGTAACGAGTCGTTCAAGAAATAATGTAGACGAGTTGTTAGTAAACAAATCGTAAAATCGCAATGGCGGAAACGTTTCCAAATAAACTAAATGACGTTCAAAGTTTAGTTCATCGATTTGAATAATCCGTAAACCTATGTACGAATGAACCAAGTCTTTTTTCCGGATTCAAAATATTTTTATATTGTTTGTGAATAATTTTGCTCGGGCATATTGTTTTCTGAGAATTATATTATGCTTATGTCGATACAGTTTTTTATTAAATCTATTTTTATTTACGGCATAAGTGTAGCCTCCTAATACTATATGAAAAATATTTCAAGAAAATTATGAAATTTCACTAGTTTATCATTAAGTACCTAATAATGAACAGGTAGTTTTTAAAAATAGAAAATCTTTGGATAAGAAAATTGCACGCTTCATTATATGTTTTTAACTAATTTGACGTTTAATATTTTCGTTGGATTCGGCGGTAGCTTTATGGAAATTCATTCGGAATATAAAATTAAATTTGATAACTTTATAATTCTACTGACTATTACACTATTACAATTGAGTTACGTATTGTATCTCTTTGAGGAGTATCATCATAATAACTTTTAATTAAATTATTTATAATCTATTTATAAGTGAATACCCTATTGCCGAATTGCGAAATCTATTTTTTAAAGTGTCAATTCGAATTCGAACCCGTGGCACCGCATCCGAATGAATATTGAACGACTGTCATGCATTTCAAAAGTATAATAAATGGGCCATCGAGAGGTCAAGTGAGCCAACTAGTAAAATGGTAAATCTTTTCTGTTGGGTTTTTTAAGTACAATCACGTCTTTATTTGGTGTTTTGGTGGATTGAATATTTTTATTACAATTGCAATGTGTATTAATTGGGGTTACTGCACTTTTACTATAATTTAAGACGTAGAATATTACAAAGCATCTAACTTTTTTTTTCTAAAATACCACTAGGCTCACTTCACTTATTATGGGCCTAAATATTCCTTTCTCAAAAATTGCTTCATATCATAATTTCATCTGAACATTCTGTCGGCATAATTCGCAAAAATCTTAAATAAATTATTTGCTTCGGGTAGAATTTTTGCGAGGCTCACAGCAAATTTTCAGTATAATTAATTAATACATGAGACACATTTTCCTTTTTATTGCCTCATAAATAGAAAGTGAGGAATTGGGTTAAGTAGCCAACATTATCAAGAGAAAAAAGTATTTCACACCGTTATTGATCATTGTCGACAGAAATAGTCGACGTCACAGATTATTTTACATTGAAATATAAAAATTTACTGCCTCGCCATTTTATCGATAACAGCTATGAGGAAAAGAGAGACAGGGCTAATGTGGCAGAAATGCTATGTGATTTCGTTAGGAGCTTTCTTTCTGTAAAACAAAGTGTAATGCCCTACGATGGCCTACAGCAGTTTAATTGTATTCACCGAATGTGAACGATTTTCGATGACAATATTTTTTTAAATTATTATTTTATGTGTTTGGATAAATAGACGAATTTCATACGGGCCCACTTGAGGAGTGAGCCTAGTGGTGTTTTAGAAAAAAAGTAAGATACGTTGTAATATTCTACACGTATTAAAGTATCGTAAAAGTGAAGTAACATCAGGTAACGTCTTTTTTTACACGACTCCGACTCCAGCCTTAAAATAAAAAACGACTACGACTCCGAAGAATTTTTTCAATAATTTAATTTTTACTTATATATGTATTCCATTCGCTTATCTTTATTCAGCCAAGTATGTAATTTCAACACGTTTTTGTTTGAATACACATTAAATATATTTTTCAAAAAAATTTCGAGCCGCTCATTTTCATGACTCCGACTCTAGCCAAAATACCGCGACTACACAGCCCTGGTTTATACACATTGTAATAGTGTTATCTCGGTAAAATAAAATATCAAATAAAGAAGTGATTATACGTCCAATTTTTTACCATTTTACTAGTTATCTCACTTCACCTTTTGAAGCTCATATGAAAATTGATTTTATTTATGACAATAAAACACAATTCGCAGAGCTTATTCCAATATTTAAAATTACAATCAGAATAGAGTCACTTTGTAAGTGAGAATTTTTAACTAACCTGTTTCCATCACTAAAATAGTTCAACAAGAATTTACAATTATATAGTACAATTCAAATTCATAAAATTTTGTTTTTTGTCATTATTTATTATAAATACTTATGTGATAAAAATAAACAGCTGACGTGGTAGCTTCTAAATAAATGTCTTCAGAAAATCATTTGGCAATAGCTTGTTTTCAGATAAAAAAAATATTTATTGTGAATGATATGAATATCATTATTATTTCCAAAAACCCGATGATTTGAACAGTTGAGCTTTCTAGTTGCTATACGAGAACAAGCAGATCTCGTATAATTACTTCAGTTGAAGAATGCTCCATTAAAAAAAAATATCCTCTAAATTGGGGGTGGACACGGTTACAAACAAAACACACGAGTATCTTGTTAAATCGTATAGAACCAGTTGTTTGTAAGGTTTTGGGAAGGTTTTTAATATTTACGTGTTTACTTTGACGTAAAAAAAGTTTTGATATCCTAAATAATTCGCGTAAATAATTACGAAGAAAAACTTGAGTGCTTTTAGCTGTTAAAGGATTCAAATGTGGATCAACCAGCAGTGGAAAGCCAAATAGCAACGAACTCTAACTGGTCTGTGTGCTTATATTGCTTATGGTGATACTAAATTTTTAAGTATTATTTGAAAAAAAACATTGAAAAACACTTTTTTGTAGATAACGTTGTTTAACTTTAAATCCTCGATATATCCACATAATATCGTTAGTATTATGTATAACTAATTCTAAAAAATAAAATGCTGTATACACGTCTCGCGGCTTGAGCTAGTAATGCCAACTATCACGAACAACTGCACAATGCATTCAACTTGAACTGCATTCAATACCGCATTCACGTTCAGGCTATTTAATATTTTGTAGCTTATTAAGTGGCCGGACGTTGCGGAAACTTCTTGCATAAATATTTTTGCGATTTAAGCCTATTTATAAACAATTCACCTTCATCATATAGAAGTGATATTTGACTTGAAATTTCTACAGAAAATTTTAGGTTCCTATTAAAAAAAAAACGTTTTTAAACCCTCCGTTGTATGTCGAATTTCGCTTATCGCGCCCATGTCCAAAACGTACCCCCCCCCCCCCCCAATCGATGAGAGGGAAGCTTACCTGTAAAGATATTGGTAAGAATAGTATGTTGAAATTGTCGACATCATATCATACACAATGTTTACAAGATCTTGCTATCATCACAAGCCGTTCGTAAACTATTCCATATTAAAAACATCATTATATTTTGACAAGCTAATCAAGCACCTCCTCTTCAAGTACCTCCTTTTCGGCAATCCCCTATACTAATAAAAATAATCGATTATGATGTATAATTATGATGACTGTATGATATATAGACGGTGGTAAATACAAAAAGTTCAATATCCATTCAAGTTCATTATAATGATGTAAGATTATTGTTGTTTTTTAATAGTAGTTGACTAAAAGTCGATTGGGAGAAAATACAACATTCGTTCATCACTACATACACCACTCCTTTATGTTTCTTTATTTAATTAACATTCGAGTACCGAAACGTTGAAAATAGGACCAGAAAGCGATTGGGTAAAAATTGACCCCAGACAATTTTGCACAATATTTGCATTGCGTTGATAGAAGTATCATTGTAGATTACAATAAATATCAGCTAAATATTAATAGTATTTAGCGAATGGTTGAAATGAGAATAATTTTGCAATCTGAATGTTACGTATAAGAACCCGAAAGTTAAAATAACAATGAAAAATTCAATAAAAATGGGAACACAATAATATAAAGCACTATATATTATGGACTAAACCTAATTGTGATCAGAATTAATGCGGCTTATTCTTAGCATTTCAAATGACACTTCAATGTCAAGTGCATTGCTGTAACTCACCCCAATGGAACTTGACCTATCCAATAGGGCTTTAATTTACCTGGAAACTCCTTTTGTGTCTAAGGTAGTTGATACTGGTACCACACCCTTTTCCACTTCCCTCTCTTGTCAAAATATTTGTGTTTGTTTGTAAGCCCCTTGTTTTCAGTGATGCTTACGAATGAACTGCCGGAGAAGGAAACACTTGAAAATGCTTTCTTTGTATTGAAATCCTAAATCCTACGATGTATTCGTAAACTGCCAAGAACTCTTTAAATATTTGTGTTTTATCTTAAAGTATTTATTCCATTACTTTTTGACAATTACGTTAACTGCGGTTTTAGTGCTTGCGGGTTCAATTCTCAGTACGGATTTTTAAAAAATATATATATTTAATCTAAGATTTCGACTGAAGGTGCTTGGTGGAATTTCAATATTAAATTTGAATGATTCATATTTAATCAATTTATAAGGTCATTTCCTAATACATGGATGAATGAAATTCCCTGCTAGACATCCGATCCCAATAACGGCGAAGCGAGAGCGAGATTATTATCTTACCACTAGTCTTGTTCTAGCACTATTCTTATATCTCTTTCTATCTTTGGAAAAAAGAGATCGAGAAACTAGGTAGCAACCAGTTGTAATATAAATACTCTGTTGAGATAAGCTTCTTCGAGAAGCTCACATGTTTCACATTGGGGGTGGATATGGTTTAAAAAATGATTGCTGATTCTTGAGTCCCATGCTTGATTTGTGAATTTTTTCGTGGTCTACATGAACTACACAGATCTGCTACGAGTTATCAAATAGGGTCTAATAAAGATTATCATGTTCCACGCATACAGAGTACGTATAAAGTTTTCCCATATTTTTAACTGTGAATTAGGGATTACAATACCGGTCTTTTGGTAATTTATCTTAAATAATGGTTTTTCAAATATTAAAATAATATGGTATGTATAAAAATATATATATACCATATAGTGTCCGACAGTGGCACTAAGACTATACAAAGTGTTTGATGTTAGATCACTCACATCAGAATAGAATTTTCTCCATTTTAATAAAATACAGTTTTTAAATTCATTACTTGAATATACCTAATACTTATCGGCTGTGGAAAGAAAAAAGAACGTAACCCACACATATCAAATTTTACAGGAGACGCAAATTTTTTTGTAATTTTGGGCCATATGCAAATTATGAATTATACACAGAGACTTCTAAGCTGGTGCTTAATTGACATAATCTAATATTAATTAAAGAAATTGTCTAGGAAAAACTTTTATTTCAGTCTTTTCTCTTGGTTTTAATTTTTTACAAGATCATCTTTTTCAAACATAAAAGCTAAATTTAGATACTAATTCGGCATTTGCAGCTTGCATCCTTTCAATAGAACGTGAATCAAGTTTTGTGATTATCGAAAAAAACCTGTTTTGAAAAAACTGTGGGTTACGTCCTTTTTCTTTTCCACAGTCAATCTATAATAAAAACAAATGATTAAAATACATAAAGAAATCTTTCAACGAGATTTTTTATACGTTGTGTTTTAGATGATGTAAGATTGTTTATTTCTTTCAAATACACATTTTATTTTGTTATATATTATATTTACATCTTAAAGTAGTATTACTTCGAAATAGCATGATATGACAAAGTCTATTGACATGGTTTTTTTCAGATTTCAAACATGTTGCTTAACGCGAACAATTTATGAACGAATATGGTTTATACATAACATTTAAATGAATATTTTGACTACATTTTAGAAATTATATTAATAAAAATCGATACTGTTATTCGTATGTACTAATTTCACATTATTTATTTAAAGATAAGTCCCAGTTTTTCTTATCGCAAACTTAATCAATTGATATAAATATAAATTGATAGTGTTATTTACACTACAACTAATAACAGTTTTTTCGAATCCAGTACTTCTTTATTAAAAAATTTTGAGCGTTAATTATGGTTATACCGGACATAAGATGAATAGTGAATTTTATTTTGGCGAGTTCTAATTGATGGCCATTAATAAATATGGTCGAATTGTAAGTGTGCGCACAAGTTCGATCGAATTCAACATCAAATAGTTACTTACAATTATAAAATGAGCTTATTACAATTCTAGTATTCTACAATTCCCTTATTTGAAATACTACTATTAGTGCAACTATTTCATACAAATATCTATCTAAATATAATGCCGTATAATTTCAAACATGCTAGTTTAATTAATCCTTGTATATAATCTTCATCAAATCCTCTTCACTAGATACAAAATTTCTGAGCAACTTCGTTGGTTGTCAATCCTATAAGTATGATATTCTATTTTACATAAAATTAATAATCCATAAGTTGCTTCATTAGTTTGTTTTACGGAAAATTTCGTTCAATATTTCATCTTCTAGACCTTAAATGAAAAATAAAATTAGCACTACAAATTCCATATAATTATTGAATTGAAATTTGAATTCAAAAAATATATGGCATTACAGTTAATGATAATGTGCTAAATCTGTTGAAGTTGAAAGATCATACGACATAAATTTAATGAGAACTTTTGTAAGTGACTCAAGATTAACTCGAAGAGAATTAACATCACAAACACCCACTATACTCCTAGAATTATTCTTTTATCCCCTATTCTTTTCGAAACTGAGAGGTTGATCAATTGAGTAAAGAGGAGTTGTTGTAGAAATGCTACAATAGAAGCCCATATATATGTATATATATATATTGTGTGATTAGTCCGTCAATACTAAACAACATTTATTTAATTATAATTATGTAGATTTTGACTTAACGCTTTTTGCCACAATATTAAGTTCTCCACGTTTGAATTTGTCTTACTTTACCTACATGATTTTTTTACGATTAAATATTATACTGTTCATTAAAATATTAATTTTTATTAAGATATTCGATTGATAAAGTAGCACGATTCATTATTTCCACTATTATAAAATATTTTTTTCGACAATAAAAACTATCATTTTTTAATACTACATCTAATATGGATTCAATATGTTATAATACAGCATAATGAAATACTTCTTTTTATATAACAAAGCGATGAAGCTTTTGATGAAATATAATAATTAATTTTAATTTCCTTGAGTGCTAAACTTAAACGGTCTCGCATATTTCTTTTGCTGCGTAAACGAAGCGTATTGCTTAACTTTAATGATGAAAAAGGCCGAACCTAATTTGTGATTATTTAAACACCGTAAATTTTTGGTGCCACATGGAGGTGAGTTATATTATATAATATTTAGTTGTACAAATCACAACGGATTTCTACACGATTTTGAAATAATGTTACAGTCCACTAAAAAATAACGAATAGTATATTTTTACACGATTTCTAGAAACAAAAAAACACAGAAGCGGATATCGGTCTTTCTGATAATGATAAATTTAGCACAAAACGGTAATAACAAACAAAAAGCTTCATTAGATCCTATATTAATGGTGTAAGATTTTTTTAACAATGAAAGTGATCCACATAAAAGTATCCGTATATAATAAATTAGCTATGAACAGTATTATTTTTTCTTAATTAAAATACAAATTATAAATAATATTTTGCTTAATTTACTTATTGGGTCTTCATTCATCCTTTTTTACGCGATTTTTTATACCACAATGTTCTCCTTTTTTCAAATAGCACGGTTTTTTTTAAATTCAGGGAACCGATTTTCAATTTTTCTACGAACTCTATCGCTTTTTTGCACGTTTTTTTTGTATAACGTAGCTACCATAAAAAAAAGAGTTGAGTGTATATTACATTTACGCCTCCTGGCTTCCTGGTCTGATTAATATATGAAACTGACCGTAGAAAAGGTGCTATGCAGTGTTAACATTAGTTGGAATATTGCGCAAGGTATTTAGATTTTTTTTCAATGTAAAAAATACTGATTTATGTTTTTTTTTAAGTTAAAAGTAATACTACGTATGCCTTTATCTAAATAATAAAATATTCAACATTGATTATTCTAATTAAGCTTGAAGAAAATTGGCAAAGTCAAATGATGCTATTCTTTTTTTTGAAAATGGTACAGAAGCCGACAAAATAACTTTTTTTTTTTTCAATAATCGCAATACAAATTGATACACGTTCTATCATAAAGATGTAAGTTGAAAATGCCGAATTGGTATCTAAATTAAGCTTTTAAGTTTAAAAAAAGAAGGACCTGTGAAAATTGCGATCAGATAAAACTTGAAAACAGATAAAACAGATAAACAGATAAACAGATAAAACAGAAAACAGATAAAACTTGAAAAAACTTGAAAAAACTTTTTTTTTTAAATATATTAAATTAATATCAGATAAAGTAAATTTAAAACCAGATTATCAGTCTCGATGCACTTAAAGGTTGTGTATACTTAATAATTTGCCTTTAGCCAAAATCGTCAAAAAACTTTTTTTGTGTCTCCTGTAAAGTTTTTTATGTTTTTTTTCCTTTTCAAAGTCGACATTTTTTTTAAGAAAGCGACAAACTAAATCCGAGTCTTTTACTTTCTTTTCGCCACCTGAAACGAGGGATATTGGGCGAATGATTGACAACCAGTTCTCAAGGTATAGATGCTTCATATTGGGTCACATGTTCTACGTGTTTTACGATAATATTACTTCTTCTCAAATTTTAGTGTTGTTATTAGAGAGAGCTTAACAATTTAATTTCTTCCTTTTCATATTACAAAAGCAATAGTAGATATGAATAATAAATTTTATATTTTTGTCGGCCATCTTCAATTGAAGATGGCCGACAATTTAATTTATTTAGGAGTATAGTACGTATGTTAAAATCAGATTACGAAATACGTGTGTGAAATATTTCAGAGAATTATGGCCGAATCTTTCACGCTATGCGGATTATCCCTAGCAAATACATGGTGGCTTTGCGATTAATTGCTTCTGACTCCACGTTTGCTTCCGTTGCTATGGCGTATCCCTGGATACAGTGGATACCTAAAGGTTACGTAGGAGTGTCATTACTTGCTCACCTCTCCTGTCCCTGTCACCTTGGGCCGTAATTAAAAAATGATTACAAAACATACATAACATGTTTGAGATTAATTTTGATAGGCTAATTATTCCATATATCAATTATTCTACCGTTATAATTTATGATTTCGATTAATCTTGAAAATAAGATTAAAAAAGATACGTCGATTTTCGCTTATCACATTACAAAATTTACTCATGAAATTATTTAAATGTTATTGGATTTAAAACAGTTTCATTCGTCTCATTTGAAGGTTGATTATAAGAGAATCACTTATTTCTAAGTACTGATATTTCCTTTTCATAGTATTAAATAATGTGTGCCTAAAAGTATTATTTCATTTGCGACCGTCCGTAATTTTGTGTTCAGCCAAGAAAAAGCCCAGGCTTAGAATAAATTCACTAAATTGCCCGTTTTACTGTCATTTTTATTGTGTTCACTGTCAATTCTTGGTGATAAGGTATTATACTATATTACATTTAAAAGCGAAGAATTTTTTTATACTTCTTTTACATTATTTGCTTTAGATAGGAACTGGTGTCGCTCACCGCGATCATCAACTAAATTCCATTCGATAATACTCGCCTTGAGCGAAACAGCTGCTAATCTAAAATGAATACTATGGAATTTTTATATTTTAAATTTATAAAAAAAGTTTTTGTCTTAATGATTATGAAAACACTGAACAAATCTGTTTCTACAATACTATACAAAAATATCATATGATTTTTATGCATTAGAAAAATATATATACATATATGGTATGTGATATTGTAGAGTAACGATAGACGAATTTCGGGAACTAATATGAATAGAAATATTGGAAATATTTACCAAAAGATTATACATATGCAGTAGACACTAAGGAATTGAGAAATATGCGTCGTCAGTAACTTGTACTTTGCATTTTATAGTTACTCTTAAACCGACATAGCAATAAAAAGCACATTAAATTACTCTTTAAACACGAAATGTACGTTTGATGTCATATGTAAATAGTAAAACTAATTTAGCTGTATGTATTTTCAACAAGCTCTTTCATTGACAACATTTCCGGCAAAGTTGCGATACTAAATTAAATATTGATTAACATTTTAATCACTAATCATATGCCACTAAATGTTGGTTTTAGAAAAATGGAAACTGTTCTATTTATTGTAATATTATAACAGACCTTCCCAATAAAGTGACAGCAGTTGGACGGTGAACATGCAGTGAATACATAATAATATAATATATGTATTTCTTTCGAGTTTGATTGATAAATAATATTTTTTTTTATCATGGTCTGTTTAATGTGTTCATTGTTTGCAATCAGCGCTTTTTTAAAAAAAAAAGAGGTGAAAACTTACTTCTTGTCAAGCATTTTACAAAAGATTCTTTTCTAATACATGTCCGTTCACTATGTGTAGCGTATGGATTACTATTGGAGGTATTTTAATAGAATGCTTGTTATTTAGTTACTGAGTGTAATATATTTAACCGTTTACAGTAGTAATATCATATTATGAAGAGACAAATGTAAAGTAGGGTAACGTTAATTTATTTTTTGAAAAGAAAATTAAAAATGAAAACGATGAATTTGTGACGGTGATCAAAAAAATATTCGCTCGAAAATTAATGAATATATTATGTAAGTGTATTTTCAGTTGATTTTATGTGAGATTTTCTACAATTTTTTAATCATGAACACCGTAACATAAGTTAAAACAAAAAACATAATATTAAATTTTAGGTTTTCACGATATTTTTATTTTTATTAAAAACGGTTTAAATGAGAATTAATTTTTAATTATTACCATGCAATTAAAACAAATATATTATAATAATAGAACGGGTGTATAAAATTGCCGTATATTTATCGATAATTTTGCTTTTCTGATTGGGTCAAAAAATATAGTTGTTAATATAAGTAAGTAAAACAGATGCAGCTAACTTTTTTAGTGTGTCAATTTTATTATATTATTTATTTATACTATTTCAAATAGTGCACATTTTACTGATTATTTGAAAATTTTCATGACAAATTTAAAAAAATATTATTATGTATCATAAATTTAAGCACAAATTTTAGTTTATGTGCTAAATCATTCGTTCGAAACTATGAAGATACTCTAGCCAAGTGTCTCGGCAAACCTTTTAAAGTTTTGGCAACGTTTTTCGCTTTGCGAAATACATATATGCGCCAAAGAGGCGGTTCTGAACTTTACCAAAATTATAACTGAAGTTTATTTGAAACAAAAACTGCAGGAAACTGGAGGTAAGTCTGTTCAAGATTAATTGAGCAACTTTTGAAGACGCCCTGCTTTCTGAAATCAGATTAACATGAGATAAGACAGAAGGTTTACTGGGATGATCTGAGAAAACTAGATAATATATAAAAAAAGGAGATTTTTGACAGCTCAGACCTTTCCATTTGCATCAACTCAAAATTATCAGATTTCGTATATTACATTAATCATATTACTTTATCGTTCGCCTGCCTTTCTCTCTCTTTAATAAAATCGATCAGATGTTAAAATACAAAAATTAACTTTAGTCTCAGATTCATATAAAAAATAAAAATAAATGATAACTTTGTTATTCAGGATCACTTAAAACTTATTACTTTTTATTTAAATATAATTTATTTGACAATGCTTCTCAAGAAGACAAAACACATGCCAAAAATTTTAGCACAATAAATGGGATAGCAATTACCAAATTACAAAAGCAAAAAAATAATTTTGTTTTTCCCACAAAGTTTATCTTTTTGAGTAAAGCATTTCATGTATTAAAATAGTATTTTACGACCGTTTACATTACCAATGTTATTTACAGTGTAATTTTCGATCGAGTTCAACCTTTATTTATTTCTGGTTGATGCAAACGTTTTCTGATTTTCTTCTTTTTGTGTAAGTATTACAACGAAGTTATTCGATGTATTTTCAAACCCTTATTATACACTTTTGTTTTATCTTGCCAAGTGTATTTTATTTATCTAAGATATCTTAGTGTTAATAATATGAAGTATTTATTACAAAGGTATATATTTTAAACGTGTTTTAATTAGGTTTGTCTTTTCACTCTTTTAGTAAAATATTTTCTAATAAGAAAGACCAAAATATATAACATAATGTTTACTTCATTTTTCCAGTTTGTCAAATCACCTACTTGCATGTATGGGTACATTTACTGGCTTAACATAATGCAGTGAATCGATTCCGCTTGATATAATAATACATATAAACAATGCATGCAAGCACGAAAGCCTACCCCAATTGCATTCCAATGAATGTTCATCGTCATCAGTTGAACGAGAAATTTTCAAAAACTTTTCCCATATGATTTCCATTCACCCAGCCAAACTAGACAAACGTGGGATAAGCTTTTGCCAACTCTTAATTCTTGAATGTTGCCGTTTTATGCAGTGATTTTTTTTTGCTTAATCGCCTGATTTACTACAATAGAAAGTAATAATGAAAAATATGTGTCATTATATTATATTAAGCGGTGAGTTGCCAATAAGTTAACAAAGGGCTCACATACTGCCTTCTCACCAAGTTTGTTTTTTTGCGGCATTCAAAATTTTCTTCTTAAAATTAAAATATATATATTTTTTGTAAATTATATTTTTTAATAAATGTGAGTAAGCTTTTTCGTTGACGATGCAGAATAAATCGGTTCATTTCTATGCTTCCATTGGCTTACTGATTTTGCAGCTTAAAACTACAAATTTTAAACAAAAGTCTAAACCAGGGTGGGGAACCTTTTCTTTTCCCAAGGCTGAATTCATTTTTCTGATTCGACATGAAGGCCGCAGTAAACATTGACTAGGGAGTTTTCAGCCCGAAATAATTTCATACCAATTTCTAAAGCCTAGAAATTTGTGGATTTCCCAAAATTACCAGCGTGGGACCTTTTTTGTTAGGTCTTTCAAGAATTTTGACATCGAAACTACAAAAATTTACAGAATTAGAGAATTGGCCAGAAGGCCGCACCAGAGTAGCCAAAAGGCCGCAGGTTCCCCACGCCTGGTCTTAACAATTAGTTGAATTTTTATAAAGACAAATGTCGCATACACTTTTGAATTTCTAAATACATGTATTTATAAATAGTTCACCATAAAAAAATATGGAAGAAAGGACAGCTAATCCTTTTTTGCACGATTTCGATAAAAACACGTCAGGATGTTATGGAATCTGTCATGTATTTTATTTATCTATATACAATGCATTTTTTACTCGACTATTTTACATAAAACGCATCCCCGTGTAAAAAGAGGATTGAGCGTACTTCAAATATTATTTTACTTGCAGCCTAAAATCACCATATATTTTTTTGCGGCCCGCTACATGAAAAAGGTTGAACATGCCTGTTTTACACCAAGTATTGACAGTGAACACCTTAAAGTTGATTTTAATCATCACTAAACATGACAAATGGTTGATTGAAAGTTTGCTTCTCTTACTCGTAATTATATTATTCACAATCCTTAAACGTCGTTCAGAATCTGCCCTGCTCATGGAAATATTATTCTTTTCAGTATGAGAGATTGTTTGCGGCACTGACAAACTTAGATTCGATTCCAAATCCGCACCATATTCTTCAAATCGTTGATTTCTACTTTCAATGAGTTTAATAATCTTAATATGTTTATATTTTTTTTACCTTTTATACGCGATGGTAATATATTTTCGAAGTTCCAAGAAGAATCTTAAAATAAATCCAAAAAGAAATATAATATAAGCCTACCCTTAACAAAACTGTGCATAATAATTACGGTTAAGGCCATCAAATGAAAACATTGTATCTACACGTATTAATAGTAAATATGAAAGATGGCTTATATTTTTTTTACATTTTAGAAAATCTGGGAGCATTTATAAGAAGAAGAGTTTGAGCAAGAGCTCCTTTCTCTGTATAAAATGAAAGATACCATTCGGCCAGTCAACAGCTAGGTCTGATTTGATAATTTGAGATATGCTTGTAGTCAAACCATTCATCTATTTAGCTAATATTTTCTGTATGGGATTTTGGGATTTTATCGAATTATGGCACTTACTGCTTATGTCTTTCGTGGAATCCTTGCAGATCGTGGACGACCTTATTCTAGGCAATCTTCTATTCCTCGGACATCCCCGATACACGAATTGTCAGCAGATCCCTAATAATATCAACCATCACTCCCAGTGCATTGCCCACCTTATGCAGCGTAATAAGGGCAAACCAGTCATCTTGAACACCCCACTTTATGTTGAAAACTTGATGCACAGGCGCAGACTAGTTTGCAATATATGAATAAGTGTTCTGGCTACCAAATCCATTTTTTTTGCGGGTGTGTAAGCTATGGTTAACTTTATCCAGTCATTTTTGTTTGTAACAGTATTTATGGCACATTATATCGACTGTGGAAAGGAAAAAGGACGTAACCCACACATACCAAATTTTTCAGGAGGCGCAAAAAACCTGTTTTGACGATTTTACGTCATAGGCAAATTATGTAATATACAGAAACTTAAAGTGAACGAAGACTTGTAAACTAGTATTTTATTGACATAATCTAATTATAATTGAACAAATTGTTAAAAAATAAGCTTTTAAGTCTATTTTATTGTTTGTAATTTTGACACTTTCAACTTTTTTCAAACATAAAAGTTAAATTTAGATACTAATTCGGCATTTGCAGTTTATGTCCTTTTCATAGAACATGTATCAAGTTGTATTCATTGTGATTATAAAAAAAGCTGTTTTGAAAAACTGTGGGTTACGTCCTTTTTTCTTTCCACAGTCGATGTATAGTAAATATATTGATACAGACAGGTTCAGGTGACAACAAAAATGCCCATTTTATTCGTCTATGGCTATCCTCGATATCAAAGGATGGTCAAACGATTTCTGATGGTTCTGCATTCAGCTGACTGCTTATATAAACATCATGTAAATATTACTTCTATAAATCTCCTACTCCTTGCTTATTGGTATAATTATATTTACTCTCGCCTTAAGATATAAATAAGGTATACAATAATTACATGGTTGACAAAAATTTGTTGGATAATAAATAGTGTGGATATATATTTATCAGTGGCGGTTGGTGACCTAAAATCTTGGGTGGGCTAAAGAAAAAATTAGCATTGTTATACTATTTACGAAATTGTGCATGTTGCCACTTCACCTTATACATTAATTTACAAGCAAAATGTAGGTCGTGCTAAGCCCACCTAGCCCAGTAGAACCATCACTGATATTTATATTATTTTTACACTCCTGGAAAGAAATGATATTATTGTAATTTTATAATCAACTAATTGTCTATCCATGCTTCTACATTAAATAGTTGCTATAATTATTTTTAGGGAATGTGATATTTAGCATTCGCTGAATCAATTTAAAATACCAAATTTGTTTCTGAATAAAATAAAAAATAGCTACGTTAACAAATTAGAATTCTAAGAAATATGAAAATTATTTGAATTCATATTCATATTTCTAAATCGATATCATTATTTTTTTTTAATATTTTTTCTAGACACGCCTTGTTTTGTCAGCTTAAACATGAAACTTGAAGAGGAGTTTTTTTGGTTTCCACACGTTGTAAATAATCAGGGGCGATTTAGGTGCGTTATAAAAATATCAGTCTAGAAATTTGCGATATCACCCCGTAGTCTTGCTACTTGTAGACGACTATACAACGAACATAGTGACAAGGTGTATATATTATATATCAGCATAGCTATGTATGTTTTTTATCCATTCGGCATGGACAGTCCAATTACTGTCGACGTGAATAAATTTTCTTGGTAATCTCCGTAATACGTTAGTGACTTTAAATATCTATGAATATTCATGTTTAATTTTCTACCCAAGCTTTTAACTCTGCATACAGCGTGAAAATCTCAACAAAATTGTACTACCATATATCTGTAACAAAAGATTTATTTTCTACCACATCCATGTAGAATAAAATAATTATATTTTCATTTTTAGAAACGTAATCAAAACGTTTTTTTATAATTTAAGATTTCGACTGAAGTTGCTTGGTGAAATTTTAGTTCAAGTTCATACGTGCACTTGAACGCCTGAAGATGCCGAAAGGCAAAACCCGGGTTTTTAGTGACAAAATATTGTGTGAATTTACATAATTTGAGTAATTAAAACGGATAAAAATCTTTGCAAAAATTTTCAAATAATTTTAATTAATCTTTCAGTCTACAGAGTAAGGTCACTATTTTATTACCCTGAGATTTTGATACGGCATATTGAAGTTTTGCTTAATAAAATAAATAATCACAATTTTTTTTTCAGTCTCCTTAAAAAATGTGGTATAACTCCTTTACAGCAAAGGCACCATAAACATATTTAAAAAAAATCAAATTATATGATATTTAGTCTACGAAAATACTTAATCTTGTTTTAATGTAGATAAAATGTATCACAAAAACGCCCATGTTCAAAAAATAATGACATTACCTGGTCTTGAACCCGGTTCAATCTGATCGTTAGGGTAAATCTCTCACCACTTCTCTCTCTCTCTCTCTATTATTTTTTTAAAAAAAAGTTATTTATTTAGTTATTATTTTTTTAGTTCGGCAAAAACATAATAACATCAAGCCTACCGCATTATTGAATTATTGAACTAACAGCGTAATGAGATTAAGCATGTGTTCTTTTGGTTAATATGCCACTTATCTTAATATTTTTTAAATAATTATGTTTCTTCCGTAACGTACTTACCATTCTGTCTCGTGTCGTTTTGTCCATGCACCATTATATGGATCCCTTTGTGTGCCCTGCCAATATGCATATCACCCATCTTTAATACTAATTGATTGTATTAGTAAAAACACAATATTCCTTTGTACTTCATTCCACTTTATTTAATATGTCAGGACCGGTTTCGCTCACTACGAGCATCGTCAACTGATAAGAAATATAATTTAACAATGCTATTTATACAAAAATGAACAGTTATAAACAACAATTGGCATTGAAAAGAAATTACCAATTACATTAAAAGTGATTCTAAAATAGCACAAAATTAAAATGTTTAACACATCTAACATATAATTAAAAAGTCATCTCAGATTAATAAATTTAGAATGTGGATTGAAAGTAATTACAAACATAATTAAAATTTGGGATTTTTTTTTTGACAAAGTGATACAATGAAAATAATGACATGCCAATTGTTGTTTATAACTGTTCATTTTCGTATAAATAGCATTGTTAAATTATAATTCTTATCAGTTGACGATGCTCGTAATGAGCGAAACCGGTCCTGACATATTAAATAAAGTGGAATAAAGTACAAAGGAATATTGTGTTTTTACTAATATAATGCCTTTCCACCAAGTATTGACAGTGAACACCCTAAAAGTGACTAATTGATTGTTTAACAAGTGAGGTCATTTGAAATTATTATTTAATGAGGGTAGTATATACCAAAATTGTATGCATGTTAAATAATAATTATAGTTATTTTCGACGTACTTTATAGACTGATGTCAATTCTATAGGGATTGCTTTTTGGGTCAAACTGTAGCTGATATCAAATCGTAATATGACTCACATTTTGAAGGGAGTGGCAACACTACCAGATTAAGTATTCTTTTTTTTTATATTTATGTGGAGCATGGAACAGTGAATATGTATACGAGGAGTGGCAAATAATCACTCATCCAACGCTTTTTTCAGATATGATTGGTAACAAGAGTAAAAGAAGGAATAAATTGCAAGCTAGACGGAAATATGTTTTTGACCAAACATCAATAAAACAGTATGTAGTAGATTTGTGATCAAATTCTTTGTTAATATCGTACATTCTTGTTGAGCATCAATATATTTCACATGTCGAATACTGTTGGATTTGCTATTTAAATATTTCTTTGTGATTTACACTTATAATATAATTTGTGCAAAATTAGTGGACCTGCGTTTCATTTACTCGCTTTACTGTTTGCAAAAGCCATCTGTCGATAAAATTTTAAAGCAATATATTCTTGAAAATATAGAATCTGTCGCTGAAATTTCAAAAATTTTCAATTTCTCATAATATTTGTAACTCCATCAAAAAGAATTTTTTATTTATTATTATTAATGATATTTTCTTGTATGTACTTAGGAGGGAGCGCATTTAGTCAAATACTTTAATATAATCAAGAAGCAATTGGTCTCTTTTTGACTTTATGATATCTTAAGGAACTCATTAGATGACTCAATTGTTCTATATTTGTCTACACAAGCTTGAAAATATTTTACTCTTAAAAATAGTTGACTATGACATAATAAATACATTATGCGAATATTTAACATATCGTATGCTGAAATAATATACTCGATTTTTTTATTTAAATAACAAACCGCCTGTGTTTTATAAATACACCATTTTTCCAATTAACATGAAAAAATGTATCATATAAACGACTGTTTCCCAAACGTTTTCATGCCGCGGTTCCCTAAATCTGAAATAATACTCCCCTCCAAAAAAACAACTTCGTCAAAAACTTTATTTGGCATTACTTATTACGATTAATATTCTCAATGGAAACGCATGACATGTGTTTGTTTTTTGGTAAAAGTAATACGGAAATGCTGTTTCACATATGTAAAGAGTCATAAAAGGAATTCGCACTACCAAAGCTTTAAATATACGAATATTCTAACTGTCGCCTTATCCAAAATTCTGAAATACTTTTTTCGTTAAATTCTGTTTCAAGCAAATAAACTGAAAATTTCCGTGGACCCCCGTAGGAAACCTGCGGGACCCGGTTTGAAAAGCACTGATATTTACAAAAGGTGGTGATATATACGTCATACTTAAAATCATCATTCAATCATTGATCAATTATTGAGAGTAATCTCTTGCTTGTAAATCGCTTGCCTACAATATACTTAAGTGTATTTTTTTTAATTTGGATTATTTATTATAAAGCGTGTGAAATAAGTTAAGAATAAATTTTACTCAGGCAGAAACAAAACAATACTTATGGTTTTACTTTGAAGTTTGAACCAAACATAGGAACTGCAAGCTCTAAGATTAATTCCATATATTAATATTCTTAATGGAGCATCGTAAGATTTTGAAACTATTTCGAAGAATTTGAAACATGACAAACTTAGTCTTTACTTAGCGCAGCTAATTTGCTTTTGAATGCACTCACGGTTTTGCCTTGAAACGATAAATTAATTCCATACTTGGTTTAATGCCACGTTTAAGGTGTTGACTGTCAATACTTGTTGGAAAGGCTTTATATAAGGTTGTCTCATAAGTCTTAACGTATTTAAATACACGTGCATCATGTACTCTTCATTTTTTTTAAACTATTTTCAGTATTATTTTGGTAATTGGTAAGAGCATTTGTTTTGGTCTGCTCTCCAGTAAAATAATGATAATAAGTTTTTTTTAAAACGCAATGCTACCAATGGAAAGTGAGATAATAACAAATACCGTTACATTATGAATATCCTAACCTAACCTGGACATAACGTGAGTTTTTTTTATTTATTTTATTAACATTTATAAAGTTTAAGTTCAAATTTCGTTCGGTAATTTAAATGTTGAATATTTACCTAGGAGTGGTAAGCCTCAAAGTGACTTAAAGTGAAGATATTAGTGCTTTTATCGAAACTGCTCCAAGATTAAATTTACAAGAGGTTGCTCATAAAAACAGAAATTTAAGAACTTTCCGAAACTTTTTATTTGTTTTTTTCATTAAAGCTACATTAAAAATACGCAAAGATTAGTAAAACAACCTAATATTCTCAATTCATGTCCACGATTTCTCAAAAAATAATCGGGAACATTAAGATTCACATTCTCAAGAATGGTGGAATTCTTATTTTGGCCTCGTGTAAGTCGAAAGAAATATATGGCCATACATTTCTCTTCGAACGTTCAAACTATTAAAGTTAAGCATTCCTAAGAGAAAGTCAGTTGGATAAAGCCATGGGTAGTATCCATTCACCCCCACATAGAGAAATCTCAACAATTTCTTCTGAATCTTCTCCGCCATAAGGGTATATTTCGAGTCTGTAGGGGGCCCAAACAATTGACCTACTCTCAAGTCTGCTTCGAACCATAGCTTTGTACATTAATATTAGAATTTTAGCTCCCGGAAAGACTCTGGTGGTTCGGATGATAAGGCCCAATATTTGTAATGCTTTTTTGCAAGTAATCTTAATGTGATTATTGAATGTTAGTTTGTTCTCATAATATACGCCAAGATCTTTGACTGGTAGAATTCGGCCATTCATTGAATGACGGAAAAATATCACCCGCGACCCTCTTGTAAAGGATAAAAGATTGCATTTATCAATATTGAAATCGAGTTTGTTACACCGCCCCCAATCTATTATATTATCTATATCAGACTGAAGACTATGACAATCATCTAAGGTGACAACCTTAAATAAAAGTTTCAAATCATCAGCGAATAACAAAAACATAGAATTTTTAATAATGTCATTTATGAAAATAGTGAACAGCAATGGCCCCAGGTTTGAGCCCTGCGGAACACCATAGTATGTGCAAATCGGCATTGATTCGAAAAGCCCATACGATACATATTGTTTTCTGTTCCTAAAATAACTACCAAAAAGAGTAACAAAACCATCAGACAAACCGATCAATTGAAGTTTTTCCAAAAGAATGTTATGATTGACCCTGTCAAATGCCTTCGATAAATCATTGTAAGAACAGTCAACTTGCAGTCTTTATCTAACACCGTTGACACGTAATCCGTAAACACCATCGAATTTGTGTCGGTTGATCTTCCAACTCTAAGCCCATGCTGCTCATCAATTATAAATGGTTCAATCCCCCTTAAAATCATGTGATGCACAATCATCTCAAGGACCTTAGTTGGCGCTGAGAGAATCGTGGACATGAATGTTTGCGATGTTTCTAAAGAATCCCCTCAATCCTTAAACATATTTAGAAGCGATAATTAAATTAGTAGGCCATCCTATAGTTGAGCAAAAGATTTATCAAAATATTTAAATTATTGAATGATTTATATGTTAACACATAAAATTCATTTTCAATCACGGATGAAGAAAAAAAAATACATTAAATTTGAATTAAGAAAGCCTGAAAAACAGTACATATACAATAGCCAAAAGTTATAAATTTAATTCTCAAATTTATGTTTATTTTATTTGGATTTTTTTCTAAAATTATTCTATGGGAAAAACAGAGCATCCCTTGACAAACTAATTTGATTCTACCTAGGGCCTCCTTTTCTTCTTCTTTTTTTGGCTCTACAGTCCGGAGTGAATCTTGACCGCCTTAATTTTATCTTCTCCATTCGGCTCGGTCCTCCGCCTTTCTAGTTGCTGACCTCCATCACTCGCAAGTGCTGTAACACTCTTTTTATCCAGCTAATTCGTGATCTTTCGCACCGTCTTTCCTTAGAAGTATCACAAGATATAAGTTTTGTAGATTTACTCTCATCCATTCGAGAAACATGTCCAGCTCAGCGTAGGCGTTGAGTTTTAACTACTTTGACAATATCTGGCTCACCGTAGAGGTTATTAACCTCATGGATGTGCTGAAGCCGCTAGATGCCATTTTCGCAGATAGAGCCGAAAGTCTTTTGCACTGGCAGGATCTTTTTCTCAAGTAGATTCTGAGAGTCTATATGGACATTTGTCGATGCCTCTGACCCATACACCATAACTGATCCTATTAGGGTATTGTATAGGTTAACTTTTTGTGTTTTTTATAAGCGGTAGGATTTGAATTGTTTATGCACAAACCAAACACAAATCTGCTACAAAAATATGGATCTCACAAGTGTACTACTAATATACTGTTACAATGTTTTCATTCTTAGGAATTATATTTGGTATGATTTTATCCGTAAAATAATAAAATAACGTCGAATAATAATACAGAATCCCCTTCAAAAGTAGAAAAGTATTTTCAAGTCGCAAAATGAGCCGAGGAGTGTAAAATATATGCCGTAATATATTTTGTAGCTAGCGAGAATGTCTATGGTCACTTCGCAGACTAGGTGGCGCCACTAATATACCGACAATAGTTTAATATACACCGTTACCAATAAACATCGATCCATTCTTATAGATTTTTTCTTGTTCTCGTTAGTCAAAATATGATTTTAAGAACATTTAAAAAAAACACGAATTAAAGAGAACGATAGATCGGGGTTCTAAAATACTGACGGCTTGAAATATTTTTATTATAAAAATATATTTAAAGCTCCCTATAACGAAAAATGTTAACACACATTAATACGTAATTCCTATAACTAATATGACGTTTTTAATATACATGCGATCCAGATTTTACTATTTATTCAATAATTATGTTCATTTATAGCGATCTCTTAAACTTTATCCGTTATTTACACGGATATTAAAATTACTGTTGACTTATTTTTTTTTTTAAATTGGCATCACAGAGCTTCTCTAATTGACATATTTTAATTACAGAAGCTCACTGTATCGTTTTTTTTTTTTTGTTCATTATATAATCTATTTAAAAATAATTGGTTATAAAAAATGGCGCTTGTATTCTGTAGCTAACTTATAATAATAGTCGGTCATTCCACAATATTAAATAAATATTTAAAAATGTTGGTACTTCGTTGTTTTACGTCAGGCGAAGAAACCTTTCCATATGACACGTCATATAATGTGACTATACGTTCCATTTTTAAGTAGCCTATCCTGTTGTCCCCTAACAGAACTTGAAATGACCCGTTGAAGGAAGGCAACCTAATAAACAAAAAGAAATCCCGGGATTGGTACTGTTGCAATCATGGGATTTCGGGATTCAGAAAATGAATCACGGAAGAGTTAAAAAAAAGGTCCCACGCTGGTTATTTTGGGAAATCAGCAAAGTTGTTTCCACCAACCAAATGAACCACAAACCAAAAATTTTATATCGATTTTATGCTGAGTGCTCAATCCCGGGATCACAAAAAGGGTTCGGGATTGAATATCTTAATTATAACAAAGATTCAGAAGTATTTAAGTATTCAGTTCATTTTAACTACATCGCAAAAAGTGACCGAAGTAATTTTTCGTGAGCAATCTTGTTTTTTTTATTATTATTTATAAATAAAAACTATAAAGACATATTCGTTTCAGTGACGTTCCTAGGCTATGTGCCGCCCCTAGGCAGAATTTCAAATAGTCATTTTAATATATATATATATTAAATCACCTTATCTGTCGCCGATAGAGCTGAGATCGGTAAATTTCATATTGAAAAAAGATTTTTCGATAAATTTAACTACTACTTACCCATCGGTTATAATATTATTACCATTGAAAATGTTTTTTATCAAATACATTGAAGCATCATTTTTATTCTAAGCCAATTTCGTGTGTCAAAAATATTCAGTCATTTAAAAAAAACTGTGATCATTTGCCGCTCCCTAGGACTTACCGCCCTTAGGCAACTGCCTACTCGCCCATGCTCACGGGACGTCCCTGATTCGTTTTCTTGGATACACACACTATTTACTTAAAGATCTTTAATGGTTATCGCGCAACAAACGCCTTGAAATTTTCGAGAACACATCAAAGAGGAATTTTATTTTTATATTTTGAAATCGGTCGAGTTACGTCCCGAAAACGTGAGTTTTCAGTGCCTGACGTTAAACAACGAACCACCAAAACTGTCTATCGTGCCTTCTTATTTCAGCAATTAATAATGTTTTTGACAGTACTATATTTTCAGATAATGTGTGTTTTATTGTAAGTTAAAAGCTACAGACGCGGATACAACTTTTGGGTTAAGGTGTATAAACATTTTAATAAGTACGGGCATACTCTCACTCTCAGTATAATATCGATCAGCTGTATTTTGGTAGGGTTCGTTGAGTCAAACAGGAGGCACTCGCAAAAATTGCGTACAATAATAATAACATTATGAAATACATTCCTCTAACCGACAGAAAAATCGATTACGCTAAAGTTTCATACATGAATGAATTATTTACCATCGTGTTCCTTTATTTTGTAACAACCACGTTGGAAACTCGTTAAAAAAGAACTTTACAATAATCCTGCTCTTGATTTGTCAAAACATTAAATTATTTTTAAAAAAAAGAAAGATATCATGAGGTTGAAGAAATATCAGGACTCCTCTCCGTCTGTTCTCAAGAGTTTTGAAGTTTTTGTATCGGCTAGTGTGGTAATCTAGTAAATTTTCAATTCCGCAAATACCTAGAATTTTCGATTCGAAATTTAGGGTTGAGCTAAAAAAAGGAATTACGTAGATTCCTGGGTTTTTGAAATCGATTTTAAAATCGCCAAACAAAAATTCTTCATTCAAAATCCCGAGGTCCCGGGATTAGAAAAATTGGGAATCCTGAAATCTCGGGATCACAAAAAGGGTCCGGATTTAGATGCCCTAGTGGTGAGGCGTGCATTTAGGGCTCAGAATATTAGGGGTCTCAAAAATAACTTAAATGTGATCAGTTTTCAATAATATTCTTGAATTTTAATAATAATCCAAAAATATATTTTAATTAATGGAAATAAATAATGCAATAATTTAAAATTAATCTTGCCTAAACGCCTCTGACATCAAAAAATGGATATTAGTGATTAGAAGAAATTACAAATAGGGTTTTTTTTAAACGTTGTAATGATGGCATCTCTAATAAATTTTGTGACGCTGTTTTGATTTTTTTTTTTTTTCATCACTGATATAGACAGTAGAGGTGTCAACTCTAAATTGCTAAGAAACCGTGTAACATAGGATGACAAAAATCAAGTTATTAAGAAGTGTCGACTATTTAATAATCATGAATGACTCATAAAATCAGTGTCGCATATGGAATGACAAAAAATCATCAAAGCAGGGGGGGTGACGACTCATGTTGAGAAACCGGGTCACATATAGGATCAAAATGTGATTCTATAAAATATTCATATCATAATTAGAATATTCGTAATGAATGTAAAATTTATGAAAACGTATGTAAAATGTCAAAAAATGTTCGACCCAAGGCAATAGACATTGTCAAAGTATAGAAAATTCCAAAAAAAATATTCAATATTTTGCCCAAAATGTATGAAAAATATCATATTTTATATTTGCTTTACATAAATAAAAAATCTTTTTTTTTGTATAAAATTTGTCGCAAATATCATATTTTATATTTGCTTTAAGTATATAAAAAAAACATTTTTTTATTATTAAATTTTCCCAAAATGTATGGAAAAGATCATATTTTATATTTGCTTTACGTATATAAAAAATATTTTTTTATATAAAATTTGATTGAATAAATATATTATAAATAATATAAAAAAATATATTCATAAAAATCATAATTGAGCTGCCCTATACTGTATCCAATATCGACAGCCCTGCAGTAATCATATGTTAGAATTTTTAGAATAATTCAAATGTTTCAAGCATGCATACAAATATATTTCGGAGAAGAAGAAGACCCCAGGAAATATTTTTATACGTGTTTGAATAAAAGTCGAAATATAATTCTATAATCCATACCATAATTGGAATTGGAATACCTAACTCGTTTTTTCAAGGCCGGACGTGAAATATAATCATATCATTCAATAATCGATGTGTCTTTGATTATTTGGAAAATTTCGTAAACGATACAAACTTTCAAATTCAGTTTTCTTAATATTATTATAAGATACAATACAATATTTTTGTTCTAAGCTAGGAAATTTGAATTTTGAAGATAAAAAGATAAGCCATTCCAATTGGACGAACGATAACTTCAAAAATATGCGGTTCAAAATAAGCCGTTATCATTGGTCCAACAACATATAAAATAACTACGAAACTACATTATCCGTTATTAATATATAGATGAATGTGGAGTTTTTACCACAAGTGACTTAATTTTTTTATGTATAAATATAATATCTGGCAAAATATTGTATTTAATTTTGAAAATACCGCCCCCAAAAATGTGTCGCCCGGGGCGGACAACCCCCCCCCCCCCCCCAACCTTGCTATGCTACTGATTCCAGTATATATCAGCACATAAACATGAAAACCTTCCCGCCGCTCACATTCTTTGAACACTTCACATACGGATGGGGGTAGCCAGTTTGAATATTCACACCTGCATTGCGGACGTATGGTGCCATCTAGTTATCGAAAATAAGAACAGTTTGCAAATTATTTATTTTAAATCGGGCCAGTGCCTCAAATGCAAAGTTTAGTTACTTACCTTCCTTCACTTGATTTTCTACATAAGTTCTGAAAGATCTTACAAACAGTATGCAAAAGATTTTAACTTTATTTTATGCTTCCAAAATTCCAACAATGTCTAATATAACTACAAAGTCCTTATAAAAGTGATTATTTCACATATAAAAATTGAACTAGAATCTATTTTGACAAATTACTGCCATCTACAGCTCAAAATTGAAAAACAGATCGCATTATGGTGTGTTTCACTGCTTAAATAAGATTACTGACATCTATTAGTGAAAAATACAACAATTATTAAGCATTCGTTTGTCCAATCTAAGCAAAGTTCCATATTATTTATGTAGATGGTATTAAACTACGATTCTAATGAAAACTACTTCCATCTAAAGTTTTCTTATATTATTTATGCGTCCCTGGGTGCAACCCGAATATTTTTTTGCTTATTCGTTCTCAACATTAGAAAAATAAACGAATTTCTGAAAGTAAAGCTATCAATCAATCACATGTATTTATTTATCAATAAATAAATACAATATTACATCAAAAACAAAAAAGAATGTACTCATATGATCTTACAAAATTCTTAAATATCCGTTATAAATGATACATTTTTTTACCATTTCTAAAATGCATAGATAACTGACTAACAATGTTTTTTTTATCCCTCTACTTTTATGACACCCTGATGAAATTGGAGCACAATTCCTGCGACGCCTGGGACGCCTCGATTTTTATTTATTTTTAAATAATTATCAGAACATACTAAATATGTATTATGTACATTCAAAAGATTATCAAAAAGTTGTGTCAGCCGGACAGTCCATATAGCGTCTATTAGTATATACTTATTTATATGTAACAAAAACTTATTTATTTATAAATTTATACAACGAGACATACTAATAACGTAAATGAAAAATAATATTTATAATATTAATTATTTTCGAAAAATATTGAACGCAATCTTGACTCGGTTGTGTTTGTTACCAGGGATATATATTTTTCGGTTCCATGAAAGAACAGAACATGAAAAAACAGAACACGAAAAAACAGAACATGAAAAAACAGAACAAGAAAAAACAGAACATGATAAAACAGAACTATGACAAAACAGAATAGGGAACTTGCATAAACAGAACATGAAAAAACAGAACACGTAAAAACAGAACATGCCAAAACAGAACATAGATAAATGAGAACAAATATTAAATATTAGTATGAATTGTTGTTTATTTATTACTTATGGTCAAGCTACATTGACAGTTCGCTCGTTTGTTTTGGATTTACTTGTATTTGATATACTTAATTGTATACAGTGGAACCTCGATTCTACGTTTTTCAAGGGACCGTAATAAATGAACGAATAATGCGGGAAACCGATATTGCGGGAAATTATCAAATAATACCAAAAAATGTTTAATTTTCAAAAAATTCTTTATTTATATACTTAATTAAATGCGACGTAAAACTATTTGAACCAAAAAAAAATATTCTACAAAAACGATCAATCGGGATAATAATTAAAGTCCGCTTTAATTTATCAGTCAACTGCTACTTTTATAATCTTCAAATATCTATTAATTTCAGTTTGAAAGTATTATTGTTATGGATAATTGTGTGTTAAAGCTAGTCATGGATTATTACGGAGAAAAATTTCACAAATTAACCTAAAAAAACGCCACGATTTAAAATATTTGTTTGAGAGCTTGATAATCGCGTTTAAATCACACATTTATTTGAAGAACACTGAAAAATTATGCGAAATATGAAATATTTTTCCGTGACACCGTTGTTTGTGTGATCAAGCCTTCATAAAAATGTAAATTCATTTTTTGGATCTAATACGATGTAGAGATTAATAATTGATTGTAAAACATATCAATACTAGAGTTTTCTAAAGATACCATACTTTCAGACGTTATGTCATTTATTGTCAGACTTGCAATGCCATAGAGTTCGCAAACTTGTTCTGAATTATCAATTTGTTCTGTTTTTTCATTGTTCTGTTTTGCATGTTCTGTTTTATCATGTTCTGTTTTAGGATGTTCTGTTTTTTCGTGTTCTGTTATTTCATGTTCTGTTTCATCCGGTTACCATATTTTTATATTAACAACCGACATACAAAATATTAATTTGCTTACTAAAGCAGAGTTTACGTACGTCATTTGGTTGGATATATAAACTATTCAATGCTTAGTTGTTCTGCATGTCGATATAAAAAAATATACATTTAATTTTTTTAAACGAATGAACATAATATCTCGCTCTATCTTTCACTGGCCCTACTCGCCTATTAGAATGATCACATCGGAAGATGGTGGTGTTGGCAACCGGAGCGAACGAGCGATATTCTCGCATGATACGTTTTACCTCCTTATGTTACCTGCTATCCTAGTAGCGCATTCGCTTTCAAAGATCGCACAAAAACAAGATTGGCTTGCGGTTTTTTTCGTTACGGAAGGCGAATCGCGTCGAATTTATTCCACTACAATTTTTGAAAATATTATTTTGGTACCATATTAATAAGTTTTAATGCAAATGATCGTCAAGTAGACACATAAATTAATAATATAGGTACCTATTACATTCTTTAATGTTTTCTTGAATAGAGGCTATTTGATTTTAGGACGTCCAGCTCAGTTTTAGTTATACAATGGAACCTCTCATAACGAGCTTAATTCGTTCCAGAATCTTACTCGTTATGTGAAACACTCGTTAAGCGAAACATTTTTCCACATAAAACAATGTAAAATACAATAATGCGTTCCATGACGGAAAAAAATCTTCTTTTTATATTTTAACGTTTGTTTAAATAAAATTACATACTTATAAATGGTTATGGAGTGTGACAACCTGGAATGCGATTTCGATTTGTAAAAAACAATTTAAAAAATGACTAGTTTATTAATTAGGACAAATAATTTATTATTTTTTACTAGAAAGCTGTCTTGAGACATTTGTTTTTGCCGACGCATCAAAATTTGGTAAAAATGTTTTCAATGTAACAGTTTAAAATTAAAATTTTCAATGTACGATGTAACAGTTTTCCATGCTTTCAGCTTTTCTCTTATTGCGCTAGAAGATTGTTGTTCTGCTACTTCCTCCTCCTCCACTAACAAACTCTCCTCCATAAATAATTGCTGTGAAAAACAATGCAACTCCATAAGCTCTTTGGTGGTCAGCTCTTGACCGTGCTCTTCCACAAGCTCATCAATATCGTTGTTTTCCACCTCCAGTTCTATTGTATTGGCCAAAGATACAATCTCGTTGACTGTAGACTCCACAGGTACTGTCTCAAACTCCTCAAAATCACATTCGACATCGCTCTCTGGCCAAAACTTCTTACAAGCAGAGGAACCTCTTGGAAACCCCTTCCCACGCTATGTCATTCATCTTGAGGCAAGCAACGATGTGAAAGTGATCTTTCCAAAACTCTGCCTCACTCGTTATACGAAATATCGCTCGTTACGAGAGCATTTTTTTCTCAATCTGTTTTGCTCGTTGTGTGAATTACTCGTTATAAGAGGTGCTCGTTATGAGAGGTTACACTGTAATACAAAACGCAATTGAAAGTATTTTAATGAAGTTTTTTTGGTATTTTTTTTGTTAGATGAGAATTTTTTTTTATGAGAAGCAAATTCGACAATTTCTTTATCATTAAAATTTGGAACATTCTAAATATTATTGTTTTTTCGATTGATAAAACAAACAGCTAATAAATTAAAACTATTCAATTTCAATATCAGTTTGAAATGCAATGTATAAAGAAAGAGAAGAAAAAAACAGCAAAATCATTAAAGATTGATTAGATGTGTATTTGTAACCTTTTTTGTTGTTTTCATGTACGGATGGGATATTTATTTAAGTCCGCCCAACGTATATTAACACAGTTTGGTTTTGGTTCTTCTTTTGTGCAATACGGTAAATAGAATTTAGTTGAGATATTATTCCGATTGAAATCAAGTTGCCTGTAAATTATTTTTCGTTGGTGTATATCAGATGTAACCAACCTTTTTGGACCCTAGAGCGCAATCTAAAATATTGGTAGGGCGGCGGGCACCACATTGTTTTTAGCTCACCGAGGAATTTGAAATTCAAAATCCTAGGAATTTAACGATTTGATAAATTAGTTGGCGGGCGCATCAGAATCATTCGTCGGGCGCCATGGCGCCCGCGGGCACGGGTTTGGTAACTCCTGGTGTATGTAATATTTTATTTGAAAACCAACCCGGTCTCAATGTTAAGAAATAAATATAAACAAATACCTCAACTTATTGTTATGCAGTATTGTGTAAAAACATTTGTTTTACTAGGGACTTATTACTAATATTAATATAATTTAAGATTTCGACTGAAGGTGCTTGGTGGAATTTCAATATTAAATTTGAATCATTCAAATTATGTACACTCCCACAGATTTTGTCACTTACGACCCGGGTTTCGCCTTTCGGCATCTTCAGGCGTTCAAGCGCACGGATGAACTTGAACTGACATTAAACTAGCCGAGCATTACTTCATATTATGCATGGGCAAGAGAATTAGAGAATAAGAGAATTATACTAATATAAAAGAATCAAACCCAAGATAGTGTATGAATTTGTGATTGGTTATTAAAAGTGTACGTAAGCAATGAATTGTTTTTGTTCTTACAGCGACTGAATTTTTTTGTTTTTATTAAGTCAGAATAAGATATTTTTTTACACATATTGGGCTGAAAAATTCTGATCAGGATGAACCCACTTAGGTCGGTTAAAAGTACCGCCACTGGATAGTCCACTAATATAAATCTGAAAACTCGATACGAATCGGCGATAAGAAAGTACAAACTTTCACAACCTGGTAGGCGAGGGAGAGTTTGCAAAAAGGAACTTTTAAAACAAAATGTAAAAGTAATGTAAATAAACAATAATAGAAATTAAGAACTGTCACCGTTGCAGAGGAATACACAAAAGTCAATTTACTGAATGTACATTTGACGGTTTTTTTTTTAAATAATTAGTCAATTTAATGTTTGACAATTGTAACAAAAATATATATTTGGAAGACGTTCGTCGCAACTATCAAAAAAGGGGTGTGACAATACTAGGGTATCCAATCCAGGGGTGGGCTGGATAGGGCTCGGAGGGGCTCGCATGAGCTCCTTGTAGTATTTGACTAAGGCCGGCAAACCCCTTGTTAATTTTAGAGAAAACAATATTCTCAGATAAAATGAGTAGGTAACTACAATTTCTGACTTATATATTATTTGGAATAGATTACACACAGTGGTGTAGTGGTAAATAAATAGGTACCAGGTCGGTATCATTGATTTCTTCCCTATTTTTTGTTGTTTTTTTATATCTGTTCTAAGTTAAAAACCAAAAGTTTTAACAATTAAAAAAACCGCACATTTTTTAAAAGTATTTATGTATGCACTTAAAAATTAAGTAACAAGTCGTTTATTAACATATACAAACATGTTTGGTATATACATAGTATATACCAAATATACATAGTGTATACCAAATATGTTTTTATTTAGTTGCATAATAAACAAACTCAATATATCTGTGCAAAATTTACAAATTGTATACAGAAATGCGAACCAAAGAAAGATTTATTATGTTAAAACCTCATTCATTTGTTTTTTTTTTTTTGTACATGTAATTTGCAATGTTGCTAATATTGTGCAGATTATCTACTGTTTATTATGAGACCCTAATAGATTATTTGCAAATTTCGAAATCTGTAATACGTAACCATATGTGGGAGTCGATAAAAAAAGTTTGTGACCTTGATAAATTTAAGTGACATGGCAGCTAGCTAACAAGGATTGATTAAAAAAATATTCTTCAGTCGTGGGCGATTGATTACGTCACTGACTTGCGACACTTTTTGTTTGAGCTTCAATGAATCTATCCTCTATATTCAGAAAAGAGATTTAAATTATTTACCAATTTCTTTGCGTACTTTTTTTGACAGCAATTCGATTTGCATACAATTCGAATAAATTATTTTTATTATAATTAGTATAAAAGTATACAAATAATACATACATATTTTTTTTATTCATCATATTAATGATCTTTCTTATTTCTCTTTCACACACACCCTCCAAAATGAAAATTATTAGGTTAGGTCAGCTCGTTTCGCGCGAAATTCCTAGTATTTTGTATTAGGCGTACATAAAATGTAAAAGGTACCGAAATGATAAACTTGAAATGGGTGCGGTCGACGTAACACATTCTTTAACTTGTATCGGTGTGAGTATAGTACAGTTAGTATACATACACAGACATAAATATACAGTGCTTTCAATAAGTTGGCTCACTACTTTATTTATTTATTGTGCGTAATAAATTTATGAAACGTTCATTTATTAAAATTATTTTATGAGAAACTTGAAAAGATATTAAAACGCGATACATTTAAATAGCTTTTTGTAATTATGTATACTAATCTTCTTTTGTGAAACCTACTTGAGAGTATAATTGAGCGTAGAAATAAATAAAATATGATTTTATAAATTAATGATTGTTTTTACACTAACACAATTATTTATCAAATGATTTATTTAGTAATACATTATGTTATCCCGAGAGTAAGAAAATACATATATATATAAATGATTAATTTACATTTAAATGATTAACCCGGTAATTGCAAACGTCACAGCATTCCTGACGCGAAGTTTCAACTGACAATAATGTAAGAAATATTTTGTATACAGGACTGATAGTTATATTAAAATATTTCCTGATTTTTACTGTGAGTGCTACCTCTTTACGGTTGCCAAAAAATAGGTTAAAATATAATAAACATCGATTTTTCAAGCCCTTTCGATCTAACGTGCTCGCTATTTTATGATGAAACGGTTTGAAAGCACAGTTCCCATCTTATCAGCGTTCAAGAATAGCTCGGCGGTAATCATATTTATGTTGCATATTTTAACGTTTTTATGCGCGTGTATTATAGAGTGAGACTAAAATTATAAGCAAACTAAATATTGTGTGCATTCCAGTGGCAAAAAAAAATGTGTTTTGCCATAATGTAGTTGAGTTGGTGGCAATCATTCACACTGTTATTGATGTAAATGTCTAGACGGTTTTGTGTTGGCCTTTGGCTAAAACGGTCATAAATGTCTAGAATTCAGTGGTTCTTAACCGGTGCACCGTGAGCTTATTGTAAGTGCACCGCGAAAAAATGGTAAAAACGAAAAAATCCGCTAAATAGGAAAAATCGAAAAATCCGCAAAATAGTGAAAACTGAAAAAATCAAAAAAAATGATTTAGACCTCTTAATTTTGGTGCACCGCCACTTTTTCCCATGATCAAAAGTGCATCGTGACTTTGAAAAGGTTAAGAACCACTGGTCTAGATATTTAATAATTTATGTATTAAATAATCATTCGTACTTAAGCAAGCATTTGTAAAAGTAAGAAAGTCTGAGGATGCATCTGAAAGAGCTATTTTATATTAAAATGAACTTCCACAAAGTTACGCCCGAATCCATCGAAAGAATTTATGTGTTTCCTAAATGTAAAAGCAAGTGATTAATGATATGCAATTTAAAATAACAGTATAATGCTGAGGTAGGTACGGAGTTCCAATTTGTCAAACAATGGCGGCCACTGTGTCAAAGTGACATCACATATCGCGATGTTTTTGTAAAGTGATAAAATCCAAAACATGTTCATTATGCATTTGGCTTCAATATAAACAAAACCAATTATTTTTAAGTGCTCTATTTATTACAGTACAATGAAAGAAAACATTTCGAAAAATGTTGCCGCGTTCTGAGGGTTAAGGGCTACGAAGAAGCATACGTCAATTTTTGGTACATAACATATACACAAGGGCCGATGAAATAAGACAGACAAAAACATACTCGCTTTCCTAAAATGACTCGAATGGATACCAATGAGCTAAAGCTGAGATATCTTTAATTTTTTCATGCGCTGTATAAACAAATAATTTACCTGTCACTCTCAGCTGTCATACACGCGTTTGCCACGTCACGAAAGCGCACTTTGTATTAGGCGAGCATGTAAAATAAAGAGGTGTATAAATATTACACACCGAGTATCCCGCTAAAAATGGGCGGTAACCAGCTACCGACAAACGACGCCCAACATGTATCAGGGGAGCAATATTTTTGAACCACAGTAAATTCAATAATGATTCAATAAATAAACTCCTTTGTTTATCATATATTAATGATAATACAAATTATAATAAATTACATCCAGTATAATTACAATTTCATAGAATTCACAAAATAGTGGTGGAGGACATAATAACGAGACATCTAAACTTGTTCATTGGTACTGTAGGTAGCTAGACAGTAAATTCACTTTCGATTTCACTCGTTTTACCGTTGGCAACTTGATTCACAGGAGATCAGAACATAGAGAAGCTATCGTGACGACTCGACAATAAATGATAAAGGTGAATGTTACTTTGCCATTTTCGATTTGCGTTCAAATGGTTTTCACTGTACTTTTCTTTGCCGAATAAATATTAACTCAGTGTTTTTTTGTTGAAAAAATAAAGTGCCAGAACTCACTTCTTGTCGAGCATTTTACTACAGATTTTTTTTCAAATCCATGTCCGTGCCAAATGTGGAGCATATGGATTACTATTTGAGGTATTTCAACACATATTTTTTTTTTGAGAACGGCTTGTTATTTAGTTTCTCGACCACTCTTTTTTTTAAATTTTCCACCAAAATGTGTAATTTTCTTTCGAACGCATTGAAAAATTTATGTTTATTTCCTAATTTATATGCAGCTCAAATGTGTTTTTTTGTTGTTATTGTTTGTTTGCGAAATACTGAATTAAAAAATGTGTTTTCAATAGTCTCTTTTTCGGTGAAAAAAGTTCTTAAAGAAAAAAATATAAAATTTTGAGAATATTTATTTGAAACATTAAAAATGCTGAGAAAAAGGGTGCCGGATCGCGTTACATGGGAAATGCCCTGGTTACCTTATGTGACTGTACGTACCTCACCATATTAAGGACCTAAATTTTGATTTGCATTGATGGATGTATTACTTATGTTCATAAATATTCCACAAATAGTTAAAAAACAATAATTGTGTAGAATGTTTTTAACATGAGAAATTGTAATGACAGTAAAAAAATAGCTCTTATAAGAGACGACTTATTTGAATTATAATTAAGTATCTCTTGACACGACTCGTAATTTATTTTTGAGAGAGTTTCATTTATTGTGAGAAATTTGTAATTTATTTCACGATGTTATTATACCCCAAGAATAAATCCCTACTAATAAAAGTCATAGTCGAGGTACAACAAGTAGGTAGGAATAAAAAAGAACATCGCTCAACTGTTGCAGAGATGTTTTATTATGAACTTGCAAACATTTTATTAAAAATCGCACACAATTTTTAACAATTAGAATTTACAGTACTATTATACAATACAATTAAAACCTAGTTTGCACAAACGATTTTATAGAAGTCAAGAAATTTTATGCTAAAGTCCGCGCGCGACAGAAAACAAAATTAATTTTAAATATCGTCGAGATGGAAAAAGATCAGCTCTTTCATCTCGACGTCGGGCTTTCCTATACGCCATTTTATGAATCGCATGTCGCACAAACCCAAAGAAAAATCACAAGTGAAGTTAAAACTACCGCCGAGAATTAATCCCAGCAGCTGGCAGCGCCGCCATACGTTACGTACCGATGACGGCCTACAAAGCAAGAACGAACAAAACGAGAATCGCTTCGGAAATTGAAAAAAACAGTGTGGCCAATTAAGGTCAAAAAATTACATACGTGACAACCTGGAATGCGATTTCGATTTGCAAAAAACAATTAAAAAAATGACTACTTTATTAATTAGGACAAATAATTTATTCTTTTTTACTAGAAAGCTGTCTAGAGACATTTGTTTTTTTTGCCGACGCTTCAAAGTTTGGTGAAAATGTAACAACGTTATCATTGAATAAATTTGCAAAACGCATAGCCACATCGGTGATGCTTCTCAATGTACGATGCAACAGTTTTTCATGCTTTCAGCTTTTCTCTTATTGCGCTAGAAGATTGTTGTTCTGCTACTTCCTCCTCCTCCACTAACAAACTCTCCTCCATAAATAATTGCTGTGAAAAACAATGCAACTCCATAAGCTCTTTGGTGGTCAGCTGTTGACCGTGCTCTTCCACAAGCTCATCAATATCGTTGTTTTCCACCTCCAGTTCCATTGTATTGGCCAAAGATACAATCTCGTTGACTGTAGACTCCACAGGTACTGTCTCAAACTCCTCAACATCACATTCGACAACGCTTTCTGGCCAAAGCATCTTACAAGCAGAAGTGAGTGTCCTCTTAGTAACCCCTTCCCACGCTTTGTCATTCATCTTGAGGCAAGCAACGATGTGAAAGTGATCTTTCCAAAACTCTGCGTCCTATGTTATGCGAAACATCGCTCGTTAAGAGAGAATTTTTTTCTCAATCTGTTTTGCTCGTTATGGGAATTACTCGTTATAAGAGGTGCTCGTTATGAGAAGTTCCACTGTATTATGGACCAATGCGTATAAAGTTTTTGAGTTTGTAGATGAGTAGAGGATTTGACGTTTTATATTTATAATATCTATTCTTGGAATAATAGGAAATAATTTAAATTTTATTATGTAGTATTTCAAAAAAATAATAAGGGCGTTATTTTAAACTCTGTTTAAGAGCGGCGCAACGTCACAGCACTGAATTAATAATGGATAATAATTCTACACACTTATTCCAAATTTTTCTTTGAAGTTCGGGAATGATTTCGCTCATCACGACACTATCATCAGATGATAATTGCAGGGGTAGGCTGGAGGGGGCTCGGGGGGGCTCGCGCGAGCCCCTTGTTAAATTTCAGCGTGGCCGGCGAGCCCCTTGTTAAGATAAGAAAATCATTCGTCTTAGCTCAAATCAGCACCTAACTGCAATTTCTGTAGATGGTTAAATTTTATTATGAAATAAACTCTTGTAGCCCCTTCATTTTTTCATTCAGCGTTGTGGGCTTCCGTGCCGGACCTCATGGGTTCGAGATAATCACTAGTCCTGTCTTAGTCTTATCATTTTATCCCTACTACTTTTTTTGGAAAAGAGAGGTTGAGCGACTAAGTAACAAACAGTTCTCGTAGAAAAAAAAACTTTTTTTGAGATACTTTCATTGGGAGCGAAAATGGATACAAATAAATGGATACGATTTACCGAGCCCCTTGTTAAGATATTGGCAGCCCATCGCTGGATAATTGCCGTGTTGAGCGAAACCGGCTCTTTACTAAATATGTAAAGTTTGTACAAAACAGTATTTCATTTTTTAAAAAATCAGCAACTTTGATTTTATTTCCACAAATTGATAAAGTTATTTAACTTGTTTTTATTTCAAAGAAATAAAGGTACGTATTTTGAATACGTGGGAAGATTTTAGCCATATAGTGGCAGAGCTTACTAAATGGTCTTATAAATGACACAACTTTTTTTATAAACTGTAAAAAAGCCCGCCACTTTCTTGTCTGCAGTTATAAAGTTAGTTTGACCGGTTTCATCGCATGTGGCTCTGGTAGTGAGGGCGTCTCATAGAGGCAGGTCTGTTTCCGTATAGCCATCCATGAACAAGGGCGGCGCTTATGGAGATATTCCGGGATGATAGATAGAATATTGGGGAGTGTTCTTATATTTGTATAGTATTATATAAGCAAATAATATATATTTTAAATTGTATTTGATGAGGAATCACTGGAGTGAAATCTGACTTTGAGTGTTGTATTTGATTCTGCAACTAAAAATAAAGGTAAACCAGGTAAATTAGTATTTTTATTTATTCTTAGCCATCATATAGTGAGTCGACTACAAATTGGAGTATTTTTTGCGAACTCTTATCAGTTGTAAATAGTTCACATTTAAAGACAATTACTTTATTTTTTTATCCTGTAATCAAAGTGAAACTTATAAAAAAATAGCATCGTAAATAAATCTAGTGTTTGTATAACTAATGAGGTCCTGACCAGATTTAATAAAAAGCATTTTGATCTAACCACGAAATGAAAAATCGGGGAGTAATTCATATTTGAACCCTTTAGTTATATAAGTTATGGTTGTTATTATTGGCCCAAGGGTAGGATTAAGAAACGGCTGAAAACTGTAATACTATATCAAGGCTTGTTTTATTGAGACGACTCTGAAAGCTGGAGCTCGAATGGGTGTGACCGCGAGGGCGTAACGCTGCGCATGATGCGCTGCGTCCACTTCACCAAGCAGACAATTTAGACACGTCATGCTCCGCCTGTAGTAATAGTAATACCCTTAGTTAAGACAAGTGGCAAAAGTGTCACAAAGACACCCTTTTGTTAACTAAATAATCGAAAAAGAAATCAAAGTAACTATTACGCGTATTATAATAAAGAGTAGATGTAAATTATATTTCTCTTAACTGCATATAAAGACTATTAATCAATGTTCAAAAAAAATAATATTATTATTTGTACTAATGCCACAATTTGATCTGATTAGAACCGGTTTCGCTCATTTCGAGCATTGTCAACTGATATGAGAAAACAATATTACAGTGTTATGTGTACAAAATAAAATTTTAAAAATGTGTAAACCAGGAGTCGGCGAACCGCGGCTCTTGAACTGCATGCACCACTTTAACATAACCATTTGTGGCTCTTTAGACATCAACCCTAAAGCATATCACGTTTTTTACTCAGAAAATTTTTATATATATATATATGTACATTGAATAATCATAGCTCTCTGACACCTTGGCAATCGTGCTTCCTTTACAATTTGACTCTTCTCACATGAAAGTTTGCCGATACCTGGTGTAAACAAACAATTCGACCCTATTACAATACAGCAGAATTTTATATATATTTTTTCTGATGCACATATTTTCTTTGACAAATAATCCATGGTGGAAGTTAGTAGTTAAACTGACATATAAATTTTGAATTTTTCGTTTAAAATTTATTTTATACTGCAACTAATTATGTACTACTTATATAATTCAATTCGATAATATAAATATTTTTGATTTTTAGATTTCTATCTAACGAGAGTAAAATCATTTTTTAAATAAATGTTAAATTTATTAAATTATGAAATTCACATCTCTAGCAATATATTATTGTAAAACTATTTAACGTAATTGGGTGTCCGGCATTCGTAATTAGCATCTTACGTAAGGAATAATAAGGTCTAAAATAGCGTACGGTAAGAATTTTTTATACGCATTTATGAGTGGCTTTTGTTTGCGGGGAAGTGTTGCGTTTTTTAGGAAGCAAAATGTACTCCGTTCAAATAGAGTATGCACTTTTTTATGTATGTCTATTGCGATTGTACCGGAATAAGTAATTTTTTTTTTTTTGATATAATGCCTTTCCACCTAATATTGACAATAAACACCTAAAAATGATCAAGTAAAATATATTGACAGCCATTGTAATGGAGATAAAAAAAAATACAAATTGATTTCTGTCAGTAGTAATCCGAAAAGCTCAGGAACCAAAGGATTAAAAATATTCCATTTTATTCACCAATTGTTAATGTCAAATTTTTGAAAAAAAAAATAAGCCACCTGTGGTAAAAACTTCACATTCATAGTTTATAAATAGTTGAAGTGATTTAAAAACAAAATTAGATGACTTATTGGGGGTGGCAAGTTCAAGGATCGCCCCGAGCGGCAGGACCCCCCTTCCTTCCCCTCCGAGTCCAACTACCTGGGTGTGTTACAATAAAATTGTATTTATGTGTATAACAAACTGCATCAACAATTAATTATTGAAAAAAGAAAATCTGAACAAACTCTGATCACTAATTTCATTCTCAGAAAAAAAACCATCGTTTTATTAAATTTATGCGCATACTATTTCTTCCGAAAAAGAGTGGTTTTGAATCACATGCAAAACGCACTTAGCATTGTCATACAGTGACTATAATTTTACTTAAAATGTTTTTAAAGTAAAACAATAAAGAACAAATTTTATTTTTTAATCAAAATTATTTTTACGCCGTGTTTTTCCCCTAATTTTCCATTACTTTTTTTGCGATTTAAAGTATACTAGCTGTAAGCCCGTTGACCTCAACGGAGAGATTTTTGTTGCATTTTTAAGTAGTCAGAAAAGTAACTGGCGTGAAAAATAAATTACTAACCTATTTATTGAATAATCCAGAAATTCTGATAGTAAAAGAAATATCTCGGGGCGTATATCGACAGCCCTGCCCTGCAGTATTTAAATTGTAAATTATTTATTTTTGGAATAATGTTCTAGTTTGCTAACAACTATTTTTCGTAATAGCAGAAATTTTGTAAATTATTTAATTTTTGGAATAATGTTTAAGTTTGCTAACAATTATTTTTCCTATTAGCAGAAATAGACCTCGTAAATTATTTAATTTTTGGAATAATGTTTAAGTTTGCTAACAATTATTTTTCATAGTAGCAAAAATAGTCCTTGTAAATTACTTAATTTTTGGAATAATGTTTAAGTTTGCTAACAATTATTTTTTCTATTAGCAGAAATAGACCTCGTAAATTATTTAATTTTTGGAATAATGTTTAAATTTGCTAACAACCATTTTTCATAGTAGCAAAAATAGTCCTTGTAAATTACTTAATTTTTGGAATAATGTTTAAGTTTGCTAACAATTATTTTTCCTATTAGCAGAAATAGACCTCGTAAATTATTTAATATTTGGAATAATGTTTAAGTTTGCTAACAACCATTTTTCTTAGAAGCAGAAATTTCGTTAGTTATTTTGTTTTTGGTATAATTTTTAAGTTTGCTAACAATTATTTTTCATAGTAGCAAAAATAGTCCTTGTAAATTACTTAATTTTTGGAATAATGTTTAAGTTTGCTAACAATTATTTTTCCTATTAGCAGAAATAGACCTCGTAAATTATTTAATTTTTGGAATAATGTTTAAGTTTGCTAACAACCATTTTTCTTAGCAGAAATAGACCTCGTAAATTATTTAATTTTTGGAATAATGTTTAAGTTTGTTAACAATTATTTTTCCTATTAGCAGAAATAGACCTCGTAAATTATTTAATATTTGGAATAATGTTTAAGTTTGCTAACAACCATTTTTCTTAGAAGCAGAAATTTCGTTAGTTATTTTGTTTTTGGTATAATTTTTAAGTTTGCTAACAATTATTTTTCATAGTAGCAAAAATAGTCCTTGTAAATTATTTAATTTTTGGAATAATGTTTATGTTTGCTAACAACCATTTTTCTTAGAAGCAGAAATTTCGTTAATTATTTTATTTTTGGTATAATTTTTAAGTTTGCTAACAATTATTTTTCATAGTAGCAAAAATAGTCCTTGTAAATTACTTAATTTTTGGAATAATGTTTAAGTTTGCTAACAATTATTTTTTCTATTAGCAGAAATAGACCTCGTAAATTATTTTGTTTTTGGTATAATTTTTAAGTTTGCTAACAACCATTTTTCATAGTAGCAAAAATAGTCCTTGTAAATTACTTAATTTTTGGAATAATGTTTAAGTTTGCTAACAATTATTTTTCCTATTAGCAGAAATAGACCTCGTAAATTATTTAATATTTGGAATAATGTTTAAGTTTGCTAACAACCATTTTTCTTAGAAGCAGAAATTTCGTTAGTTATTTTGTTTTTGGTATAATTTTTAAGTTTGCTAACAATTATTTTTCATAGTAGCAAAAATAGTCCTTGTAAATTACTTAATTTTTGGAATAATGTTTAAGTTTGCTAACAATTATTTTTCCTATTAGCAGAAATAGACCTCGTAAATTATTTAATTTTTGGAATAATGTTTAAATTTGCTAACAACCATTTTTCATAGTAGCAAAAATAGTCCTTGTAAATTACTTAATTTTTGGAATAATGTTTAAGTTTGCTAAAAATTATTTTTCCTATTAGCAGAAATAGACCTCGTAAATTATTTAATATTTGGAATAATGTTTAAGTTTGCTAACAACCATTTTTCTTAGAAGCAGAAATTTCGTTAATTATTTTGTTTTTGGTATAATTTTTAAGTTTGCTAACAATTATTTTTCATAGTAGCAAAAATAGTCCTTGTAAATTACTTAATTTTTGGAATAATGTTTAAGTTTGCTAACAATTATTTTTCATAGTAGCAAAAATAGTCCTTGTAAATTACTTAATTTTTGGAATAATGTTTAAGTTTGCTAACAATTATTTTTCCTATTAGCAGAAATAGACCTTGTAAATTATTTAATTTTTGGAACAATGTTTATGTTTGCTAACAACCATTTTTCTTAGAAGCAGAAATTTCGTTAATTATTTTATTTTTGGTATAATTTTTAAGTTTGCTAACAATTATTTTTCATAGTAGCAAAAATAGTCCTTGTAAATTACTTAATTTTTGGAATAATGTTTAAGTTTGCTAACAATTATTTTTTCTATTAGCAGAAATAGACCTCGTAAATTATTTAATTTTTGGAATAATGTTTAAATTTGCTAACAACCATTTTTCGTATATATATAAATAAATAGTTAATTAAATTATTATATATAATTGAGCAGCCCTATATAGCCGTTCACAACCCTGCAGGTGGAAATCTTGGAATTCAATATCGTTTAGTGCAAGATTTCACCCACAGATGTCATTATTAGTTCACTTAAAACGCGTTCTTATTTTTTGCTTTGTATTATTTAAATTATATAAAGTTTTTATATCGCTTTTCTCAAGAGGATTCGTAGACCAGTGTGTAAGCCGTCCGAACGACGCGCATGAAAATTGGGGCATGGTATCGAATCCCACAGCTGGAGAGAATATTTTTTGAAAATTAATTGTTTTTACACATAATAAAATAAAAATGTCATGATTTCAAAAATTCACTCATGACGTCAGAGAAAAATGAAGAAATGAATTAATGACGACAGCGGGGCAGGATGGGGGGGAGGGGGACCGTCTTTCTTGACGTCATCGAATAGGCGAAATCGCGACCATAATATACAAACGAAAAAAGTATCTCTTTAGTATGAATAAAAAAATGTTGACAGCGTGGCTGGGGCGGAGGAGGGGAAGGGGAAATCGGGGACAATTTACAGACAGACGGACAGACAGACGGACGGACGGACGGACGGACATTAACGACTATTAATATATAGATTTTATTTATTTATTTTTAACTCGCAACGTTATGCGATTTTTAAAGTTTATGGAACGTATCCCTACTTTTTATATGGAAGTCAAGTTTTTTTATACGATTTTGGGTATATTTTAACTCACTGTTTCAAAGTTATGCGGATTTTAAAATTCATGGAACGCATCTTCACTTTTGTATGGAAGTCAAGTTTTTTTTGTGCGATTTTTTTAATGCGATATTTCGTGGAACGCATCTACCGCATAAAAAGAGGATTGACTGTACCTACATAGATCCAAAAATCAGGCTTTCGTTTCTCAAACCAAATACATATGACGAATATTGATCTCTGGTGTGTTTTATTAATTTACCACAGCGGAAGTCTATTGTGTATTGTAAAAATGAATAATCTTACGTCTGGGTGACATAAATGTCACACTTAAGTACAAATTTGTACTTACATATTTTCGTTGTGTTCTTTTTACACGTCCTCACTAGGTGAGTCATTTTGTCTCAGGCGTTTTTAGTGATATTATTTAAATATGTAGACTTTTATTCATTTAACGTTAGCAAGAGTTCGTTAATTCGTCGAATTTAGTGGACTATTTTATTTTTTTGAAATTAATTTTTTTTCAAGCCCCGAGTAAAATTTACTAAAATAAAATTTACTCGGATCCCAGTGATGCACTTCACTTTCTTTGTTATCGCAGTAGACCAAAAGTGGCGCCTCCAAAAATATGCCACCCCATCCCCCCTTGCTACGCCACTGCGTATTCCGCTTCAATAAACTAGCTCTATTTACTAAAAGACACTAGTATTCCAAAATCTATTTAAATTTTGGTAAGCAAGGGTGGGCTGGAGGGGGCTCGGAGGTGCTCGCGCGAGCCCCTTGTTACATTTTATTAAGGCCGGCGAGCCCCTTGTTGATTTATCAGATCTAGTTAGTACATAACTGCAATTTCTGAATTGTATATTATCTACGACAGCTTCAGTATACAGAGTAGTACATTGTTGTCGTTTACATTTATTAGTTTACGGTAAATTTTATATTGTTACATATTACAAGTGTATTAAGTAACAATTGATTGCTTATTTAAGTATTACATATAATTGCATAGAAGTGTTAAAAAAATCACTCCTTCCCCAGAACACCGAGAATTGCTTTGAGATTAAGCGAGCCTCTTGTTAATGTATTAGCAGCCCACCGCTGAATGGTAACCGTAAAAATGATTAATAGTTGTCAAATTTATTAAAAAGTAAATAAACATGGCATCTAGCTAGCAATCTTTTATTTACATACATACATATTATGTAAAAAATATAACATAAAAATAGACATTTTATAATCGAGAATGAGAGTTATGTTTATGATAAACTTTGATAAATATATAAATTTTCCATTTATTTTTTAAAATAATTTGTAATTTTCATATTCTTATCTACTATTCGACAGAAGGCCCTTACTCAAACAGAAGATTGAAAAATGTAAATGCCTTTATCTATTTTATCGAGGGCACAGTATGAAGGTTTCATTTCTGATGGTCATAATATAGATATACATATGTAACCATTACGTGACTAAAATTATTATTATACTTAATGATAGTTGATGTCATTTTTAACCAGGGCTTCGAACCGTTATTTTTTTTGTTCCGGTTCTCGTTCCGAAAAAAAATATATATTTTTAATAGCAGTTTTATTAGGTCATCCTCAAGTATGGTCAGCACTCAAAAACTAATCCCCTGTGAGTCTCAGACTAATACATAACGCAATCATTAATATGTTTATTTCAATTATTTAATAAAAAAACGCACAATCTATCTAGTCACATGTATTGATGCGATAAAAACAATGCCGCCAAAACAGGTAACTGCACTTAGCGTCAGGTAATGTTGTACTCAACTGACAGCGTTAACTCAATTCGTTAAGGTTCAAGTAAATATATATATATATATATCGGTTCGGTTCCGGTTTTCGTTCCGGCAAAAATAACGGTTTTCGGCTTAGCTTGAATCCAAAAACCCAGAAATTTACCGATTTACCCAAATTACCAGCGTGTTCAAACACGCGCTGAACCGTAAAAAACCGATATTTTTTTCGGTTCGATTCCGGTTTTCGTTCCGGCAAAAATAATGGTTTTAACGGTTTTTGGTTTTCGGTTCATTTCCGGTTCGAAGCCCTGTTTTTAACTATTAACAGTGATGACCAACCCCTAATTTTTATACATTTTTTTTTAATTAAAAAAAATATCATACACAAAACGTCCGCAAGTTTTTACTTTATCCATATCGGATCAATTATTGTGTGATGAATTCGATCTCGGAATTAATATTATTTTAAAAACATTCGTATTATAAAAACCAGCTCTCTGAATTAAAATTATTTTAGCAACCGACTCGGTAGAGCCGGTGCGAATCCATAGCAGCACGTCAATGCCTTTTAATGATAGTTTTGATAACTACCTATAGCGAAATTGTTTGTTATCAAAATTGGGACACGGACAATAGAATTAAAAAATTAGATAAGATAAGAATCGATGAATAAAAAATCGATTTAAATAATATTTATGAATTTGTTCACCAAAAATAATGTCTTCGTCAGAACAAAAAAAAAATTGGCACCGAGATTCAAGCCCGTGACTTTCGCAAACGTAGCGCGACATATCATATGAGTAATTTTAAGTACAATCACACCTTTACTTGGTGTTATGGTGAATTTTAATTTAGGGAGATTCCACTATGTACTGTATTGTTTATTTATTAAGCTCACTTCACTTTTAGGATACTTTGAGACATGTAAAATAATATTTATAACGTATCTATCTATTTTTTCCTAAAATACATCTTGGATCTCTTCACCTCTCAGGGGCTCATACAGTAAGTCCTCGACTTATGCGAATTCTAGTTCCGTGGATTCGTGATTCAAAAAAAATAATAAGATTTTTATGAACCTCTTTTTTGTTCGCTGGGTATGTTAAAATAAAATAAATATTATATGCATGCGTGCGAGATATGTCCATTTTCGACCAATGGATCTAGGTGTTATATTACATACACGTAAAAGTATTTTTTATGATCCGATTGATATTTTCAAATTATTTTTTACTGATGATCTGGTAAGATCTAAAGATGAAAATACTTATGATTACGCCAAAAAGAAAGCTCAAACGTCTCGATTGAGTAAGAATTCACTATGGAATTCTTGGAAAGATAAAAACAAAGAAGAATTTAGAGCGTTCTTGGGAGTCATATAAAATATGGGAGTTAGGCCACATTCTAATCTCCAAGATTATTTTTCGACTTCTTTTACTACTTACGCGCCCTTTTTTAGAAACGTTTTCAAAAGACATCGCTTCATACAATATTTTCGGATGCTTCATCTTCAGTTGACTTACCATCCAAACAAGCCTAATAAATGGGGTATAAGAATATGTGTTTTAGCGGAGTCAGCCTCGGTGTATATATATTCATTTGTTCCATATTTTGGATCCTTAACGACAAATATTTTAATAAGGCCTGACCTCTTGATTACACCAAGAATTGTTTTGCACTTATTTAATAACTTATTTAAATTCTATTCCGGGAGCTGAAGGTTATCACATATCCACGAATCGTTTTTACACAAACCTTGAATTAGGAGAATAAATCATAAAATTGAAATGTCATTTAAGTGGCACAATAATGACGAACCGAAAAAATGTACCTTAGTCAATTAAAAAACATAAATTGAAGATAGGAGAAACCATTGCCTGTGTAAAAAGTAACCAATTTCTTCTTGCATGAAATACAAGCGAATAGTTACAATATACATAATTTTTTACTCAAATAATAATAATATTGTAAAACGAATAATTCGAGGCAGGCATAAACAAATTGTTTCAAAACCGATTGCAGTGATTAATTATACAAACAATATGGGAGGTGTAGATACTGCTGATCAGTACACTGCAGTCTATCCATTTCTAAGGAAAACGTCAAACTCATCCTGAGTTTGTTGACAAACTCATTATTGAACTGGTTGAAAATCACAGAAGAGGAATGAATATTCCAAAAGAAAGACACTCACTAGATCAGAGGTGGGGAACACGCGGCCTTTTGGCCACTCTGGTGCGGCCTTCTGGCCAATTCTGGAAAAACGAGATTTGGAGATATCTGGGGAAAAAGTATAGCGAATTGAGGATTTTAAATTCCTCGGTGAGCTAAAAAAAAAAAAACGAGGTTTGAAGATATCTTTGGAAAAAGTATAACGAATTGAGGATTTCAAATTTTTCGGTGTTTACTGCGACCTTATGTCGAATCAGAAAAATGAATGCGGCCTTTAGAGAAGAAAAGATTCCCCACCTCTGCACTAGATCCTGAACAGAGGTTAGATGGTAAATTACATGTACTTATGCCCTAAGAAGGGAAAAAATGCCGTGATTGTTAAGTGTGTTCGAATAAAAAACAACGAAAAAGAACATTTTGTAAAACATGTAATGTTAAGCCGGCAATGTGCGTGGGAGTATGCTTTGAAAAATACCATAAATCTAAACAATATAAATAAATAGTTCATACACGATGATATTGTATCATCAATATATTGATTTGTTTAAATATTATAGATATAATATTGCATATAAGATAATCTTTCAAAAACACCGTGTAGATCTGTGAACTATTGTTATCGTGGTCAGCCTCCAGTCATTGTTTTAAACATTGATTTCAAGCAGGGCTTTGAACCGCTATTATTTTCGTTCCGGTTTTCGTTCCGGTTCAAGTAAAAAAATATATATCGGTTCGGGTCCGGTTTACGTTCTGGTAAAAATAACGGTTTTCAGTTTTCGGTTTTCGGTTCAGCTCGAATCCAAAAGCCCAGGAATTTACCGATTTGCCCAAAATATCTCCGTGACTAGTTGTTGTTTTTTTTAGCTCACCGAAGAATTTGAAAATCTAAAAACCCTATAGTAATTTATCGATTTGCCTAAAATACTAGCGTGAACCGAAAATAAAACATATTTTTTTCGGTTCCGATCCGGTTTTCGTTCCGGAAAAAATAACGGTTTTAACGGTTTTTGTTTTTGGTTCCGTTCCAGTTCGAAGCCCTGACTTCAAGTAAGTAAACAAATTATTGACAATTAATTAATAACAAACTGTAACTAATATTTTTTTAAGATGGACTGCGACCATAAATCGATTACCGGGACTGTCGGTACGTTGTAAAAATAATTACCCCATAGACAGCAGATGTTTGTCCTTGGACCCAAAAATAATACGGCTGTCGTAAAAACGTTATTGATTAAATATTTCTTAAGTAAATCGATAATAAAACCTAAACCTTAGCTCAAATAAGTGAAATTTAATTATTTTTTCGAATAAAAGTATCCCAAATATGATACGCGTTATTATGGTCACCATTGGAGCTTCACAGATTGTCAAAAAAATACGTTTGACTTTTTGTTCAAAACCGTATTCAATTTGCTGATAATATGAGTAAAATCTGAACCTAGTAGTCTATTGCAGTGCTCCGCAACCGGTGTGCCGTGGGGCGATGCTAAGTGTGTCGCAGCGCATTTCTTCAGTGAAGAAAAGGTCAAATGATATGTTCATACAATGATCAAATCAGAGTTGCCTAGTTGTAGTACTGAAGTAGCAATATATATTATACAATTGAGAACGATGTCTAATGATATTTTTGCATACATCCCTATGTATTTATACATATATATGGCAGCGGAAATTTGGAAAATATTTTGGTGTGCCGTGGGAGAGAAAAGGTTGCGGAGCACTGGTCTATTAGTATTGAGTAAATCCAGTGAGAGTGCAAGAGTAGGACATTTATAAATCTCGGTGACGTCTGAAGTGAAATTTCAATACCTTTCATGAGTACCGTAAAGAAGAAGTTGACGAGTTATTAGCGAACTAGTCGAAATGACCAAAGAGTTTGACCGAAATCTAACAGAAAAAGATGTCAGTAATTTAATCGTCAGTAAGTTATTCAATGGAAATTAGGCATTAACAATGCAGTTTAGATGCAACTTGAAGACCAGAGAAATGAAGACTCTTTTTTTAGATAAGAACAGCAAGACAGCAAATGCAATTTAAAACCAAGAAAACTGATTAAAATACTATGAAAGAGATTGGATCGGTTGATGTATTTAGAGGCAGCGGTGGGCTGCCAATATCTTAACAAAGGGGTCGGTAAATGTTATCCATTTTTTATCTATGTCCGCTCCCTATGTTGAGTATATGGCCTCCTAATGAAGGTATCTCAACGAAAGTTATTTTTCTACGAGAACTGCTTGTTACTTAGTCACTCTACCTCTCTTTTCCAAAGAGAGTAGTAGGGATAAAATGATAAGCATAAGACAGGACTAGTGATTAACTAATAATAGCGCCCAGTTGAATTGAAAAATCGAAAGAGTGGCAGGCAATCTTAAGACATCACAAACACCCATTCTTTCGAACATAAACCAGATAAATCGATCGAAAAAATGAAACGACAACTAATTTTCAAATTTATCCATCTACAGAAATTGCAGTTATGTGATGATTTGATCTAAGACGAATGATTTTCTTATCTTAACAAGGGGCTCGCGCGAGCCCCCCCGAGCCCCTTCTAGCCCATCCCTGGTTGGAGGTTTATTTCAAAAGATTTGCGAAAATGTCAAAAACAGTGAATGATGTTATTGCATTCAGTGGGTACATGGAGGAAAACAAAAAGTAGAAGGCAAAAACTACTAGACCAGTAATTTAATTAGAATTAAATTTTGTATTTAAATCTATGTGCGTATCTTAATTCATGATAAATTCTTTTATTTTTTGTATCTATGTACATATGTATGAATGTTTGCTTTATTTACAACTATCCACTAAAACTAACGCATTTAATTTTTTTAAATGATCGATTTTAAGTTTATTCGACCCACACAAAATCCTTCGGAACGAATCAATCACTTTGGTCAAGGACTTACTGTATATTCTTTCGGCAATAAAAAAGAAGACAATTGTCGCGACCGGGATTAGGAACGCGTGATTTCCGCAAACGTGACATATATATTTAAAAAAAAAATTGTGACCGGGATTTATAACCCGTGAATTCCGAAAACGTAATGTGACATAACTTATATTTTTAAAAATATATGTAAATAAATATATTTATAAAATATTATTGTATTTATAGTATGTATATGTAATCAAAATTTTCGAAAAATTCTTATCTTTTGAGTTAGCCGGTGTCATACATATTTAATTTAATCGGAACGCATTTACAAATAGGTCTGTTCTTATGCGTACTTCTGACGGTTTCTGACGGTATGTAAACTGTTTTCTAATTAGATTTCTAATCCAAAACTATGATCACATGGCTTGGATTTTGGTTTGACAGTTGGTTCTGTTTTTTTTGCGTCAAAACTGGTTTCCAACCGTTTGCACGCCGTCAGAAACAGTTCATGCCCCTAAAATTGCTGACTGGATTCTGATTTTTTGGCGTACTAACCGACTAATAATATCAAATGTAATACTGACAGGTGTATATTATATGTATAAGAGTTAGTGAACAAATATTTAATAAGACGGCAGATTTTCGAAATATTTAGCTTTAAATCATTGTTTTGGTTTGACCTGAAAAGCATGGAGCCTTTTATGACGAAATTATAGGAAAAATTTGTGCATGACATCGCACAAAATCGAGATTGGAGCGAAAAAATCATTTTTATATCTGTTAGTAACAATGAATGACAAGGTTTTAGACTCTTATCCAAATCCATACCCTAAAATTTAGAGTATGGATTTGAATAAAAGAATCGATACATTATTGACAATAAAATACTTTATGTTATTTTTGATTCTGTATTTGCTAGAATAATATGAAATGACAACGAGAAAAGATAGCATATTATTGAAATAAAGTACCTAATGTTTATAATTAGGTATGATATTTTTTTTTGATAAAATTAAAACATTACGCTGTTGTGCCCATTATAAAGGCGTATTTACATCAATATTACAAGATAGTTTTAAAACTGTAGAACGTATTTTTCGTAAAATTTAACCCACATGCCTTTAAACAAATATATTTTTTTTTTTAAACCAATTGAGTGAAAATTATATTTTTATTTCCCATTGAACCATTGACTTTTTTTTCTTATATCAAATGCGATAATATTCGAAATGGCGGATGAGGTTTTAATAGTATAAATAAAAAATTAGACAATAAGTTTTTATGAACAGTAAAATATTTTCCATTGTCTCGTCAAGGCGCATTCGCCGAACAAAGAACAAACGAATGTCGATTTTTCATTATTTTGACTTTGCCGCTTGTAAGTTTAAATGGAAATTTGGCTGTATACCTAGAGATTGCTGCTCTAAAAAAACAATGTATATTTATTTAATGTACTGGCAGCACAACAAAAATTTGGCTGATCTTGTGCGCCACTTGCAAACCGGCTTGGACCATTTTTTGGCGGAAACTTGGTTTTGAAGTTTGCGTATAAGAACACAGCTATGGTGTGTTGGCAAGATAAGAATAATTAATATAAGCATTTTGACAGAAATTCTTAGCACATTGCATTGAAGTCATTCGCGCTCAGCGGTCTTCAAGCAAATACATCCTTACAAGGTGAGTCAACCTTTTTTATTTTATATGTTTTGGCAGTCGAGCTATAAAATTAAACCGTACATTTATTTTACGCAGTGGGTTATTAATTCCACCGAGAAAAACATTTAACAGATTATCTAAGCTCAAGGGTGTAGAGGTCAAAATTATTGAGTGATTAATTTACAAACATCAGTGACGTGGCGAGGGTACGTGCCGCCCGGGGCGGTCCCCCAATTTGTGGCCCTTTTAACCATTCGGTTGCCAAAAGCCGATAAATTGGCTTTTGCTACTCTAAACATTAATATGTTTTCAGATATATACAATACATTTTCCAAAAATATATTTATAAGTTTTTTTTCAGATTATTACCTTGATTATTTTAATGAAATACTTTTTGTTCACTTGAATTACAAAAATAAAACCAAAATACATAATTATTAAGTAAAACACCATAATATGATATCGGTGGCTTGGTTACTTATGTTAAAAGTTATATTACGTACTTATTGGAAAATATTAAATATTGGTTTCAAAATTAATATGCTTAAAGCTTATTTTTTACTGTGATTTCTTTATACCAGCTACATTGCATGTTAATTTTAATAATGATTTAATTTTCATGAAAAATCAACATATTATATTCTTGATTTTATGACATGATCGAGACCGATTTCGTTTTAAGCTGAAATGCTCGGGATTATCAGTGTTTCAAATCAATATACATTTTTTCTTATATTTAGTACGAGTTTCATTTTCCCTTTTATGTAGACACCCTAGTTCAGTGGAGGGGGGGGGGAACCTGCAGCCTCTTGGCTACTCTACTAATATACGCAAGCGTTTGGAAAAAGAGCGTTAGCAACCCCACAATATGTTCGACAGCCCAAAAAAGGGGGGGGGGTTGGTGTCAACGTTTTCTTTACTGCGGCCTTTTGTTGAATCCGATAAATGAATATGGCCTTTAGAAATGAAAAGGTTCCCCACCCTGCCCTAGTTCATTGCAGTATCATTCAAGAATAGTCAGTTTTCACATTAGAGAAGATAGTCAATACTTGATAAAAAAATGATAATTATCTGAAAGTGTTAAGTGAGATGACATTGGGATTGTGGTTGGGCTAGGGGCTGCCAGGCGTCCCGGTATTCCGGGTTTTTCGTGACAGTCTAAAATCCCGTTTTAGCCAAACTATCATTATCATTACTCCTCGCAGTTATTAAATTGCAAACAATGAAATAAATATACAAAAACACGTGTAATATTATATTTTTTAAGCCAGCCCGAATACTTGTTATTTATCTTTTGGAAAGTGATAGTGAATATTTAAAATATATGAAAGTGATGATGAATTTTTTTAACTTTTTTTTTTTTTTTTATCCATGTCCGCTCCCAATGTGGAGCATATGGCCTCTTAATGGAGGTATCTTAACAAAAGTTTTTTCTACGAGAACTGTTTGTTATTCAGTCGCTCAACCTCACTTTTTTCAAAGTGAGGTTTTGACTAGGGATTTTTTAAAATTTAACTTTTACGTATATTTTGTTTAATTATACTTTTACTATAATAAGGATAACAAAAAATAATAATAATAATCACTAGTGGTCAATTGTATGAAGCTTGCTTGACAGTGAAGTGTAAGACTTCACTAAAAATATAGGTGATTGCCAAGGAACTTAAAAATAATGGGAAGTGTGTAGCCCAACAATCGTGGTGAAGCTGGCAACCGATCTCGAGTGTGGTATCATATGGTATGAATTTAAACACGTGTCAAGAAAACGTTATTTCAAATTATATCCTTTATTCAATTATGTCCTTTTTCCAATATCTATAAATTATATACCCAACCAATTGTGGGTAAAAGTGTAAATTAAATATGCATGCTAATTTTAAAGACGCACTAAAACACCAATATTAGTAATATTTATAATTCGTATGAAATTTTTCTAGTGAAAAGTAGACGTCAATAATGCGGCTCTGCATTAGTGGTCCGCGATTTTTTTTCCTTTTTTTACCGGTCCGCAGGTGTAAAAAGATTGGGGAACACTGGTCTAGTTGGTTAGACCTTTCTCTACCGACCAGGCGGGTCTGGGTGCGATTCCCGGTAAGGTCAATGTCAAATTTGGATCTCAAGTGGCTTAGAATAAATTCTCAACAATTTTTTCTCGTATGATCTGTAACTAAAAAATATTTGGCGCATTAGCATTAACTGTAATGTCAGATATATTTTTAAAAAAATCTATAAGTTTACATAAAAACACCAGTAAATTTCTGATTTTTGATTATGCAAAAAAATCCCCCCGTTGAGGGCAACGGGCTTACAGCTGGTATTAAAAAAGAAGAAGGTATATTAACAAAAAAAAATGCGAGAACTTTTTGTTACTCAGGTGGTAAGCTTCTCTTTTTTTAAGGAAGTGGGGCTTGTACAGGACTAGTGGTAATCTAATCACTTTTCGCCCGTTTTGAGGGTAGGAAGGGTGAAAGAGAATCATCAGATACATCCAGCGGTGGGCTGCCAATATGTTATCAAGAGGCTCGGTAAATGTTATTAATTTTTTTATCCATGTCCGCTCCCTATGTCGAGTATATTGCCTCCTAATGAAGGTATTTCATCGAATGTTATTTTTCTACGAGAACTGTTTGTAACTTAGTCGCTCTACCTCTCTTTTCCAAAGAGAGTAGTAGGGATAAAATGATAAGCATAAGACAGGACTAGCGATTAACTAATAGTAGCGCCCAGTTAAATTGAAGAATCGGAAGAGTGGGAGGCAATCTTAAGACATCACAAATACCCATTCCTTCGATCATAAAATAGATAAATCGATCGAAAAAATGTTTTGTCGTACTAGGACTCACGGACGCCCACAACGCTGAATGAAAAAATGAAACAACTAATTTTCAAATTTATCCATGTACAAAAATTGCAGTTATGTGATGATTTGATCTAAGACGAATGATTTTCTTATCTTAACAAGGGGCTCGCCGGCCGCGCCGAAATTTAACAAGGGGCTCGCGCGAGCCCTCCCGAGCCCCCTCCAGCCCATCCCTGTATACATCCATGCATTCGGATAAAAATCTTTAAATCAATTTATAAAAAAAAAACTATCCATATTAGATAGAATTCGAGTCCGTGACCTCCGTAACCGAAGCCAACGACGTTGATGATTTAAGCAAGCAGCTATAACTGAAACATTATATTAAAATTAATTATGAATAAAATATGAAAATGATTTTTTTACTCTAAGTCTGCATATATTAACTCATTAAAATGTAGTTAAATATGTGCATACTTCTAGAACTAGTCAACCCGTAATGGTCCACAAATTTTCAACCGGCGTCCTGGCCAGTCAGAAAACGACAATATTTGATGTAAACATTGAAAATATAATTGAATTTTTAATGATACAGACTTTTTATTTCAGATGAAATCGTTTGCAGTTTTATTAATTTTGCTTTCTATCTCTGCAAACGAGATAACGGCTAAAGTAGCAGAATCATGCGATGAAGAAGAAACGAAATGTTACATGACAGAGACCCAAAGCTACCTGAAATGTTTAGAAAACAAACAAGCCAAACGGAGATTATGTCTAAATGCTTCTTCTGTCATCGATCCATTAGTAGTGGAGTGCAATCCTCCCGACTGCATAGACAGCGTTGCCTTTAGCAATTGCATAAACACCTGCTCGAAATATTGCAATGGCTATAACTGCCAGGATCGCTGTGACAAATCATGCAAGAAAGAACAAGTTATGTCGGTCCAATTGGTGCCAACTGTTACCCAAAAAGAGGTCGGCGTACCTTTGATTATTAGTCCAAACGTCACCACAACAATCCATCTCACAAATATAGTAAACAACACAAATGATATCAATGTTCCAAAACCGATCAACAATTTGGATCTGACTACTAATTCGTCTGCCTATCAACAAATGTCAGATGCCAACAACCGTAAATGTTGCATTGTAGTCCAACCGAAAGTATGCACCAATTTGAATGGTACTAACGGTGGGAGAAGATGCATACACAAAAGGCATCACACTTGTGGACCACAATGCGAATCAGCCACCATACACGCGCAGGTGAGACAACTCTGCATGGGTACACCAGAACAATGTCCTCTGTTCCTTGCCTACGTGCCGCAACCGCAACCCAGATGCTCATATATATCAGCATGGCCGTACGTCTCGTGCGGAGCTAATAACATCCAGGGGATGCCTAATTGCGAAGGCTGTTATGAACACTACGGGTATGGATTTCAAAACTTCCACAACGGATTAGCGCCCGACTGCCAAGGTTGCTACGATGACGGATTTGGTCAAGGATCAATGTACAGGCAGGGCCCTTACTACAGGCCTGGATATTATCACACGCCCCCGATTGACATGCCCGCTTACTCTGCTCCAGTTATTTGCGGTGGTGGTTGTTTTGGCAATCAAATGATCGACCCAGCTGTCGGAATGGCATCTTGTTCGCCATACGCGGGAGGTTGTGCGCCGTCATCACAGTATTACAGTATGATGAAAAACTACCCTGTTCCAGTTGCTCAACCCATGTACGCACCTCGTGCTCAAAAATATTTTGCCCCAATGCAACAATATTTTGCGCCACCTGAACAATATTATCAACCAATGCAACGATTCTACCAGCCTCCACAGCAATATTACCCATCGTACCAACAACCGTTTTACGATTCAAATATGCAGTTTTATGGGCGACAAATCCCATACTATAATCCTGGAACAAACGATCCTTCTTTTTTAAACAATTTTAATTATCTGTTTCATATAACGTTGCTTAATGAGACAGCACCTAAAGATTTCGGGACTCAAAGTGATAACGAAGATCTGAAGCAGTGTTGCATGATAACATATCCTTACAAATGCTCGCAGAGGGCGGATAATAAATGGAAATGCAGCAAAAGAATACATCATGTATGCGGCTCACAGTGTTTGTACGACGACTATACACCATAAACGACTTGGAGTTGAGCCGAAACCTCTAACAGAGCGATACCAAGTATTAATTAATACCAGTTCCACAGTTTTATAGAAAACCTCCAGCTTACAATCTACAGCTTCCAGCTGAAATTATGATGCAGCAACAGTTTAATTCTGAATTAGTGCAACAGGATTGCCAAGTTCAGGAGCAGTGGCCATTTATAAACTGTCCAAATAATTATAGGAATGCAAGTGAAAAACAATATAGTAGTACCTAGTTATTAGAGATTGAACTTGTGCTCACATATGCTCATTATGAAAAATTTGCTTGCTCGTTGTATTTATCATCTGTGTCACTTAAAATATTCTCGGAGGTGCTCGCGCGAGCCCCTTGTTAGTTTAAGAGAAAACAATATTCAAGAACAAATTAGTATATAACTGCAATTTCTGGCAAATATATTATTATCTACAACAGCTTCAGTATACACAGTAGTACATTTTTAGCCATTTAGATTGATTAGTTTACAATAAATTGCATATTTATACATATTATAAGTAGCAATCAACTGTTTATTTCAGTATTGCATAGGAGTGATAAAAAAAAAACACTCCTCCAGAACAACGAAAATTACTTCGAGATTAACCGAGCCCATTGATAACGTATTGGCAGCCCACCGCTGTGTACAAATGGCCCACTTCGATACTGATCGCTTCATTGTTCAAGGAATTTCATTTGCATATAACAAAAAAACACGTTGACGTGAAAATAAATATCATTTCAAATTTCGTTGTATGTATGACGCAAAAAAGCTATATAAGATGATTGGATCCATTTGTTTCAGCTAAAATAAAAATTGCAAAATTTTGACCTTTTCGTCCAGTAGGTCTAAATGAGGTTATGTGGTGCACAAATCTATTTATTTCTTGTCAAAGTTGAACAGCCAATTTCTTTTGCGCACATAACCTTCCGAAAATTAATCACCAATTCCATTGGTCACCAACCAAGCTAAATATCATTATCAACAACTTTATACATTGTCTACGTAGTCGATATCAAAATCATTTAAACAGGTGATTTGCTGGATGCATATTCAATAACATGCAGGAAGAAGTGGTCAGCGATAACTAAGATTCTCTTAAATTCTTTTTCAATCGATTCAGTACATCGGCACGCCCTCCTTCAATCAAATCCAGCCCCTTACTTCTCCAGTATTCATGCGACTTAGTAAGTCACAATATTATTAGGATTGATATATCATTAAAAAATATTTTCTTATATTTGATGAAATTTGTTTTTAATCAATTGATCGACTCCATGACCTGATCGGTCAACTAGACTTTTAGAGCATCCGCCTCTAGTAGGGGAAATGGTTATTTGTTGGCCCGCCCCGCGGAGCAGGCAAAGCCCTAGGAACGCCTTGCCACGGCAGTTTGTATTAGGCAAACATAAATCATAGAAGCAACATTCGGAAAGAGACTTCATGATACAAAATGTGACATCTGGATGCCAGCACTCAATTTTTATTGTTTACCTCATACATAACAAAGAAATTTCCACAATACTCTGTATTGAGTATTGACGATAACAAATGAAACACTAACAATATACTTAATTTTTCACAGACAGAAGGAATGAATGATAAGTAATTTACCTTGTAAAAATGCTTTGGTGAATATTAAAATAATTTTATTGACAAATTCGTGCTTTGAATATTTTAAATAAATCACCACTACTGCCATTATATAGTTATGTACTTCTAATCTTTACGAAATTGTAACAAAGCAAATCACAAATCCTTATAAGTTTTTTTTTATATTGGGAAACCAAAATTTAATATGTTCACTTATGCAAATTGATATTAAAATCTATCAGGGTTCCATAAAAACTGTAAGGCAAAAACACGAAAATGCTCTTTTGATGTTGTGCTTTCATGTACATAGTACCTATTTACTAACAAGCGCAATGAGTTTTTTTTTGTATTCATTTAGTTTTATGAGTTAATGAATGGAATAACGAAAAAAAATAATATCGTGACCTAAAAGCCTTTTTAGCCAGAATCATATTTTTTTACACATAGAATTACAATTAAGAGAGAAAATTAATTAATGTTCATACAATCAGACGACTCGGGAACAAATTGCTTCATGAATTGAAAGGCCTGGTTCATACCGAGTATTTTATAAACAAATTGTATGATCACAAAAAAAAACAAATTTCAACCGAAGAGAAAGAAGGTGATAAGAGAACGCAGGTTGATAAACCTTATGAATAATCTTACTTGTCATTTTATCCGCAGAACTTCATTATGCCCTCGTACTTTATTTAGAATTTTGTAAAAAAATCGTGGTAAAAATAAGGAAATTATTCTGATACTTTATTACAATACATTTTATTTAACGTAATTTTATGCGTAAACATATCTTCAAAGAGATGGTTTCATTAAAACAACGAGAAAAAATAAATAACGAAATGATTAAAAGAGAAAATCAGTCAACGAATCTTTAATTAAAGTTTTTAGAAGGTTACCTAGCTTTTTTATAAAAAAAAATCATACGAGATTACTGTAACCAATATTGTTTTGATTTGCAATAATAAAAAATATTGTTAAAAACATGAAAGAATAATTTTCAAAACAATGATATAATTTCAATTATGTTTTATACATATTCCTGCAGTCACAGTCATAGCTCAGAAAGATTCTAGTCACGAGTGACGACGAATACTACTAATCGAAATTTTCTTTCCCATCTAGATACTTACACACTTATAATAAAAATCTACGTGGTGAATTTTATTACAATACCAATGAGTGTGACGTCACAATATTCTTACTTGATTGTGTGCGTGAACATTTTTGTTACGCGAGTAATTTTTCGATACCTCTTCGTTTTTATTATCTCCTGTGAGCTGGCGCTTATGAAGTTGGTCTTCCGCTCAACATGCGACCGACAGAATGCAACGATGCGGTTGACAGCGACATCTGTAATTATGAAAAAATGCTAAATATCTTTATTGCAAAAGAATGTGTAATTAAAAAATCACGTTGAAAAGAATTTAAAAAACATTTCGGTTGAGTAAAGCATTCCGCATTTTTATATTAAAAAAATATTTGACTGTCTCCAATCAACACAGAGCGTGCTTAAGGCCTTAAGTATTAATTGACCTCTCATTTTTTTTTTGATTTTAAGTAATTCATCTCAACTAGGGCTTGCATTACCGGTTTACCGGTAAATCGTCCAAAACGCACCATCGTTAATTACCGGTAAATTAGGAACATTACCGGTAATTACCGAAAATTATTTTACCGCAAATTAAGGCTAAATACAGGCATATTATAACAAAAGTTGATTGTAGACATCCATTAAAAATTAGGAGTTTCGTGTTTTCGACTTGCAACATTAAAACACAGATTGTTACTGGTCATACTGGTGTCAACTGTCATCACCATCGCAATGGCCCCTCGGGCTCTGCAACTGATCATACATACTTGTTTTAGGACCGAGGATGAAGTATATTTTAAAAACATATGTATTTTGGTACACATTCTTCATTGTTTACATATATTGTATTCTTGTTTATTTGCAAAAAACAAATTTGTAAATATTGATTTTATACTAACATTTTTTTCATAATCGATGAAACCATTCAATTGTAATATTGTTGTATTTAATTTTAATTATTAACTTATATTATGTGTTTACAAAGTACATACATCAATACGTTAATGGATAAACTTATTAGTTAATAGTATTGATTCCTCACAGAGAGTTAAGCCAAATACTACACAGTCGTAATTCAAATTAATCAAGCTCGATGTGGCATAAGCATAAGTGATTATTTGACGTCCCATTACCATATCTCAGTAGAAACAAAGGACATCATATAAAATATAAGAATGGATTTCACCTGAAACGTACTTGAAACTGTTTAGGTTTCAATCTAGGATAAAGTTTTAAGTAAAGGTGGCTACATACAGTTTTACTTTAATCATCTAATCTACATACGTCAATTTTTTCCATTTACCGGTAATTGCAAATTTACAGTAAATTGCAAGCCCTAATCTCAACCAAAATTTGCATTTAAATTTTTGCAAATTTAATGATTTTTTAAAAAAATATACAGAAAGCAATAACGATAAGTTGTATAATATCTCCACTCCTTTTTAACATTTAAAAATTGTTCATTTGACAGTTATTATTTCATCTAACACTAATAATTAACATAAATGACTAGATAATATTTTTTTTTTTCGATATTTTTTAATAGACAAACACACTATTATAGCCCTCTATTTGTATACTGTAGAACTACAACAATGATATAAACAGTATTTTGAATAAAGTTTTAAAACAATATCAACAGAGTGCAGTGCAATACAATTTTATTGTTGCTTAAATAAATATACTAAAGAGGCCACTAATAGCTTTAAGTAATCTAGAAATGCTCAAATACCGATCAAGCGATAATATATTTGAATCAAATAAACATTTTTCTCAATTTATATTAAAATCTTTAAAACGTGAGTATTTTCAATATTATTTTTATAAAAATATAGTATATTATTATATTATTTATTTGTTAAATATACGATTATCTAACTAGTATGTAAATATAATTACACGATTTCGTGTGCAACTTTTGTACACTGTCGAATGTAGGAATGTGTTTTTCGCAAATGAAGGTAATTACTCATTTAAATGCACTCGATACTACGTTGACCAATCAGTTTGATCAATTTATTATTGAAACTAGGAAAAACTAAACTGAATTTGATAAAACTCGAAATCTACAAATTTAGTTTAGGTTCGAATAAAAATATTTTTAACATTATCATTGTATTGTTACTTGTTAGTGTGAAATATAATTTAACAAATTAACTAGTGTGTAGCGACTTACAGCGACACCTATAATTAATAATGAAGACGAGAAGAAAATATTAATTGACTTCTTTACACACATTCGTGTAATTCTAGTCACTAAACTACGACTCGCAGGTCAGACCCGGCCCTCCAAAGATTTTAATACGGCCCATGATTATAATGTAAATATTTTACACATATTAAATAATATTTTCGTCCGGCCCCCAACGGCTTAAAAAAATCATCCGGCCCGTTTCTCAAAGCGTTTGGTATATCTTGGTGTAATTGATAGAATCTAACTTAGTAGAACTTTCAAAACATCCCAGTTGAGTTAAGCATTAATTATTATTAAATTCCAATAAAATTTATCTGCAAAAAAATAAGCAGACGTTCTAAAAAATACAATTACGGGAAATGCAGAAATCAAACCAAAAACCTATACCGGAATTTATTGAAAATATAAACAATTCACCGTATGAATAAAAAAACAAATCCAATGAAATAATAATCGATTTAGATCAAGAATCTTAAAATAACAACATTAATCACACGGGTCAGAGAAAAATTAAAGTTCAAGAAAAATTCAATACGTTCAAATAATCGCGAAAGATTAATTTTTGCAACGGACAGTGATAGCGGCGAATAATCAATTCTTTTATTAAAAAATGAATATAATTATGCATCCGTTTCTCATTCAATAAAAAAAATAGTGGTTAAAATGTAGGTTTTTTTTTAGTTTGAAGAGCAAATATAGCTTTTCATACAATTTTGTTACTTTTTTACGCGATATTTGAGTTTTGGAACCAATTTATCAAATTATGTGAAAAAAACTATTTTTTAAGCGATTTTTTTATTCGCGTCAATTTCTGGAATCAATGTTTTGCATAATTAAAGATTGGGTGTATACGGTATTGTGAGACTACACACATGGGCATTAAAATATTCCTTTCGCAAATTATGTGATATCATATCTTTTCGCCTGTATCCTTCGTATAACTGGAGCGGCTTTGCTCCCTTCACCTGGTGGGCCTAAAATTCACATCTGTCTAAGGGAGGCCTGGCCAGCATTGACGACCAAAAAATTTTCCCAGCACATACATGCATACCTTTATTTTTTAGGTACAATAAATAATTTAAATACAGAAGTAACCTGAAAGCATTCAATCAGGGTAATTGTGAAAAAACAATACTACAACCAGATGTGAAAATAAACACGCACTGAAACAAAAAAAAAAAAACAGAACCATCAAGAGAATCTATGTATGTATTTCGTGTTTTCAAATAATTAAAAAAGATACCGATTGGCGGCATTAGGGTCAGCGTTCAGGAATTAAATTATGTTATCTCACTATAATGTACGCTCAATAAATATGTTACTAGTATTGCATAAACAAATTTATTTATTTTGAAAATAAAATGTAATTTGTATGGAAATATTCACGAGCGTCAGTATTCGGTCACTTAATCGGTAAACGGCTGTCTATTATAATTGAGAAGCTTAGGATCAAAATGATGAGACCCACATTTTTCTGAACAAAGAAAAACGTCGATAGTTTTAGGTAGATGTTTTTTACAATATGCTACTCTTTTTACACCTGAAAATTAATTAAATGCCACTCATAACAATGCAGCCGCGTAGAAAATTTAATTACCAATATGAAAGGCTCAAATTAACATACAAGGGAATTAAGGAACCGATAATTTGTGTAAAATACGAATATAGTATGAAAAAGTTAACATAACATGTCAAATGAAAGTTCTCAGAACAAACCAAAGAGTAAATTTACAATATGGTCGACGAATTGTCAAAAAAATATTTTGTAATTCGCATGAATTATCGGTTTCCTTAATACAAACGTTGGGTTTTTGATTTTTTGTATCTGCAATTAAGCTGCACAGAGAATTGCAATGTTTTTTTTTTGTGGGATTTAGTAAACTTTCAGCGAGACAAAGAGTAGTATTTGAGTAGTAAAGCATATTTTCCCTAGTTTTGATTATATGATCATATTTTGACCCTTAATTTCATAGAAACTACCAGTTTTTTAGGGATATTAAATTTTTTATTTGGGCGTTTTGATCCCAAGCTTTTCGTATATCAATATAATGTTGAAAATTAATTAATATGATGTTGTACAGTTGAACCTCAAAATGTATTTAAGGTGGTGAAAAAACGAAATTTCACACTTAAAATATGTATATTGTATATAATCTGCTGTTGACTCGATGCACGTATTTTATCTTTTTCATCGTACATATATAATACAACATTTGAATCGGTATGACTATATTCTCGACAAAATTTTATTTTTTTACACAACTATCATCCTTTTAATTAGTCAAACAACTCCAAATAAGTAGTTTTGCGAAAATGAGAAAAGAAATATTCAAATGGACACTATAAATCAAGATTATTAATCTGCAACCGAGATTTACATGTTTTATTAACAGGTGTTTAAATATTAGGTATTTAAGTCAGGTTCAGTAGTAATTAACATTTATGTAGGAAATTAGCAAATATTCGTGTAATAACCAAGAAAATTCTAAATTTTTGCTAATTTATCATGATGTTGATGGATATTAACATTGTTAGTGTTACGTTTTAATAATATACGATATACGTAGCTTAACATATTTAACATAAATTTCAATTTTTCAAAGTTGTCTGACGAGTGAACTGAAACGAAGAAAATTTGAACATTCGAAAAAATAATAGAATTTAAAACATTGCCATTTTAATTTTATTATGACCGAGTTATACCAAATAGATACTAATTAAATTGATTTAACTGATTTTAACTTATTTTTTTCTACTTCTCATATGATTGAACAAATACACAAAACGCACCGTTATGCAGTGGGAACCCAAAGGTAAAATTTTCAATTATAAAAATGGAATAAATATTTAAAAAACTATATTATTTTTTTAGATTATCAAAATTGCCGATTTTATGTATTTACAGAGCCCTCATATTATCGCCTGCAAAACTGCATACAACAGGGCCAATATCTTCAAATATATAACACATGCATAGCTTTCAGACCTTAATATGACTTTCATCATTTGATACCACCTCTTTCTCCATTATGCCATGCCAGTAGAAATATCTGATATCACAAAATTTCGATTCGGAGTTTGGCAACATAAATTTCGACGACGAAGTCAATCGTGATCGAAGTAGTTAAAAAAAATTGCATCGATGAGTGAGCAGTATACTATGTAAGTTTTGGTTAAAAAACTAATAGAAAAATTACAAGAACAATATATTCTTGCGAATATCAAAACTTGGTTCCATAGAATATGAGATATTTTTAAAAATCGTAAACAATTTTAGAGTTTTAACAGTGTTAGCGAGCAAATTATTTTTTTATAAGCTTGTTAAGCTAAAATAAATTTTGGTGCAATTATTCCAGTTACAATTTATCTTTCCGCCTCTATCATGATCGAAAGAACGTATGCTTATTTTGTTTACTTTTCAAGAAAGCTTCCTGATTAATAATTTAATACGTCATAGTTTTATGGACAACAGTACAAAATTGTTTTAAATTTAAATACGTTTTTTTGGCCGTAAGTGATCGATGATTTATTGTTATTCTAATGTCAAAACATACTGTTATTATTATTCATATTATTTAGACTTAATTGATATACAAATAATGTTATTAAAGTTGTTATCAATGCTTTTATAATTGTGTATATTAAAATTAGTTATTTAGGACACCATTGTGTTTTATTGGTATTCGAAACATTCAGTCATTAAGATAACAACAGTTCAGAATGAAATCTTCACGATTTTGAAAAGTCACGTTGTCTGTTTATTGCCAATTTAATAATGGTTTCTACAGAATAATTTTGCGTTTAAAATGGTGCAATTATCTGAACGACTGAATGAGAATATTTCAACTATGAATCCTTCTTAATACGATTGAAAAAACTAGTCGATGATAATGATAACGATACCTGGGTAAGTATATTAAAAATAATATTATATTTAACCAATATACAAAAATACATACAATTCAATGATAACTTTTATTTTTCAATTTAAATAGTTATTGTGTTGACTGCACAATTGCAGATAATTTATTCAAAGCTTAAATGATAATCATTCTATCAGAGAACCACAAATAAGCCGCTGTTTCAACGTTTTTTTCTATATACATAAGGTGACTGAAACCAATATTGCACATCAAAGCTCAATTAATTTTCATATACATTCAATGATACTAGAATAATATTCATTTATTTTTTTACAGAACTATTAGATTTTAAAATGAATATAAAGAACCTCTATAACGTCATCTATTTGCCATTTACCTCATTATAGCACGGTTTCTCAAACTAGGGCCACTGAGAAAAAACAATTTCAGGGGAGCCACAGCACAGTTTTGAGGAGCCACGGGCAAATCTATAATATTTAAGCTAAAAAATATATTTTGGAATTTTTCAAATTCTCACTTTTTCCCAGACATCAATCCCGAAATAATTGTGTCCCTGAGTCTCGAGCTTATAAAAAAAATATGCTTGTATAAAAATAAGGGTATGGGAGCACGGAAAAATACGGCTCTCAAAAAAAGCCACAGGCCCAAACGGTCGAGAAACTTTGCATTATAGTAAAAGATATAGGCTCGTATTTTTTCGGTCTGAATTTTAATACAGTTACTGTCATAATTTTTATTGCATTGGTCAGAATTTATATTAATTGGTCATAATATATCGGCCAGTATACAGAGGGCAGAATAAATAATTAATGGTCAGAATTTATATAAAATAGTCATGGTTAAACAAAATGGTTATACAAATCAGACCGTATAATATTTTTATTCTGACCAAAAATGGACTTTTATTTAGACCAAAAGTTCATCTAAAATCTGACCAAAAATTGATTTAAGTTTCGACCCTTTAATTTGTTCCCTAAGATATATTGCGTAAGATTCGTTTAAAAATAATGTATATATACTCACATAGGGCTGGCGCTAAGCGAGTTCAGCGTATTCCCGGGAACCCGGTTCCGCGCTCAGCAAAAAATCAGTCTTTTCTTACTTTCTATACAAGCATTTCTCTCACTCATTTCTGCCAGTCACGGTATATTTATACGTGTATATTTAGACAATGCTCTAAGACAGTGCTTCCCAAAATATTCATACCACGGCCCCCTAAATCTGAAGAAAATAATCCACTGCCCCCTAAAATACAAAACTTGTTCTACCGCTGCCCCCGGAGAAAACCTGCGACCCCTTGGAGGGGTCACGGACCCCAGGTTGGGAAGCACTGCTCTAAGACAATAAAAATATATACAGAATTTATACCCAGAAATCAATGTTGAGTTTCTTCCTCCCAATACTACCTACCTAATACAGCCCATGGGCCAAACATACCTACGATTAAGCAATATTATATGAAGAAAATAATGAAGAAGGCCATCAAGACCATTGACAAGGGAAAGTGGGCCTACATTAACAGATTTTTGAAAGAAATAATATATGAAACGCAATAAACAATTTTGGAGACGCGTAGACTGAAATAAAAGAGACAACAATGAAAGGTTCCTGGAAACAATTATGCTCACAAATAATTAGTGATTTTATTGTTTTTCAAGAAACTCCGAAAACTATCACATAATAAATAGTTAGCTTAACGAATGAATTAATCTTGGACGTCAGCAACAAAAATGTAATGAGTTGATTGAATTTCACTCAGTTCCTCCGTCAAATGAATATTTATATGATCAACAATGAAAGTGAAGAAGAAGCTGATAGAAGCCCAGGATCGCCGAGCAAACATTTTCTCAATCCTGAATCTCAATTTATACACGGTTTTATGTTTTGAATGTTCAATCCCGGGATTGAGAAATTGTCAATTCCAAAATTCCGGGATCACAAAAACCATGATTTATCATATCATAGTAAACATGTGTACGATTGCATTACATATATAAATTTTCATTCATGTTTTTTTTAGCGGAGAAACTTGTTTTTTTGAAGACAATAAAATGAGAAGAATGGAAATATCATTTTCATAAGATATAGTAAGTATCTAATTTTTCCTTGTCGAAACTTATACAACTAACCCGGCGGAGCCTAATATCCAAGCGCTAAATCTGGAAAAATCTCAAAGTTATATGAAAAATATTATTCAAAATGAAAGTGGTGCTGTATAAAAATATATACGTGGTGACTAAAGCTATGAAGAGGTGGAAGGGGGAAGGAAATCTTTAGTTATATTCAAGCCACAAGCGGCAACATCTGTGCCCAAATACAAGTAAAGTAACCTGGTCGATGTACAGCATGATTGTAGTTTTATTAAATAAAACATAAAATTAACATAAAAAATATATGTAACGGAAGGAAATATTTTAATTTTGATATTCATTGCTACGCAGTACGCACATATTTAACCATGTTTAAAAATGGACCTTAAACGTGGGCGGTACATTATAATTCCTAGCATTCGGAAAATGCAGCCAACTTTGCCAATTTCCGTGTGACAGGCGCGTTCATTTATTTGGGCTGATGAGTTTAAGTTTTTTTGCAATAAATTTATTTTTAATATAAATTGGTCGATACTTCAAGTTACGAAAACTGAGTTTCGAAATTATTCGATTAAATATTCAAAATTTAATTTGTTGACAATATTAACAATTATTTTTATTGAAGTCCTGAACATCTTTTGAAAAAGAAACATCAAGATGATAAAGATAAACATTCATCTTATCTTAAAGAACTTAAAATAATGAAATTTATTTATTATCACTTTATATTTGCACCAGGAAGTAAACAAAATGTTTTTGATGGAAAAAAGGAATGGGGTCGGAGAGGGGTCGTTGAATGATTTGATGGAGGTAAAAAAGGCAGCGGTGTCGATAACGGGAAATAATTCGTACTTAAACAAGCATTTGTGAAAGTAAGATTGTGTGAGGATGCCTCCGAAAGAAGCGAAACACGTGTCAGAGTTTTTAGCACAATACGTGAATGTACTATATTACAATACTAAGTTATTTTATATTTTACCGCCATATATACAAAGTTTTTTTTTTTTACCATGTCCGCTCCCAATATGGAGCATATGGACTCCTAATGGAGTTTATCTCAACAGAAATGTTTCTACGAGAACTGCTTGTTACTCAGTTGCTCAACCTCTCTTTTTCAAAGAGAGTAGGAATAGAAGGAGAAGGCTAGGACAGGACTAGTGGTTAGCTAATCGCTCTCGATACGCCCCGTTCATAGGATAGGATGGGTGGGAGGGGGGAATTCAAGACATCACATACATCCATGCCATTGAACAGAAATTCATAAATCGATTGAAAAATCAATTTATAAAACTGCCCGTACTGGGATTCGAACCCGTGCCCTCCGTAGCGGTAGCCAACGACGTTGACCACTCGACCACACACCGAATAAATCGAAAGTATGAGAAATAATTCGTTTAGAAGTATTACAAACTAAATTTAGATGCTGTATTTTTGAACAAAAACTATTTTTTTAAAACTAAAACTGAAATTTTACTAGTGAAGTCAGCCTAGACTTGATCATAGGGATTTTAAATATTTTTTTTTAGCCATTAGTCGAGTATTGAGTATGAAATGCTTACAGTATTCGAATATTAAAACTGCTGAACTGAAGACTGTAAAATATGTCAAAAGGTAAAAACCGGATTATAATGTACAAACTTCAAACGATTAAAATGGACATTATGATCTTTAAAATAAATGTAACAGATTGTGATAAAAGATAATGTAACGTCAAATGATATTTAATGTTAATTCTATGAACGAAAAATTAAACTAATATTCGAATATCTAAATTGAGCCGATTATATTCGAATATTTGATTGAAATCTCTAACTGACCTAATAGATACAGGTGGATTTTTTTACAAACTAAAATTAAACATTTAATAGTATATTACCTTAGTGATTTTTTACGTTCACAAAAACTTAAATACATTTGATAATGTCTTTAAAATTTGCGAGGAAAATACACATCCTGTATTTTCGGTCTGATATCCGGATAAGCTACCATAATGTCTTTTTATACGCGGCCAAATAATGCGCACAAACACAAAATGGTTTGATTGAAAGCTCCTAAATATTTTCATAAACTCTCAAAAAGATTTTTTGATCTGACATTGAATGTGTTAGATTGATTAATCATACTAAAAAATGAAGTCAATGATATCTTTCAATTCTGTTATCTTTTAACATGATCGAATTTATAATCGCTCTCGATATGCCCCGTTCAAAGGATAGGATGGGTGGGAGGGGGGAATTCAAGACATCACTTACATCCATGCCTTCGAAAAGAAATTCATAAATCGATTGAAAAATCAATTATAAAACTGTCCGTACTTGGATTTGAACCCGTGACATCCGTAACCGAAGCCAACAACGTTGACCACTCGACCACACGCTTTGTTTTACGCTGAGCATGTTTTATTTAAAGAAAATATTTTATTTATTTTTAAAAGAGGTTAAGCATGTAACCCTTAACAGTTGAACCGGTAATATGCTAATATATAATTTGTACTGCGTAGCTACTGCATAATATATTTTCGATTATAATTAGTATTTTGACGATGTTAAAATAATTTTATGTTTGATATATATTAATAATAAATTAATGATTTTGTGTAATTTTACATGATTTTATAATTTGTAATGGATTTATATTTTTTTCGTTATTGAATGTAAGAGACAATGACAACAGATTTAAATTTTTAATTGATGCGTAAATTAGTCAGCATATTTTGAACATATAATATTATTATTACGATCTAATTATATGTTGTTGGGTGCCCAGAACTATGATCCTTGTCAGTAGTGTTTTTATTTAATTTATATTTATACTCAGCTTGGAAGGGTTATACAATATTATAATATTTTTTAAATATATATTAAAACTTCGTGTAATATAGGTTTGAATAATTTTATTGTCTTTTTTAAGAATCTGGTATACTGGTAGTTCACCAACCACCTATCACAACAATAATTGTGGGGCTATAATGCAAAACGTGCTATTTCCAAAATGAGCGATATTGAGTTAGGTATGTAGATAAGGTAATTTAAAATAAATACATTTATTATTATCGTTAAAAATAAATATATATTTCTCAAAAAAAATATAACTAATTGACTGCATCAAATGACGCGTATGTCTGCATGTGGCCTGCGGGACATTGTTTGCCCAGGACCGACATAAGCTATACATCTTTAATCAACTTATAACATAGTTATTAAGTAACAAGACGATTATTTATTTCATAAAAATTTTGACTAAAAATCCAGCTAAAAGCTTTATGTGACTATTATAATAATATGGTTGGGTAGTTGGCAATCTTAATAATCATTTTTTATGCTTTATTAATAAAATATTGTGTCTGTTCTGTATTGTGGCTGCTATACTAGGTTCTAAGACACACTGATCATGAATTTCAATCACCCAAAAGTAATAAGACAAATTGCTTCAATTATAATCATCGAACAAACTAACCCATCAAAATAATTTGTTATCGGTTTGTATAATGCGCCATCACTGTTACCAATGTCATTAGTAATCCATTAATTACATACTGTGATTAGACACACAGATATGTAACTTGACAAAGGCAGCAATTAAATTTGCGATTAATAAAATATAATAATACTCATGAGATTAAGAAAATATTTTGCAACACTTGTACATATATTTTTGATACCTTTTTTTTTAAAATCAAAAAATAATTTATAAGAAAATATATTTTAATTTATTCCAATGTCTGCTTGCACATGAGCACATTAGTAAACAGTAGACACAAACATTCGAGTGGAACTTTTTCATGTTAAAAGCTCATATCAAATTAACTAGCACGCAGTGGTGAAGTGCTATAAAACACAATATTCCTTTGTACTTATTTCCAATTTTATTTACCAAGATTAAGACAAGAAATAGAATTTAACACTGCTATTTGTACAAATATCACTGTTAAATTCTATTTCTTAAGAGTGAGCGAAACCGATCCTGATTTCAGTGGCGTAAGAAAAGGTCCCGCCGCCCAGGGCGTTTCTTGAATTTGCCGCCCCCTCCCCAATAATTACTCCTCTTTTTTTAAAAATTACTTCTATTTTTTTAGCTATGAGATAATACTACAGGTGGCTTAATTTTTTTTATTCATAGATATAATTTCTCTAAAAATATTGTATTTTGCTATTTTTTTTCTTTTGGATTTTGTTTCAGAGCAGGAACTTTTTTTAATGTGTCAAAAAAAAATATTCGTCAATCGTCTTTTTTATTACTTTTAAAGGAAAAGTGGCAAATCATTGCTATTAAATTATTAAATTAAATAAGAAAGAGATTTTTTAAATAAATTGCAGAAGTATAAGAGTATTTTGACTTTCCTTCACATCTCTGTTTGCTTAGCAGGAACAGCAACAACATTTTTAATTCTTCCCAAGCAATATCATCATGATCTTGTTTTTAGTGTATACCAGTGGCGGTTCCTGACCTAAAATCTTGGGTGGGCTAGAGAAAAGAATAGCATTGTATACTATTTACGAAATTGTGCATGTTTCCACTTCACCTTATACATTAATCTACAAGCAAATTAACAAATACTACGACACACTGTCATAATATTGTGTCTTTGTCTAGAATATATATTTCTGATACGATTTATAACTCTAATAGTGTTCACATTTCAATTTTTTTTTTGAATAAATGTGTGAATATGATTAAATCTGCTCGGCAAATTTCTTCGTACAGATTTTAATTGAGTGGTTTTATGATTTCCATTTGACTCTACTGTAATTTAACTCGATTTTTTTTAACACTTGTAGATTGAGATTTTAAGCGAAAAAACTCTTCACATTGCAATATATTTAACAGCAGATTTGCATAATATCCATGGCATTTAAAAAAACATACATTAAACTGCGAGACTGCATAGTATTGATATTTTTTAAGGAAAACACGCTAATAATTATTGAAATTCAGTAAAAATGTTTTGAAAAATAAGTGTTGGCGCGCCCCGGCCCCACTCTGTAGTAGCAAAACCGTATTCAGAAAATTTAAATTATGAATTCTTAAATTAGCTAGACTATTTATGTAAAAGGATATTTTTTCTGCGTTTTGCAATATAATAGGTAGGTATACAAAAATATACGAGTAATCATATCGATGCAAATCTACTGAACAATGTGTATGCTTGTCGTATCAGTGATTTCATTGAATTGTCACAATGTTTACATAATGATACAAATCATAGAATTATAACTATATACCTATACAGTATTAATCAACTTGAGCACTAAGTCGGTGTATTCCGTCAATATTGACATGGTGTTTGAATAGCCCCGAGTTTGTCTAAACGTTAGCTTAGAAATTGCCTATGGCACTTCTATAATATATTTATTTATTATATAATTCCACATGGCATTCGTATACAATCCATTGATTTTGTTTATTTAAAACATGGTGACTGGACAAACTGGTTCGCAGAAATAGTAATATAAAAAAATGGTATCAACAAGATGGCGTGGTATTGAAGAAATGTCGATTTTTAAATTTAAAATTAACATATGTAAATATGTTTTTATCCGGTGTTTTTTTTCTCCGAAAAAAAATATTGTCGCTAAAAATAACTCTTTCATTCAAACACATTTACTGTGGATTTGATTTTGGCAATAAATCATTCATTGTAATACAGAATACTGATAAATTATGCGAATTATGAATCTTTTCACGAAAAAATCGCCATACTTTGTTCTATGGATTGTTCTCTTATTGAGACAACAACGGATAGCCTGTCACTATTGGTATTAATTAGGTTTGAAAGAATTATTATTTAGTTAAGATTATTCCACTAATTTTGGAATGAAATTGGCAGCTCAAAAAGCCTGTCTCAAATATCTAGATAAAATAACGAAATCACAGAATATTTAGACACACGATAGCAACATTGTCAAAATAAAATTACATTTCGCCTTTCACACAATCGTTAATCTAATTGTTAAATAATCAGTGTCCTTTTTGAAAAAAAATATTTATTGCAGAACCAAAATTTCTAAATTAAAACGTTGTTTTAATAGACTCCGAGTAAAGCATATTTACCGAAATTAAAAACAATCTATAAAGATTATACCAAGGTAGCGGAGTCGTGTAAGAAAATACGACTAGACTTTTTTCAATCATTTCATTTAAACTTATATGTATGTAAACCAACAGACCATCTTTAGTCAGCCGAGCATGCAGTGGCAACACTATGGACTATTGAGTTTTGAATACAAATCATTAAATATTTTTTTAAAAAATGGGTCTGAAAGTCTGAGTCTGAAAACGTGATAATTATTTTGCAAGATTGTGAACGTAAAACTAAGTAATAATTTCAATTACAAAGTAAAATAGCATTTTATATTTTTTACTACATAAACACGACTTCAGAAGAAAATAAAGATTTACAAAAAAGCACGAGGGCAAGAATTCTTCTCGCAACACCCCTTTAAGAAAAATCGGATGGGTGTAAGAGGAAATTTCGACATCACAATATACAGACGTATCGCAATTATTAAACATAAAAAGTTTAAATTTGAATCGTTCAAATTATGTACACTCCCACAAATTTTGTCACTAACGACCCGGGTTTCGCGTTTCGGCATCTTCAGGTGTTCAAGTGCACGGATGAACTTGAACTGACGCTTAGTAAATATATATATTATATATTAGACTCAGTGATACATTTATTTAATATATAAACACAAAACACTCATTTACTAAGAGTCAGTTCAAGTTCATCCGTGCACTTGAACACCTGAAGATGCTGAAAGGCGAAACCCGGGTCGTTAGTGACAAAATCTGTGGGAGTGTACATAATTTGAACGATTCAAATTTAATATTGAAATTCCACCGAGCACCTTCAGTCGAAACCTTAAATTATAAAAAAGTTTAATTATCAAAATATCCTATCTAAGATTTGAGCCTGTGAACTCTAAGACCGAAGTCTACGACGTTTAAAACTCGGCTATAAGCCTAAAACCAGTGCTTTTTTTTTGAAAAAAAAAAGATGGGGGAACTCACTTCTTGTAAAGCTTTTTTCTAATCCATGTCCATTCCCAATGGAAAGAATATACATAGCTTTTTCACGGAGGTACATCAGCAGAAGTTTTTCTACGAGCTGTTTGTTACCCAGTTGCTCAAGATCCTTTTATTTTTTCAAAGAGAGTATGGATAGAAGGACATGGTTAGGACAGAACTAGTGATAAATTAATCACTCTCATTTGGCCCCATTTATTTTAGGATTGGATTGCTGGGTGGAAATATTTTAGACATCACAGACACCAATGCCTTCAAAAAGAAATCGATTGAAGAAAATGCTGTTCGTACTTGGACTTGAATCTGTGAGATCCGTCACGGAAGCCTCGTTTTCCTCTGAGTGACCGTCGATCGATGTATTATAAGGATTGAAAAACGTCAAAGGTGCTATGACGAATTAAAGCAAAAAAATATTGATTTGAAAAAATAAATATGCCAGGAAAAAAAGTGCTGAAACTCCGTTCCACCGCGTTACATGAGAAAGCACCTTTTCTTTTCTAAAGGCCGTATTCATTTTTCTAATTTGAACTAAGGCCGCAGTAAACATTGACATTGGAATCTTTGACCGGAAACAATTTCTAAAGCCCAGAAATTTGCGGATTTCCCAAAATTATCAGCGTGGGACCTTTTTTTAGGTCTTCCAAGGATTTTGACATCTAAAATCTCAGTGATTTACGAATTTATAAAAAAATACAGAATTACAGAATTGGTCAGAAGGCCACACCAGAGTAGCCAAAAGACCGCAGGTTCCTAAAAAACAAACTAATGAATTTAAATGTTTGGTATAAATCTTAACTAGATTGGCATTAAATACTAAATAGTATTATCATTTTTTTCATAGGTTTAGTTTCAATATTGGAAGGTAATGAATGATTCTACATTGCATACGCGTAACAAATTAGCTCTGCCAACCGATTTTGGTATGTATACAATTTATAAATACCTAGCACACATTTAGAGTTGCTCGATGAGATTGCATACTTGGCTTGTGGCAATAATTTATAACATGAATGGTCAGGTGATTCAAAATGGTACGATAGATGGGGTGTTTGTTCGACGAACATTGACTGCTGTGGGATTACGCGGTGGACACAATTTCCTGTGATTCGTGTTATTACTCAGAGGGATTTTCCTTGGTTTCACAAAGATATCGCTCATTGCATTTTGTGTAAGGATCTGTTTTTATTAACAATAATACATGTTATGATTTAATTGTAGCTCGAATGAAATGAAATAATAATAGCAATGTAAATAAAAAAAATTACAACATGATAAAATATATGTAAAGCTTAGCCCAGTACTAACGGCATTATTTCAATCGATTTCTGTTCGAAGGTATGGATGTTTGTGATTTCTATAAATCCCCACCACCATTCCAATCTTAAAATTAATACGAGTGACGAGAGTGATTAGACAATCACTCGTTCTGTCATAGCCTCCCTATCCTTTATATTCCTTACTCTCTGAAAAAAGAGAGGTTGAGCAACTGAGTAACAAATAGTTCTCATAGAAAAAATCTGTTGAAATAATTCCATTAGTAGGCCATATACTGTACATTGGGAGCGTACGTGGATATAAAAGCTAGCGAGGAGTAGAATTTAACTTGAGTGAAAAAGATCGCAAGCGGATTGTGTGAACGTATTTTATTATTTAGTTACCATGGTAACCTTTTGTATTTACATATTATTAGATTTTTAATACAAGCACATATGAGTTTATTCATGAATATTTTTACGTTATTTTGAATTCTCAGGTTTATTTGAACCCATACATATTGTCCCTTAGTAGAGAAAATCTTTTAAACAGGAATCGATACTTTACCGTGTGATGCGGTTTTATCTAAAAAAACATGGACATATTTAAATATACATACTTAAAATGTGTTAATATATATTAATAATAATAATGTACGAATAATTAAATTTTATTTTTTGCCATGTGCGCCAACGTTGAAAACATGAAAAACTAATGAATATTTAAAAATTGTTCTCAAAATCGGACGAGGTAAAAAGAAACGGACGAAGGAGCCACATTCAACTATTTAGTTTAGATATAATCCACACAATATTAATAAATAACATAAACAGGAAGAATTTATTTTGAGCCTGGTGTCGTCGATAGGAAGAAGGGCCCACACAGCAAACGATATGCATTATTAGGATTCTCTATAATTTATTTACACGTCAATATAGGTTTCAAACAGCGGTGGGCTGCCAATATCTTAACAAGGAGCTCGGTAAATGCTATCCATTTTTTATCCATGTCCGCTCCCTATGTCGAGCATATGGTATCCTAATGAAAGTATCTTAACGAAAGTTATTTTTCTATGAGAACTGCTTATTACTTAGTCGCTCAACCTCTTTTTTCCAAAGAGACTAGTAGGGATAAAATGATAAGCATAAGGAAGGACTGGTGATAAACTAATAGTAGCGCCCAGTTGAATTGAAGGATCAGAAGAGTGGGAGGCGATCTTGTCATCGCAAACACCCATGCCTTCGAACAGAAAATAGATAAATCGATCAAAAAATTGCTGTTTCGTACTGGGTAATGTAGGGACAGCTAATTTTCAATTTTATCCATCTACAGAAATTGTAGTTATGTGATGATTTGATCTAAGACAAATGATTTTCTTATCTTAACAAAAGGCTCGCCGGCCACGCCAAAATTTAACAAGAGGCTCGCGCGAGCCCCTACGAGCCCCCTTCAGCCCACCCCCGGTTTCAAAAATATTAAATAAAATGAATATTTTCCTTATTAAATACAATATATAAATTTCAATTTGCTAAGTTATATGAGTAAACAGCCAGTTTCGTAAGTGATAAGAAGGATTACAATATTCAAATCCTGTTCAATTGTTGATATTTCCAGCTGATAATATTCTATTTGTACTTAAGTTTATTTTGTTTTTACTTAAGCTAGAAAACGTACAGACGATTGCAATTATGGTTAAGTTTGACATTCTGAGGTGATTTGAGCTATTCGCTATAACTGCTTTATCTTCAATCAATTGAACAAAGTTTTATGAAAAATGTCAAAGTTTAATGAACATCGAAAGATCAATTCGAATCGGATTTAGTATTGTAATGAGTTTTTCGTGCTATCAAAATATTCCAAGTGCAGACAAATGTCATAGAGTTCAGATAGAAGATGAAAACTATAAATCTTTTCTTTGTGTTTGAATAACGCTGGCTCTATAAAAAAAACTACTTATTTGTCTCCGTTTTTCACTATGTCTCAATCTCTGCGAAAATCGGAAGGTAAAAAAAAATCTCTGCAGCTACAAACTGTTTCAGTTTTTCGAACCATAAAAAAGAAAGAATTATTTTTCAAGGGTGCGACATTCATATGCAAATGTTTCAATCTATTTATGAATTTTCACTCAAAGATATGGTTAACTGCTAATTGTATGCTAACAACAAATTTCTGCCCTTATATTAACTAACTGGAAAGAAGCACCAGAAAAAAGTAGTAAAAGCATAAGAGTTGCAAAAAAGTTGAATTTTACAATATATCATGTTTTAAATAACGTTGCTTCTGTAAAGGTATTAGTCCGAGAGGTCAGTTTATAATAAAACATAATATCACTTTTAGGGTGTTCACTGTCAATACTTGGTGGAAAGGCATTATATTAGTAAAAACACAATATTCCTTTGTACTTCATTCCACTTTATTTAATATAATCAGTTGACGATGCTCGTAATGAGCGAAACCGGTCCTGACATATTAAATAAAGTGGAATGAAGTACAAAGGAATATTGTGTTTTTACTAAAAAATAATATGCATACAAGTTTGTCGAAACCTTGGCGAGTGCAAATTTGATATATCTTTTTATGTGTCATCACTTTTTTAGTAGTTTGCGCGTTCTTTCATTCTCGATCGCTCCGTTTAAATGTTCACATGTATACGTTAAGCTAAAATTAATTTCCATAGAGAAAAAAACTGCTTCTGGACTTCAATCAGTCAAGAGTAGTATAATTCTTCTTTTTGCCAAAAATCATCCAAAGATCTACAAGTTAACCATTTTTGATTAATCAATCAGCCGAGAAACCGCTAGAATTGGGGGACTCAAAATATATTTATGAACCGATTTAAATGTTTCGCTTACATATTTTTTTTCTTGTTTTTAAGTATATATTTTACTCAAACGCAAGTGAAAGCACCTATGTGTTAATACAGCTAATGTCTATATCAGCGATATTCAACCTGCAGCCAATTCAGGTTTTATGTAAGGCCCAAGACAATAATAGTCACTAGACGCTTTTTCAATAAACTGGAATTGTTTGCAAAAAATACCAAACGGATGAGTGATATACATTTGTATTTTTGTTCGTTCACTTTTATGTTAAGTGACTTTATTATAACAGTATGTGATATACATACTTGCGTATATCTATTAATATGCTGGACCCACGTAACGTAGCAAACACTTGAGACGGGAAAAGGTTGAGTATCGCTGGTCTAGATTGCGTCCCCAGCAATACCAGGCGGTGTTACCTGCATTTCGACTGTGGAAAGGAAAAAGGACGTAACCCTCAGTTTTTCTAAAACGGCTTTTTTTCGATAATCACAATGTATACAACTTGACACACGTTCTATCAAAAGGATGGAAGCTGAAAATGCCGAATTGGTATCTAAATTTAGCTTTTAAATTTGAAAAATATGACCTTGTAAAAAGTTAAAACCAATAAAAATGACTGAAATAAAAGTTTAACCTAGACAATTTCTTTAATTAATATTAGGTTATGTCAATTCAACACCAGTTTAGAAGTCTCCGCGCACTTCAAGGTTGTGTATGATTCATAATTTGCATATTTACTACATGTTTTTTGCGCCTCCTGTAAAATTTGATATGTGTGGGTTACGTCCTTTTTCCTTTCCACAGTCGATATGTATATCTGTATAGTTATAATAAATGCCAAATATAGCTTTTGATAACTAAACATGGTACGAAGAAAGAATGGTACATGCGAGATATTCAATAGAATTTTTTATTTCAATACTTATCGATCCATTTTATCCGGTCACCGACGATTCTAAATATTTATTCAATGAATGACGAAAAATGGCATCATATTGTTTGTGCCGCTAAACTAGCATTATGCCCTTCCCAAGATATTTTTACGGATAAGAAATCATTATTTTCGTAAAATTATATTATATTTTACTGAAATTTGATACAAGAGATTCCGTTTCAGGCATTACAGCTTGGCTCTTGTCTTGGTTGTATATTATTTTATCATTCCAATAAATTTTGCTATACCAGTGATAGCCTAAAGATATTTGATCTATGTAGACTGTATGTATATATGTGTATTAATAATTAATTATAATAAATATTTACTTACAAGATGTTATAATTATGAACACATATAACATAAAACACCCTCAATGTTGAGTAGTATTCAATTACTTGGTTGGGCGAATCTGTGTAAAGCACAGGCTTCCAATCTTCGAGTCACGGTTTCCTTTTCTAGGAAGCAACTAACTTACGCATCCGCCACATTTTTATAACAAACAGATTTAGTATTTTAATCAAGAATATCTGGGGTCAAATTATAATGAACTTATAAGAAACTTGAATATTAATTGATCGTATTTTCTTGAATACGGATAATAGGTGCTAGAAAAAACTTAATGTATCAACATAAGACTCTTTAGAACGAATTGATGCATCTCAAATTTAAAATAATGTATATATTTGCTTAAATCATTAAAGCACTGGAGAAACAATTTGTGATGTAATTTTGCCTCTTAAAGATTAAAATTTGACATAAATAACAAGATTTGAATCAAATAACTGAATAAACCGCATCTTGATAATTTACAGTAACAGGTCACAATATGTCATTTTAAATTAAAGCCATTTGAAGATTTAAAAAAGTTAATGTTCTTCTATGGAAAAACATAATCATTTTAAAGATTAACTATAAACAAAAAAACATTTTTTACGATCCAATTCACCGTTTCTTGAAATAACATATGTGTATTTCTATCAGGGCTTCGAACCGCTTTTTTTTCGTTCCGGTTCAAATAAAAAATGTATATAAAAAATAACGGTTTTAACGGTTTTTGGTTTTCGATTTTCGGTTCAGCTCGAATCCAAAAGCCCAGGAATTTATCGATTTGCCCTTTTTTTAGTTAACCGAGGAATTTCGAAACGGTTAATGTGGCATTGGAATCTAAAATAAAATGTTCTTAAATATTTATTATAGACAATAAATACGTGAAGAATTTAAAATGAGTGAATGGTATAAATGTTATGTTTGAATATTATTTCATGAAATATAACCGCCCCTGCATATACAAGGGGTGCATTGATCCAATGCCACATTGACCGGCCGCCACTGCTCAAAACCTTATAGTAATTTACCGATTTGCCCAAAATACTAGCGTGAACCGAACCGAAAAAAAAACTTATATTTTTGATATCTGATATTTTTTTTCGGTTCGGTTGCGGTTTTCGTTCCGGCAAAAATACAGTTTTTAACGGTTTTCGGTTCCGTTCCTGTTCGAAGCCCTGTTTTCTATCTATAAAGTTTTGAAACCACCTCAAAAATAACAATTTCAAATTAACGTAACTATTTAACTGAGCGTTTGATAAATTCTAAGATTAATATTAAGTCGGCGACTTGGCAGTCCACCTTTTGAGAGCCCGAGAGATAAAGATATTTAATATCATATTTTGGAAACCCAATCTCAGCTACTTTCACCCCAGATTTCGAAATAATACAATAATGATTGAAGGGCATTGACGTAAAACAAAATGTTAATACAGTACAACCCCCTACTGTGACGAGAAAGGGGGGGTCATTATAGGGGGTTAGGATTTTCAATTGAATTTTTTCATTGATATGAAAGTAGAAAAAATATTATCTTACTTTATGGTTTGAATACCCCTCGTCGATGAATCCCCGTCTATGAATTGAACATGTCACAATACGTCCTTCAAAACCAACGCAGACGTATTTTTAGCATGAATGCTTACGATATATTTTAAAAAAAGTTTCGATTAGGGTTTTGATTTGTTGTCATTATAGGGGGTGTCACTGTAAGAAAAAGCGTCTCAAAATAGTAAGGGGTTTTATAGTACTGTGTGTCATTATAGGGGGTTCTACTGTACATTACTATTCATATCCGTTCTCAAAGTGGAGTATAAAGGCTTCCTATAGTATATGATACACCAAAAAAATGTTTAACGAGAATTAGCTTTAAGTCAATCGCTAAGCCTCAACATTTAATGAAGATAAATTAAAAATGTTTGCATTAGAGAAATTATCATAGTCAGCTTATCAAAAATCATACGTATATTCATTAGGATTGGATAAGTGATGCGCAACCTTTTTTAATAGTAGGGTTGATTTATAATTTTTCCATTGTTCGCGGATCACAGAGGTTAAACCTTTTACATAGTGTGATATAAACTCTCTCTCGTCTTGACATGAATTCCTATTTTTTTGTTTGTTTTACAGCTTAGAACAAATCCTTCAGTATTTTCAGTATCAGGCGGTATCTCGACAATTATGGAAATACCGACTTTGATTTAGTCGTCAGGTTTTACGATTTCAATTACCTCTACGCTTTTGCCCAATTTTTTTTTTTTTCTTATTGAAATTTGCAATACCAGTATTTAATATAAAATACGAAAATACCAACATTAATATATTCATACGGTATTGAAACCTGTTCTCCAAGCCTTATCTTCTTAACATTATATGGAGACAGTAGTGAAGCAAATGAAATGTAAATGGTTCAGCAATACGCAGCCATTTTTATATTATTCAAAGATTATCTAAAAAAGAAGCCATACTTGCATTACAGACAGCAAATGACATTTTTTTGATCGAGGGAACTTTAACATTAGTTGACGTTGAAATAAACATTTCGCTGGCCAATATTGAAAGTTACCTGTTTGTGGGCCGCAAAAATTTCATTTAAGGGCCCTGGGATGCTAATCCGATTAGGACGAAAGCCCGGATGAATTTAACCCTTGGCTACGAAGCAGTCGCATAAGTTTATTTTTTTCTAGATACAAATTATAAATATGATCAGGGGCGACGCTAGACATTTGGCCGCCCCAGGCAAGATTGTATTTTTCCACCATAGTTATAAAATACCCTTAGGCGCTAGATAGCCGTTTCTCCAGATTTACCGCTGTAAGTGGTTGCCTGGTCAAGTTACACGTAGAGAAAAGGATCACAGAAAAAAATGATTTCGTGAGCAAATGTCCGCGGTGCAGTGGTTAACGTCATTGTTTTCCGTGACGGATTTCGCGGGATAAAACCCAAGTATTGGGTGATTGGTTGCTGTCGGCATGGGTGTTTGTGATGTTTAAAAACTCCATTTTAGCTTTTCAATACTAAAATAAAGGGGTGTAGCGAAAGTAATTAGATAGAGTAGCAAGCAGTTGTCGTGAAAAAAACTTCTGTAGAGATACCTCCATTAAGAGTCCATTTGCCACACATTGGGAGCGAACATGGATGAAAAAATCGGGAGGAAAAACTAGTCCTGATCAATTTAAAAAATGTAGAATTACTACAAAAACAATGTTCATTGTACAAATATATTTAAAAATCATTTTTCATGAATGAATGTTTTTTTAGATACCGTACCAAATCCATACCGCACACTAAGTTAAAAACCACACACCTTAAATAATAATCGTTCGATTAAAATGTATCTAAGTATTATTTAAGATTTCGACTGAAGGTTGTTGGTGGAATTTCAATATTAAATTTGAATCGTTCAAACTATATACATTCTCACAGATTTTGTCACTAACGACCCGAGTTTCGCCTTTTGGCATCTTCAGGCGTTCAAGTGCACGGATGAACTTGAACTGACAGTCAGTGACAACATCTGTGAGAATATACATAGTTTGAACGATTCAAATTTAAGTATTATTCAATGAAACTGTTTTACTTGAAACTATTATACTTGATTGTGTACAAAATAAAATTGTTTAATTTTGTATTCAGACTACCTACCTAATATTTCTTTTCATATTTCAATATTTTTTTCTTTCTCTCTAGAGCAGTGTTCCTCAACCTTTTTTACATCGGCGGGACGGTAAAAAATAGAAAAATATTTCGCGTACCGGCGTCGACCGGATACACATATTTACACACAACCAGTTCTCGGAATACGACTATTTGGGTTAACAATGAAGAAATTAGTAAAAAATAATGAGTCTAGAAAGATAAGGTGAATGAATTATGACCAGATTTGGTAAAAAAAGCTGGTGAGATTCTCCATGAACAGTAAATATCCTACACTATTTGGAACACAGATGTGTTCCGATTATATAATATAAATTATTTCTACTTTAGAATCATAACATATTGATGATTATTATTCTTGTAATTGTAATAATTACCTTTATTATAAAAATAATATTGGTATAGTATTATTATTAATTATATTATTTAGTACAATGATTTGAATTGTTTACAAAATACAATCATGTTTCACTATTCTGCATAAGTTGAAAAATGTAAATAGGTGATACATACCAAGTGTTATACTAAATACTATGTTTTGTTAATAATTAATATAATTGGTAACATTGCTGTTCAAATAGAAATATTCAAGCGGTTGTCATTTGTCAGCATAGTTTCTCTTTATAACAGTCGATGAGTTTGAAAAGTCATTGTTTTATCCGGTGGGAATTGTTTAATGAAACTATGTCATTAATTGACATATGATATGAATTTAAATTCAAATTTATACTTATCGTGAGTTATTTTGTTAATATGAATGTAAATAAAATACAATTTGATACACTATCTTTTCAATAAAATGGCATGAAAAATATTTATATCTAAAATTCATAATGTGATTTATTTATATTTCGAGAAAAAAAGGCATATCTAAGACGAATCAAAAACAAAAATTTTGATAAAAATTGTGGACAATATATTTTTAATACATTTTTCTTAATTAAATATCCTTTTCAAAGTATCCGAAATCGTAAAAATCCAAACAAATTCGGCGACTTTTTTTTATAAAAATATAAAAACTATAATTCGTTTTTGAAAAAGCTTCTTGAAGAAGCGAAAAGCGTCTGACCTTTAGTAAAACCACCAGTGGATTGGCAAAGTTATCAATTGTACATAATTTTAATATTAAAGTAATTTAATGTTAATTAAGAATGAATGAAACAAATTATTCATTGCACGTTTAAAAGCGGTGAGATATTCGTGAAACGGCAAATTGCGTTAAATAATAATATTTAAATATTCGACTGCGACGTTGATGAAAATTAATTTGGAATACATCTCAAAATTTTGTTAATATTTGACACGGGTAGCCTGTCAGAAATATCGATTTAATAAAATTGCTTCAATCGTAACGCGGTAAAAGCTATAAATCAAACGTTTAAGCGATCAATTAGTGCATGGCGTTATTTCAGCGTACATATTGGTTTGCGTTACGCGGCGAAAATACATTTTTGGAAAATTTTCAACAAAGCCACATTAGTTCCGAATGAACTGACCATTTCATTACGAATGGAAACTCGAATGGAAATTATAAATGAAAAATCATTACGCCAACCGACAGGGACAAACGGCAGTGCACGGTTAACGGAATTTTTCTAAAATGCATGCATCGCATAAACGTTTTTACTGCCATACGTATTCGACACCGAATGACAGAGTGAGAGCATTGTATGCGATAATTAATTTCCATGTACAATTAAATTAAAAGCAACTTCTTCACGATTTTTTTAATCTTTTCAATTCACTGTAAGATTTGATATGCCGTAATAAACATAACGAATCTCGCATACACATCGGTAATATATACCATAGATAATAACTTCAATTAAACATTAAGACTAGAAATTCAACTGAATAATCGAATGTTTTTTTTTTATATTAAGATATTCCAATATTTGATAGATGATTTTTTCAAATACCATTTGTCACATATTATAAAAATTATACCATATTTAAGGGTTGACAAAAAAATCATTCAGCGTTTTAATATGTCGTCGGTGTACTGGAAGAAGGCTATACGTTAAAAACTTTCCTTTTAGATAATCGTGAATGTTTGACATCTCTATTTATGCAATTAACACTTATCGTTTTATAATTCCCATGAAATTCGATAATGACTAATGACTATTCGATTCACATAATATTGAAAAGCTTTAAGTTATTTGTATTTTTTTTTTGTTGACAAAAATAACTAATGTTGACTTGATAAATTATGTATATATATTTTTAATTAAACACCATAACATTCACTCCTAACTAGAGATTCTGAAGTCTCGGGGTTTTCAAAGTCCCGGGACTCGAGGCGTGATAAAGTCAAAGTCCCGGGACATCCCGGAACTCGAGACTTTTATTTCCCCTTCAATAAAATTATAATTTTATTAAAATTAAATATTTGCATGTATTTATGTATTACATACACTCGGTGCCTTTTGAAAGTACGCACTAGTAAAATTCGCGTTTTTTTAATACAATGTTTAAAAATTATTATTTTTCTTATGTAATGGATGTGTGCAATGCAGCTTTAGGACTTTTTTTGTCCTATTGAGACATTGGTACCTTTGCGAAATAGTAAAAAAATATTTCTACATAAAACAACATCAAGTATGAACATTTAATTTTAATATTTTGTAATTTGCTTTGGCTAAAGTTATATCTATATATATAAAACAAAGTGGGGTTAGTTACACCACGTATATCTCGAGAATTACTGCAAGGATTTCAATGATATTTGATTTATAAAATTCTTATTTACCTAGAATAGCAGAATAAGCATTAAAACATCGGAAAAATATCACGGAAAATAAATTATGAAGAAAATTAATATCTTCATACAGAACAAAATTTTCAAATGAGGAATAGGTCAAATAATGACATGTTGTTTTATGCTCGGTTCAGGTAGATGACACTAGATGGCACTGTATTTATACGATAGACTTTTAAATAATTTTGAATTTAGAGTATAATCGATGATATGAAATGAAAACGAAAGAAAATCGAATACTATTGAAATGAGGTTATGTTTATAATTAGGTATGATACATTTTTTGACAACAATATTACGATGTTTGCACGAACGTTTGTATCGAATTGACAATTCAAATTTGATGTTCGATTGTTTCGATTTCATATCTGTCAAATCTCTGGTCTAAATATTGACATTACATTTAAATGTGTTTCGTGCATTAGGTGTGATTGTTTGTTTGTTATTTATTCAATGTTCTTAGATTAGTTTTATTTGGAATTAGAAACTGTACTCTTTTCACTTCAATTAATACTATACTATTTATATATAGAACGTCAAAAAAATATTTCGTGATATTTGACAGCAAAAGTACATTGTGAATTATATTACATAACGTTAGTAAGCCATTACTTTATGGTTATTTTTAAATGCATACTGCTACGTACGTAATTCCTGTGTCCACTGTCAATACTTGATGGAAAAGCATTCTATATTTAATTAAACGGTTTTTCTCTTATATAATGTCGAATGCGAAATTATCAACAAAGAAAGTTTCAATTGACTATTTTTATGAAGTTCAACGAAAATTGTACAATTTCTTTTTTATGTTTTGTCAACAATTATATCGACTATGGAAAGCAAGAAGGGCGTAACCCACACATGCGCAAAAAAGTGTTTTGATGATTTTGGGCCATATGCAAATTATGAATTATACAAAAACTTGAAATGCACGGACACGTCTAAACTGGTGTTTAATTGACAAAATAATCTATATACATAAAACAAAGCGGGGTTATTTACACCACGTATATCTCGAGAATTGCTGCACGGATTTCAATGATCTTTGATTTATTAAATTCCTCTACGGCTAGAATAGCAGAATAAGCATTAAAACATCGGGAAAATATCACGGAAAAGAAATTATAAAGAAAATTAATATTCTCATAGAGTTTTCAAATAATGAACATTTTGTTTTATGCTGGGTTCAGATAGATGACACTTGATGGCACTGACACGATTGACTTTTAAATAATTTGAAATATAGAGTATGGATTAGAATAAAAAAATCGATGATATGAAATGAAAACGAAAGAAAATCGGATAATATTGAAATGAGATTATGTTTTCTGACTTGGAAATTCTTTCTGAATCTCCAAATCAGATACGCACATAATTTTCTATCATTATTTTGACATGCTTTCCATCGAATCCATGTGAACTGTGGAACAAGGTACAAGGATGACATGTCAGAAGACATTTTACATCAAATTCGTGTCAGTTCAGGGAATCCCGATCTCGAGATGAATGAAGAGATACATAACCAGGCTTTGCTTTAGATCGAAGACATGTGTTACCTCATGTGCGGCAGTTTGTTAGTCAAGTTAGGAATGCCAACGCCAGATCGTGGAATGAACGACGCTTTCAATCGAAAATTGGAACGTGAACGTGAATATTTTCGAGATGCATTGAACCAATCAGTTCAAACGAATTTACCACTGTTGAACCCACAATAGAGGGAAGTGTACGATACGTTAATGAATGCAATTTATGATGGAAATGGTGGCTTATTTTGCCTTGACGCGCCCGGTGGAACTGGGGAGATATTCCTCATGTCATTGATTATGGCTACTGTTCGTGCGAGATCCGAAATTGTTGTAGCAGTTTCTTCTTCTGGAATAGCGGCTACGTTGATAAAAGCATGCCGAACGGCTCAATCAGCGTTGAAATTTTCGTTAAACCTCCAAACGACTGAAAAACCGACATGCAATATTGCGAAACACTCAGCAATGGCCGAAGTTTTGGAAGCGAGTAAAATCATCAACTGGGATGAATGCACAATAGCACACAAACGCGCATTGGAAGCACTCAACCGAACTATGAAAGATCTGCGCAGTGACTCAAGATGTTTTGCAGGCGCAATGATTCTACTATCTGGCGATTTCTGCCAAACACTACCAGTCATTCCAAGATTGACCGTTGCCGATGAAATAAACGCTTGCCTCTGCTGACGACAAACATGCGAGTTACATTTCCATCTGCCGAAGATTTCTCCAAGCAATTGCTGACTATCGTCGGTAACGGCCGTGTTCCTGTTGACGAATCGAACGGATTGATTTCGATTCCGCCGAATTTTCGCAATTTCGTCTCAACGAAGGACGGCTTCATCAACAAAATGTTCCCAAACATCTAATCACAAAAATCACAATTGGTTGATTGAACGAGCAATTCTTGCGGCTAAAAACAAAGATGTGGATCATTTAAACTTCACAATTCAAAATCAAATCGTTGATCTACTGCATTCCTTTAAATCTATCGACTGTGCCACGTGAATTACATCATTTCAATGTAATTTAAATACTTTTCATTTTGAATTTTGCCCATTTATTGAACTTAATTCATTTTGAGTATTCATTCAAACTGAATTTAATTCATGCAATAAATTAACACAACATTTATTGATCCTGAGGCGGTACGAAGTTCGTCGGGCCAGCTAGTTACAATATATAAACACATGGTATTTGAAACTTCTACGAAATTATAAATCCCAGACATCTATTTTTCTATCAGATCCATTTTATATATGCATACTTAATTTTGCTAAAACCCCGGGTAAGTGTCACATCCCGACCATATTGTGTTCGTTTTTCTTGGGGCTGCCCTTTTATATCTGCTTTTATTCAATACACATCAGTCCTCTTGCGGGTTTCTTAACCACAAATATTGTTTTTTTCAAAATTAAAATATACATTAGCGCATTATAAATCACAGTCACAATTCCCGTGACATTTTCCAAAAAAGTCGCGGGACCTAAGACAGCAAAAAAACCAGACAAGTCTTGGGATGTCTTGACTAGAGAATCCAATCCCGAGCCAAAATGTTGATCCCGGGATTTCGGGATTAGAATTTTTCGATCCGGGGATCCCGGGACTGGTCCCGAAATCATTTTCATTTTCCCTAGTCTCGACACAGAATCCCTACTCCTAACACGTACTGGCAACGTTACAACTAACAGCTTATTAGACTTCAAATATGTTAAATACACACTTTAATCTCATTTTCAAAGTTCAACACATTGAAGATATTATTACACTTTTTACAACGGATAAGCTAATATTTAATTTGTTCACTGATAATATAATATTTAATTTGTTCACTGTCAATACTTGGTGAAAATGTATTTTGTTTAAAAAAATACACTCTTTTGTTCTTATTCCATATTTATTTAATAGGATTATGATCGGTTTCACTCATTACGAGCATTCAGATTCAGTTCATTTAAGGTGAGAAAAACTGGTCCTGATATTATTACATAAATGTAGAATAAGTACAAATCAGTTTTTTTAACAAACGAATCAGCCAGTTTTTTAAACATAATCCGCAGTTAATAGAGAATTTGTTTGTGTGTCAGTCAACCAATTATATGTTAATATTAACTCGTCTTTTTTTGCGATTAATATATTTGTTTCCACAAGGTTATCCTTTAAATGAATATTTTTTTAAAATTTAAATTTAATATTCCAGCTAAGATAAAGCGAAATTGAAATAAAAAAAGTTCATTTCGGGACGACGTTAATTTCGACGACGCCATTTCGGGGTATTTATTATTCGATACATTGAGATCAAAACACTGTTCAGACGGGACCGTAAACCCTTTATTGTTTACATCCATTATATTATTACTGTATTGCTGACAATGTTTGTGGTCCGTCTCGGAATTTATATTACAAACAAAATAATGTCTTATTAAAATCCAAGGTCTGAGGGATCATTTCGTTGAAAGTAATTTTATCCTTTGATCTTTCTCAATTCAACTTAACAGTCAAACATGACCGGCATATAATCAGGGGTGGGCTTGAGGGGGCTCGCGCGAGCCCCTTGTTAAATTTCAGTGCGGCCGGCGAGCCCCTTGTTAAGATAAGAAAATCATTCGTTTTAGATCAAATCAGAATCTAACAGCAATTTCTGTACATGGTTAAAATTTATTATGAAACAAGACCCTTAATTTTTTCATTCAGCGTTGTGGGCTTCAGTGCCGGACCTCATGGGTTCGAGTTAATCACTAGTCCTGTCTTAGTCTTATCATTTTATCCCTACTAGTCTCTTTGGAAAAAAAGAGGTTGAGCAACTAAGTAACAAACAGTTCTCGTAGAAAAAAAAACCTTTTTTTGAAATACTTTCATTAGGAGGCCATATGCTATACATTGGGAGCGAAAATTGATACAAATAAATGGATAAGATATACCGAGCCCCTTGTTAAGATATTGGCAGCCCACCACTGCATATAATATTAGTGAGTTATTTAAAATTGCATATATTTATGGAGATTTTAATATTTTTTAGTGGTTCTGATTATGGATGTGTTGTCTGTGACCAGTGCCGGCGCGAGGTTATTAAGCGCCCTAAAAAGCATTCACTGTTATGCAATCACATTACTGATTGAAGCTCACTGTATAGATATTTAATATTTTTTAAGTATAAAAAAATATTTTACTCCTCCATTTATGCACCCGATATTAGTTTGTGCCCTAGGCGGTTGCCTTTTTCGTCTGTATGGTGGCGCCTGCTATGTCTATGACCAGTGTAACATATTGAAATACGATTTTTTCGCTATGGTTGAACGAAAACAGGTGTCTATCAAAATTGGAGCGTTGTCAAATCAAATTTGACTGTCTGTAATATAGAAAAAATGTCGGTTCTGAAGCAAAAACTGGCAGCGAATGCTGCGCTCCTGAAACACTTGGTTAATTAACGTTATTTTTTCGCTGAACTGTCAAAGTTTCACAAATTGCTTTTCCAGATAAACGTTATAGTAATGGTACGAAGTTTTAATGCCCCCTTGTGAATTATATATTTCCTTCGTTATCGGAAAAATGTTATTTAGCAACTAAATTATGTGCCTTTGGTAATTCGTACAGGATGAGATCAAATATTTAAAGGAAGATTTCATTTCAATATTTCTTATATTAGCCGCCCGTGTGGTCGAGTGGTCAACGTAGTTGGCTTCGGCTACGGAGGTCACGGGTTTGAATCCCAGTACGGACAGTTTTTATAAATTGATTTTTCAATCAATTTGTAAATTTCTGTTCGAAGGCATGGATGTATGTGATGTCTTGAATAAATTGTCGGTTACGATTTTCTGCCTATTACGTGTCGATATAATATCGTCACCTTACTGTCAGAAGTTGGCAAGGATCAATTTTATAGTTTTGTGTAAACAACAAATAAAAAAATTGGTACTTGAAAGATAAAGCCTTGATATTTTATGTTTTAAAAAATATATATAATATAAAAACATATATAGACTTATGTCGATCAAAGACAAACAAATCTAGAAATTAATAGACAAGTACAATTAATATGTAATAAATTGATCTAAAATATGTATTATTAATAATTGTAGAAAATAATGTTTTTTTTTAAATATCAAAATGATATATATGCTAGTGATGCACTGACTGAATTATTCGAGACAAAGAATTGATATCCAAGATGTTTAAAATCTTATTTTTAACAACTTCTGATAGTACGGTGACGTTATGTTTATATGAAAACTTTTGTCTCATAATTTTCAATTAACAGAATTTTCAAAAGATAAAACTAAGTTTTAACGGAGTCTTATATCTTCTCAAAATATATGAACATATTAACAAAACTGTTAAATAATAAAAACACCCAACATTCATCAGATCAGGCAGCTAGCCTTATTTTTATTTTGCTATTGAGAAATTTGATTGAAAACAATTTTCCAGACCGTTTCAACATTGATTGATCTATTTTACATTGTTACTTGTTAGAAATTTTATAGAAATCAAAATGCTTATGTCAGGGAGTGTTACTGTACTGATGGTAATTGCATTATTGCATTTATACGCTGACAGTTAAGAGAACATGCATTCTCGTATGTGGTAAATGCAGTTTATACGTGTTAAATACCGATTCATTGTTCAATGAAAATATTATCTAAGTTTTCAACTGTTTTGTATGTGACGTTTTAGTTTTTTTTTTTGGTTGTATCGGTGGATAATTATTTCTTCCGTAATTATTAAGTACGAAATCACAATGAAAATCCCTTAAAATTTCTGAAATTCTTATATAAATTAAAATTCAGAAAACGCTCGAAAAATAGTTAAATTTTCTCACGCAACCGTGCGTAATAATTGTATAGTTAAAGCGACCCGGAGTTGAATTAACATAATTGCCAACCAGTTGTGGGTAACCTATCTTGCGACCTGTTTCACTGGTAGGTAGCTATTGCAGCCCCTTTGCAATTACCTTTATAGGCTTTTTTAAAGTATCGCGTTTGTTTAGAGGTTGCACGGAATTTAAAGGACCACATTTATTTACTGGTCATTATTTTGTTAAATATAACTTAGCATCTTTTTTACAATTGAACCAGAGATGCGTAACATTTTTGATGGATTTAACGGTAACTTTTTGGAGGTCATTTTTAAATATAATATATTTCTCAATGAGGCAAAAGACTACCTTTGGAATAAATAAATTATCAATTTTATTTTTATATTTAAAGAAATGCAAATCTTAAAAAATTAAAACATTACTTTTTAATCTTTTATTATCTGTATGAATGATTGTTATGAAACTGCATTAATATACTTTATTCTTTACTTTATCAAAGACAAAGGTACCCCTGGCCAATCGTGGACCTACAAAATAAGTTTTTATTATTCTCTCATGATATTATTACAAACGGTATCAGTCGATATTATGAATAATGTTATGTACTAGTTGCTCTTAGAAAAAAAGTCACTCTTGGTGTACATCAGGTATAGAAAAGGTAGGGAAAAATGACGGCCCGCGATTAAGTTCAATCCATCTCGCTAAGTATGTTAAAATTTATTTAAATTAAACATATGTATTAAAAAAAAAAACCCTTTCATAAATAAATCGGTTAAGGTTTGTATTTGCAAATTGAATGACTATTAACAATATTTGTATTAAGTGTTCCTATGAGCGGTGGAGTAATTCTACTTACCCCGTACCCGAGAAGTGTATCCTGCTCAAAATGCACAACAAAAATATATTTCTTAATTATTGATAAACCAATACATAAAATAATAATATCAATAATGTGCATCCAAATAAAAAAAATCAGAACTAATCGAAACCAAAAATTAATATAATGTAGTTATGATACAGCGTGCTTTCTTTATTTTTACTGCAGCTAAGATCACAGCGTGATTTTATAAAAGATACGCCCGCAATGGTTGATAATGACTTTTGATTTTTGGTGCATTCTAATGCAATTATTATATGCAATGTGTGCCATTGTAAACAGTATCGAAACGAAATATTCCATTATTTAATTTTTAATACAAACAGTCGAACGTTAAATTTGAATTGTCTCTCATACATTTGACAGTTTTCTATTGTGATGTCGGTGTCGCTTTTGATTGCCTTAAGCGCACTTGATTGGGAGCCATTTTTGTTTTGATCGACTGTCGGTACTTAAAACGTCAAAAAAGACGTATTGATATTTTAGTTTTATCGACACCGTAAGATAATTTTAATATGCCTATAACCTTCCCGGAAGTGCAAGCTAAAAGCTTGTCGAAGTTTTATTGCAATAGGATCAGCGAGTTTTAAGTATATAGAGACCGAAAATTAAGGAAACAAACAAACATTCACTTATATATATATAGATATGATATAAATTATTCTACGAGTTTTTCTTGATACTGCATGGCCACATTAGTTATATCTACTAACATTGGTTGAGTTATCAAACGAAGGAAAAGTATTATAAATCTGAAAGTTTCTCTGCGTTTCTTGACAAAAAAATATATAGCAATCATTAATGATTTCCGCATTGCATTTTTTTTTAGTAAAAAAGGTTTTTCATAGTGTCTAGATATTTATGTCTTCAACCGATTGTGCAATATGAAAATCAAAATAAATTTTAAATCAAAAAAGAATCTAGCGTACATATCAAAAATAGTCATGCAGCAAGAAGAGAAGCGAGAAGTGAGTCTGTAAAAAATCTTGAAATGCAGAAAGCTACGTAGAGATAATAAAACATGAAATTGGATTAAGCTTTAGTGCCGAAAGATAAAAGAGAACTTTTAATACTACTGTAAGTGTATAAAAGCCTGTTTGATGCATCAAAAAGGTTCCAATTGCCATATACACTGTATTTAAGGTTATATAGTAAATCGTTGTATTTTGAGAATTATTCAATTCAAAGTTGTGATCGAAGACTGGGTGTTTGTGATGTCAGTTCATATCATTTCCTCTCCTCCCATCCTTCTGATCCTTTAATAACTGGGTGTAGCAATAGCGATTAGCCAACCACTGGTCCTGTTCTAGCCTTATCCTTCGTTCCCTACTACTCACTTTGGAAAAAGTGAGGTTGAGCGACTGAAAAACAAACAGTTCTCGTAGAAAAAAAACTCCTGTTAAGATACCAACATAAGGAGGCCATATGCTCCACATTGGGAGCGGACATGGATTAATTTTTTTTTTTACTCATTAGCTAAAATATGCAGTTTAAAGGGAAAAAAAATCTTTTCACATTGAAAATTGAATTTTGAAAAAAAACATAAATACATTCATAATTATATTTCACTCGTTCTTATATCTAATCGATTTTTATTTATAAAAAAACTGCGTGTTAAGTTCTTTTTTGCATATTTTTTTTTTTACCATGCTTAGAATTTTGAATGCAGGTTGTTTTTTTCAATAAATATGTTGACAAATAAAGGTCCAATAAAATAAAATTTCAAATAAACATTCAGAAACTTACTGCAATGACTATGCATTTCCATATTTTTTGTTCGTTCGAAAAATAGGATTTTTTTAAAGTCATATCCGCTTTTAATTTGATCACAATAAAAACCTTACTATGGTAGAAATTTCAAACATATAGTAAATCAGTCACAGTTTGTATATAATCAAATAAAATACACATTTTTAATGGACGCTATGTTAGAAAGGAAAAAAAATCATAGGCATGCTTGCCTTTGAAATACAAAAAAATACTGAAATTAATTTTTATATTTATGTCCGTTACACCGCAATCGAGTGGTCACTCACATCACAACACATTGACACCAACAAAACTTGTAATTCGCGTAGGTCATATGAGTCACCAGTTTCAAGGACTGTTCGGTTGATCAATGGATTGCCCATGGAAGTGGACACTTTCAGAAACAAAATTTATATAGCGAATTGATGTCAGTTGTAATGACATGAACTGTCCTTTTCATTTGAAACAATAAACAATCTTGGCTTAAAGACTGGCTAGTACGAGATACAATGAATTATTTCAATAAAATAAAAAAAAAACACAATGTTATCATATTAAAGTAACCGGATGTAACATAGCATTGCTTCTGAGTACTTAGGAAACTAACTAGCTTGATCGTAGATATTGCTCCAGAGGGAAACGTACTCTCCTGATACTAAATATACAAAAAAATAAAGTAAACTATATTGTGTGTTGTAAATATTCCCCCGCAGCTACTCAAGAAATTATTTTTTTAATATTAATTAAGCAAAGAGCATCGGCATTTCGCGTAGAATTTCAGAGAACTAAAAATAATATTTAATTCAATAATTAATTAAAATAGATTTTCAGCTCTTTTTATTCAAAAAGATTTCCACAATAAAAACTACCTACATTCTTCACAAAGACAATTTAAAATTTTGAAATATGTAACGGATCACTTTGTTAAAGGTATAAATCGCGAGAATATAAAGACGAACAACTTTATCTACAAAATAAGGCGTTTTTTGTTTTTTTGTTGATTACTTTATTTTTAATTCTCGACTACATGATAGCTATACAGCATAATGCCAATCTTTTCTAGTTTCCTCTTAAATGACCGACGAAGTTTAATTTCAACTATTCATAAAGTTGTCATCTTTTAATTTTTTTAAGATAACACCTAAAAATTTTAGCATCACCATAAAAATTTTGAGCATACAGTGCACAATAAATAATAATTTCTTAAAATTACGTTTTAAATTAACATCTCCTTTGCAAAGTTACAAAATAATAAAAAGTGTTATTTGGCTCTGCTGAAAAATTACACTTTTGTAGATAGTGTTATTTGACTTTAAACCCTTTGAATGGTACTACTTCGTTCACTATGTTTTGTTCTCTGATACCTACCTACCACCAGCGTCATTCAATCAGTAAAGTTTTCATTTTAAATTAAAGTAATATTTAAATTCATTCAGATGAAACATGCCAATAATGGATACATAGTTAAAATTAGATTAATTTTAATTGAATTATTTTTTGAGAACAAAATAAATGTTTGAACCAATATTATAAAAACAATCATTAAAATATTATTTATATAATTATTTAATATGTTGATATTAGAATAATTTTATATTTGAATGGCGATCACTGAAGCTTAAGCATTAAACTATAATATAAAAATATACCCACCAAATAACAGCGAATAAATAAGGTAAAAAACATTCGAATTCTACAAATATTTTGGATTTTAATAAAATTAACAAAATATTATACAGTTTTCTGTTTATTTGGGAATTGGAATAAAACAGATATAACGAATAAAAGTACGAACGAAGAGCGATTACATGTATAAAGAATACCTAAAATAGTACACCTCGATATGCGCGGATTCAAAATAAAACTGTTTTATAATTATAGTTTGATGCGGGTTTTTTTAAATATTTATTTTTCATAAAATTGTTTGCAGTGACGTTCCTAAGCTATGTGCTGTCCGTAGACAAAGCTTATACTAGCGCCCTTACTATTTTTAGAAATAGGAATATAAAATGCTTACAGCCATAAGTGTATTTTTTTCATTATTTCTAATTATTTTAAGAATACATATACAAATATAAAAATTCGAATCTTATACTCACTCACGTAATCAAAAAAATGTTTAAATTTGTCCATTAAGTGCTTTTATGACCCAGGCCAATTCCGCTCGAATTTACGCCAAAACTGCTGTCTATAGTGTCGTCATCGGTAAATGTCATATTTAAAGAAGGTATGTGCGATAAAATTAACTACCAAACTCGTGAATCAAAAATATATATTTGGCATATAAAACTATTCAATACAACTAAAAAAAGGTGCGGTAACATTGGCGCTCAGTAAAATCCCGACCTTAGCGCATGGGACGTTAACGCGGTGATAGTTATTACAAAATAAATAATTTTGTATTGCTTCAAATTGCTTTAATCAAAATCCGTCAGATTAAATAAAAGATTGGAAGCCATAACTCCAACATAAAACATTATCTGTAAATACTAAAGTGTGTTTTTTTTAAACCTTTGAGTTCCAAGCGAGGTCATTCACATTGCAGAATTCTTTTTATTTCAACCACTCGCTTAGTACCAATAATATATAGCTGATATTTATTGTAATATTCAATGATACATCAATAAATGAAATGCAAATATAAAACAAATTTGTCTGGGGTCACTTTGCCTATAATAATTTTAAGATTTTGTTTTTTGTAATTTTCAAGTTTTTTTGTTCTTTTATAAAAAAAAGAATAATTTTGAGTTGTTGCAATTCTCATCATCATATTTTGACGAATGAATGATTTTTCATTCAAAAAACGAAATCCACTGAACATCACAAACCGATTTACTATTAAAATTTACCAAAATTATTGCTTCACATAAAAAAACAAAACAAGGATCGCACCAATTTGCATACTATTTTCTTCCGAGCTGTACACGTAACATAATATTAATTACTAACGAGAATTACATTATAAGTAGAAAATATTACTTTTATTTTATGTTTTTTTTCAGAATTTGTTAGGTAACTATGAAATTATGATAGGGGTGGCATGGAGATTTTTGAAGCGTCGAAGTAGGGCATGGTATAAAAAAGTTGACAAATATTGTGTTAGAAGCTTTATCTTTATTTGATTGAATGATGAAACCTTTAAACGTATTGAAAACTTTGTAGATTACTAATATTACAATAAAAAAAAAACACCTGAACACATATTTTAATTGATTTGAAATAGTGTATAAAAACTATGTCCAGTTATTGTCAGCTTTTACAACAATGTAACCTCTAAAGAGCGATATTTATTGAAAAATAAAAGAATTTAAAGCCACTGACTTCACAGCGACTAGATTGTGACCGAGAAACTATTTCATTTCAACAATATCCCTAGACTATGGTAAAATTCACATTCTAACAGGCACCGATATTAGAATGTGAAGTAACTTCTACCAAGTGGGAAAAGTTTCTAGTTTTTTTTAATGTATACAATTCTAGCTCGGCGCTGGGAGTCTTCTAGCAGAGCAACGAAAAACAGAACTTGAAATTATGGCATTATAAAATACAACAAAAGTTGTTCAAAATCTACAGAAAGCTACAGAAATGTTTTCTTTAGTAAGTAAGTATGTAGAATTTTCAATTTCATTGGAATTTATTGCGGTTGGTTGTTATTGGCCGCTGGTTCGTTTATAAGAATTTTCGTTTAAAAAAATAGTTACACATAAAATACCGTCGAATCTGTAGATCTTTGTAAAGCTGCTGTTTAAAGAACAGCCTGTGTGTATTATTTGAAACAATACTTGCCAATACAAATTCCAGTTTATGATATTGGAAACCTTTTTGGCTTACGAAAATTTGAAATATGTAAAATATATTTATAAAGATATTCCGCATCGTGTGGAAGAAGATCTACCTATGTAAGCCTACGACGAGACATAGTGGCGGTTAGAAACAAAGTCTAGTAAATCTAATAAACTGCTAGTTATGGCAATCGGAGTAGCAAAATCCAAAAAAGTTCTCATTCACAAGATCAGTTAAGATGAGTAGTAGGCAAGTTTTCTATGTTATTTTGCTTTATTCGTATAATGATCACGGGTTCGAGATCCGCAGAGTAAATTGTCATTCATTAATCACTTACCCTCTATCTGATGTTTGAAACGAGAAAGTAAAGAGAGAGAGAGCAATTATTACTTAACGATTAAGTCTTACCATATATTTTTTTCCATCTCCTCTCCGAAGACAGAGGTCAGGTGTGTGATCTACAAACAATTATTTTTAAGAAGTGCATGTACTTCACATTAAAACCCAATTTTAATTTCATAATAACTTTAAGGCATACTTTATAGTTATTTTGTCACAACGTCATCGTTAGAGCCGGTAATGTGTTGTCGAATATTATCGATGATACTATTTTTACCGATGGTTTTACTATGTAAATGCAAATCCAAATTAAAAAAGATAATTTGTTTATTCATTAATTTAAAATTTTAAGTCCCGCATATGTCGTCATATAAGACAAAAAGCGAACTATTTGTGATATTCCTAATGCACCATTTGAGTATTTTATTTTATGTCACACAATTATATCGTCCGACTGCATATGAAATCGCCATAAATTGAACATTATAATGTTTATTTATGAGTGTAAACTCTCTTTTATAATATGAAAAAGTTTCTGTCGAATTTTATGATACTCTTTTTAACATAATCGATTTGAAAAAAGCGGTCTGTATTAAAGTTAAAAGGTCAGAAGAATAAAACAAAATGGCATGCTTTATAAAAACAGTTACTGCGAAATTATGCAAAAGTGCATATTCGTTTTTATCGCCTTTTTCTAAACATTTCACAAATTCGATAAAACATTTAAAATATTCTGTAAAGTAAGATTTAAAGTTTAAATTTTAGACGCAAAGATAGTCTATATTCGACGTTAAAGAAACTATTTGTGACCAGTTTGAACGTAAAAAAATCACTTCTGTATCATGATATAAATAAACTTTATTATCTCACATACCACTTAATTCATAAATTAAAAAATGTTAAATATATTAAGAAAAAGTTACCAAAGAACACTTAAAATAAAACCGTTAATTGGAACCAAATTATTAAAACAGAAAAAGTATAAATGGCTTATTTATATTATTAATCCCTGGGGAGGACTTTCAGAGTTTCAAGGGAGGGATCGTTGTTGAATCGCTAGATTATTTTTCATTACATCATTTAACATGCATATAGACGAGATTTTCTAAATTTTACTGATTCTTTTATTCATTAAAATATGATTCTGTAATTAGTAAGTAAAATAGAATTTCAATAAATTTATAATAACTGATCCATAAATACCTACAAAAGAGTTTCAAAACTATTTATATGTGACGTTCAAAATCGGTTTTTGTATAAGCCCCAGTTTTTAGCTTCCGAGGCGGATCTTACAGGTTTTTTTCGATCGATTTGTTTGTGATGAAAAATTCTCTCCCACAGTTCCGATCCTTCAACAATTGGGCGTAGCGAAAGCGATTAATTAACCACTAGTCCTGTCCTAGTCTTATCTTTCTATCGCTACAGCTCTCATCGGAAAAGAGAGGTTGAGGTACTGAGTAATAGATAGTTCTCGTCGAAAAACTTCTGTTGAGATACCTAGGAGGCCATATGCTCCACATTATATAAATAAATAAATAAAGCTTTCACAAATTTGTCACCATCATAAATAACCTGATTAACACATTTTATTATAAATATATACTTTTATAGATTTTTTCTTTTAAAGAATTTGAATTGTCGTAAAAAAACTCTTTCTTTTAGTGTTATTGATGAGTAAGAGATTGTTTTTTTTGGGAGCCGGTAAATTGCTCGAATGGAAATTGCTCGAATTACAAATTATTCGAATTGCTTGGTTATTTAAACGATTTTTCACGACTTTTTCTACGTATTTCATTTTTATCTTGTGCGACACTTGTTTAGAGAGTGAAATATAAAAATAATTCTCGTCAGTATTTATTTTAACCATGTTCGCTCCAAATGCGGAACATATGATCTTTTAATGGCGTTTATCTCAACAGAAGTGTTTCTACGAGAACTGCTTATTAATTAGTTACTCAAACTGTTTCTATATATTTCCAGAACACATAGAAGACTAGGGCTAAGACAGAACAAACGGACAGAACAAACGGAAACAAATTGATTATGTTGTTATTCGAGCAATTTCCATTCGAGCAATTTACCGGGAACCGTTTTTTTTTAATTATTTACTAAAACGACTCAATAAAGAGAAAGATAACCCTGTCTTGTCGTTCTCAAAATTCGATTTGGATGTTGTTACCCACGTGTATTTCAATTAAATAAATTGTACGTAACAACTTCGTCCGTATCTTATTTTAAGTGAATGTTTTAAGTGTCTACTTTTATAAGCGGTGAATTTTTTTCAAGCTTGTAAGCATTTATTTAAAGGCTTTATACCGATACATGTTACATTACAACATAAACAATAAAAACTGGCATATAATTTCAGCCGCCTGTGTGGTCGACTGGTCAGCGTCGTTGGCTTCGGCTACTGAGGTCACGGGTTCGAATCTCAGTACGGAAAGTTTTATAAATTGATTTTTCAATCGATTTATGAATTTTATGTATGTGATGTCTTGAATTCCCCCCTCCCACCCATCCTATCCAATGAACGGGGCGTATCGAGAGCGATTAGCTAACCACTAGTCCTGTCCTAGCCCTATCCTTCTATTCCTACTCTCTTTGGAAAGAGAGAGGTTGAGCAACTGAGTAACAAGCAGTTCTCGTAGAAACACTTCTGTTGAGATAAACTCCATTAGGAGTCCATATGCTCCACATTGGGAGCGGACATGGTTAAAAAAAAAATATATATAATAAAAATATTTTATTAAGATACGTCCACTCACAATGTGGGGTATATGGATTATTTATGCAGTGTGTCTCAACAGAAGTTTATCGACGTGAAATACTTGTTAGTCAATTGCTCAACCTCAATTTAAGTAGTGTTGGATATAAAAATTGAGCTAGACTATGACTAGTTTTTAGAATCGGAGATAGTTTATGAGAGATAATTTTTAATATCATGGATTTATAAATCAATTTATAAAATCCGTACTGGGATTCGCGCTCGTGAATTGCAACTGAAGGCAACGATGTTCGCCACATACCCGACAAAAGTTTACGAGTTATAAAAAAAATGAATTGTAACGATTTATGTATATTATAGATTCATTGAAGAAAATTTTGTGATTTATCTGTGTTGAACATTTTTTTTAAACATTAATTTAATCATAAAATATTTAATACCCTTAATTGAATTTCAATTCTTCTCGCCCCTTACATTTTGATCTTATAAATTTATATGGGGTACATATTTTGCAATGGACATCATATATGGTTTTACAATTTATATATTTGAAATGACATAATATATGCTAAGTCCCTCGTCATTATGCTGGACGTCCACCGAAGAGAGTAGGATTTGGCATTATTTTTCATGTTTGGGTTGATTTTGTCTGACTCAACTCTGCTTTCAAGTCACGGCCATGTTTATGTCACGGAACAGACGGAGACTTTGCGAAATAAAATAAAGCGGTTGGAAAAATGAAGGGAGCCTCAAATATCATTATATTATATCCTACATCAAAAATGGTTCACGTAACGAAGTAGATGTAAGCGCACAATGAATTAAATAAGTGTTTAATAATAGGGGGGAGGGTTAAACTGTTTTTATCATTTAAGAAGCGCTGTAAAAATACGAAGAATAATTGAATCGTTGAATATTGCAAGGAAGATCAGTAATATCAGCAATGTCGTCTGCTGTGGCCCAGTTGGTTAGAGCTTGCTCTACTGATCTTGTAGGTCTCGGTTCGATTCCCGGTATGATCAAAGTGAATTTGACAATTATTCAATTCAAAGTTGTGATCGAAAACTGTGTATTTGTAATTTCAATTCACATTATTTTTTCCTCTCCTCCCATCCTTTTGATCCTTTAATAATTGGGTGTAACGATAGCGATTAGTCAACTCTAGCCTTATCCATCTTTCCCTACTACTTACTTTGAAAAAAAAACGACTGAGTAACAAACAGTTCTCGTAGAAAAAACTTTTGTTGAAATACCTCTATTAGGAGGTCATATTCTCCACATTGGGTACGGACATGGATAAAAATATATAAATATACTAATCTTTGTGTTAAATCAATATCATTATATCGACTCATAATCGGCAAAAATACTTAAGCTACACAATTTGGTAAATTGCGTTTTAAGCCAATAATTGTTCAATTATTGGCCTAAGACGTCAGTGGCAAAATTTTTAGAACATCATCTCATTTGCCAGATCTTTTATAGGGCCTGTGCATTTTAGTGCGTTGACTTGTTATCGTTTGTTCCACGAGGATCACGGTTGAGAAACGCTGATCTAGAGAACTGAAAGTGGTTAAGAAAATTTTATTATAATATCAAGATAGGTATTTGACCATATACTACTATTTACTAACCAACCGCACATAAAGAATTCTTTTTTTGAACTTAATTAAAAAAAAGCTCTTGTACAATTTATAAATTGTCTGTTACGATTTTCTGCTTATTAAGTGGATATTATGTATTACATCAAAAAATCTAGAGTAAAGAAGTAGAAATGTAAGTGCATACTGGGTTAAATATGTGTTTAATAATCTGGGGGGGAGGGTGGTTAAATATTAGAATTTGAAAAGCGCTGTGAAAATACGAACGACAATTGAACTGCTATTGATATTGCGATGAAGATCGGTAATATCTGCCATTATTTGTGATAAATTAATGTCAGTGTACCCGAGTTCTTTTGTATTAAATATTATTGAAATGATAAAATCATTCGAATATTCATATGACTAACAATAAATTCAAATTGCTAATATTACAATTTAATATGGTTCACGTGTCATTAATTTTTACCAATTAGTCCTTTAATAATAAAAAAATATTTCTTTTTATCCGCTCCAAATGTAGAACATATGGCCTCAAAATGGAGGTAATTTAACCGAAGTTTATCTACGAGAAGTGTTTATCACTCAGTTGCTCAACCTTTTTTTTTCTCCGAAGAGAGTAGGTATAGAAAGGATAGAGTTAGAACAGCGCAAGTGGTTAGCTAATCGTTCTTGCAATGTCCTGTTATTTTAGGATTGGAATGATGATGAGAAATTTTATAAAACTAACACCCATGCCTTCGAACAGAAATTGATAAATGTTGTTTGTACTGGGACTCGAGTCCGTGAGATCCGGCACGGAAGTCAACAACGCTAAATAGAACCCGACATTGTATAAATACATAACTTGTTAACTTAATCGAGATACTGACGATTTTTTTTAAATATAAAAAATGCAAATAAATCATTTTCAAATATGTAAAAGATATTTACGGTGGCACGCCTAATTTAGGTTTACTGTACCCGAAACGGTAAAGGAATGAATAAAAAATAAATACGCTTTTCACGTTTAAATCTTGGTACGAAGGTATTGTTTCTCTCGGTATTGAATTATAAATACATATAGCATTCTTCTGATTTTCTATTTGTCTCAGGTATTATTCAAAAAAGTACATGAAAGAAAATTTCACGTTTATTTAAAATCATACCAAAATGATGAGAACTATTACATCTGTCATGTATTAATTTAGATTTTTAGCTTAGAACAAATAAGATTATACGCCATTCATTTGATATTATAATTTTTCAAATGGAATTTATTTTTCTTTCTCTAAGAGTACTTTGGTTATGAATATTTTTGAAGAACAAATTTAAGATTTCCAGTGAATATATTGTGCACAATATTTTTTAGTCGTTCTGGAAAAAAACGTAAGTCGATAATATTTATTTTCATTAAATAATTTTATATATTTATGAGCGTCAACACATTTTTTCAATCATATCCACTCCCATTGTGAAGTTTATGAATTCCCAATGGAACATCTTTAGATTTTTTAAAGACCAAGTGGGACTAAGAAAACAATAATTACAGTTGGTTAGTTGCCTTTACTAAGCTCGTTATTATGATCAGGTTGGTGAGGTGTAAATGTATAATATGATCTTTAACAAGAAATAACAAATTTATCAATAAATAAATTTATGAAATTGACGATAATTTCTATGCAGACTCAAGCCCGTGAATACCGTAACCGAAAAGAAAAAATGCATTAAAGTAAGGGTTCTCAACCCTTTGTGCTTCATTTGCCCCTTATTTTTTATTTGTAGGTATGTATGTATATGATATTATTAATTTATGGTGATGTGTTTTTCTTACTAATTACTAAAACACTAAAAAAACCGAATATTTCAATGAACAAAAAAATCTATAGAATTTTGAATTGAAAATAAGAATCCACCGGTTGGGAGTCCTTGCCTTAAATCGTTGACTACTCGGTTGTAGGACTGGATTATAATAAAACATCATAAAAATGACTCTCTTGATCATCCAATTTTAGACCATAGTGTTGAACAAGAACAGCAAACAAAAAGTACAAGAATGTAAGTACACAAAAAATATATATGTATCCAAAATAAGTCATTTGTTAACTTAAAGTTTTGAAAACAATACCGGAGGTTTAAAAAATATATTTAGGGTCGCACAATAACAATGACTTCTCTTGAACATTAAAACTTTCTATAGAAAAATTTCAGATGAAAGTTCTGTATTATATTTATCGGAAAGTAATAGAATGAATAAATGAGGAGCAAACATTCAAAAAGTGATTTGTCACAATTTTTTTTAAAATGCCGTTTAATATCGGTTGTGATAAAATCTATGAATGGAAATTACAATTACAGTTGACATATTCAAGCAGGCCAGGATTTCTCCAACACTCAAATCATCATTTCTGTATTTGTGTCTCAAATCACTTTTTGAATGTTTGCTTCTCTAACACTTTAATTATCTAAGACATTTTTTTATGTATTTCTGTAAGTAAGTTTTTTACGTTTTTCCACAAATTTGTAGCTAGTGTTGACAAAAAATTTTGGTTGCAGGGAAGCTTTATGTAAAATATTCATTCTTCAAATCGACGCTATGGAATGTAAACAAAGTATTTTATTGCATCGAATTTTTCATGAAAACATTGTCAATCTGTATACGGAGAAAAGCAAGGAATATGCCTCGGATTCCAATCACGTACGATATCTATGAGCTGAATATGTACATGACTCCGTGGAAAGACACCTGTTCACAATGATTGAATAAATAAAGATTTAATCCTGGCGGTGCTGTATGGAAGTCAATACGTTTATGTTAACCTGCTACTTTGTATTGGTTGTTCTTTGGTGATTTTATTATATCTACTGTCAGAATGCATATTTTTCTTTATACAGATTGTCTGCTTTTAACGTGAAGCATAGAAACTATCAATGTAAGTTTTTCAACGAGAACTGTTTGACTACCTTGTTGTCTCTCCTTTTTCGAATATAGTTGGGATAGACAGATAGTGTTTTGACAGAACTAATGAAACTCTCGCTACCCTGTTTTAAGATCGGTAGGATGGGAAAGAAAGAATGTTGATAGATATACACTATTTTAATACAATATAATATAAAACATAATAAAAGCATGATGTATTATGTGAAGGCAATAAGGGTATACAATGGTATTCGAAGACATACGATTGTCATTTTGAATAAGATTTAGCACTCATTTATCGGAGATTCGTACGAATATTACCATTATGACAAAAGAAAATTACTATTATTGTTTCGCAACGATAACTTCTCAGATAATCGCTTTTGTTATTTCCTTCTTATCAGCCATTTGTCTGATAACCTAGTATTTCATCTTTACCCCTTTTCTCATTTCGGTTAATACGGCAATTCCTATGTGTGAGTATTGTACAATAAAAATGATTATACTGTGAAAACTGGGTGCTTTCGCCACACATAAATGTACGTGGCGATGCCCGAATATAATATCATAAAGATAACAATAAAAGAGGTCCAAATACACACAACAATTTTATTATATTCATAAACCGGACATTCGACTCTGACAATAACTTTTCAGAGTTACATTTATAAGCACAAAAGAGTTTATTTTACTACGTCTTCATACAACCACTGGACATACAGTAGTTTGTGACCAACATAGGGTTAAAATAATGTGGTCATTTAAGTTTACCTTTATCGAGGGGAAGAATAATAGTATGTAAGTAAAGATTCAAAAGCTTCCGTGAAAGAAAAATGCTTATTTTTTGAACTTATCGTTCTTTGTATTGCTGTTCAATACAAGTTCTGGCTGAAAAACGAAATAAGTGCTATATATAATATTTTAGTTTTTATTTTGCTGATAAAACATAATTTATTTTGGCTCGTATTTTTCCGGTCAGAATTTATATAACATTGGTAAGAAGTTATATTAAATGGTCATAATATATCGGTCAGAATAAATAGTCATAATTTAAATGAAATTGAAAAAAAAACTCAATCTTACCTAACCTAACCAAAGTGGTATAAAATATTCTGACCGTATAATATTTTTATTCTGACCGTTTAATTGGTTCACATTAATTTTTAGGGTTAAAAATAATTGCTTTTGTGGATTGGATGGTTTTAACTGGTACAAGTGAACTTGATTTTTGATTTTGTTGAAAATATAAAAAAATACATATTTAATGTATATTTTAAATTTGTTTTTACAACCATTCGTGCATATAATATTTTATTTTAATTAAAAAATAAAATATTGTAGCCAAACAGGGTTCTATGGGAAACTACACTATAAATGCAAATCATCTAACCGAAAGTTCATTTAATTCTAAGCCATTTATTTAAGATCATTTTTGGCCACCCTACTGATTTTTTTTTTATCCTCACTGTATTTGTGAGCTGCTTAGAATCATTTATTCGCTATCAAACTATTTTTTATTAAAATTGATATTTATATTTAAAATTCATTTGCTAATTTTGATAATGAACATTTAAGAATTATTAACTCATAATAAGTACTTTTCTCTCAAAATTAATAATTAATTTTGTTTGAAAATTAATGATATTTATTTTAAAGAGGTTTTAAATATTTTGATTGTAAAGAATTTGATATAAAATTAAATTTGTGCACTACAAGTGGAGTGACAAAGTAATCAAATTTCGTTTTATTTAACATTAAAAAAACTTCCAAAAAGTTACCGCCGATAAATTTAATCTAAATTCATTATTTATAAATCCTTTTTGTATTTATAATACTAATTGTTTGTTAGGCTGCGTGTTCATTTAGAATTTTCATCAGTTGGTAACACTCGTAATGAACAAAACCGATTCTAATCAAAAATAATTTTGGATTAGTAGAAAGATTTTTTATTAAATATAAAGCTTTTTCGCCAAAAGTTGACAGTGCACACCTTACGACTTAGTCCCCTACGTTGCTACAAAATATTCATCTCATTTATATTTAATAATATATTGGGTGTCCGCAGTGCTTTTTTCCCAAGTAGTTAGTATATAGTATTTATAGTATCGTTTTTAACACTTCCTCTATTGTTCTAAAAATACTTCAGGTATATTGCTGGCTCTTAAAAAACCCATTGAAAAACATGTTTTTTTAAATGTACGTCTTGGGGTTTTACCGTCCATCAAAAGGCGGTAAGTGTTAAAACATGTTTTTTCACTTGGTCCTTTAAGTGCCAGCATCATATCGGAAGTATTTTTAGCACTGTAGGGGAAGTGTTAAAAACGATACTATCTCTCGCGGCTCGGAGACTAGAAAAATACTTCTCTGCCGATGGGGGTCGTTTAGGGACCCCAGTGGTTTCCTCATTATTGGCGTTATTCTTATGAATTTCAAAACAAAAAATAGTCTAAGAGCTTTAAAGTATCTCTCTGCATCATTCCTCATACATTTTTTTTTATAAAAAGCTGTGGTTTTTTAATACATAATCATAATTTAAGTTGGACGTAAACAAACGTCATTCCAGTACAAATATTAATTTGCAACTGATGCGTTCAGCGGCGTTCAGCCCAGTTATCTTACGAACGATCGCTGACAAGCGGGCGCTTACCTCGTTATCGCATTATCGTATTTATATAAACTACAAAAGGTTCAAAAAATTATGATATAAGAATATCTTAATTATAAACATTGTATCACCCATATTAAAATAGATATTTAAGAAAATGTGGGTATTGGGGTCGCATTTCTTGAGCTTAGAACCGAAAAAGCTATAAGTGATATACTACATGGAAAAAAAGCACTGCGGAAATCCAATATATTATTAAGTATAAATGAGATGGATATTTACATACGTCATATACCGTTACAAATTGTTGACAGTACGACCTTGATCTTTAACTAAAAAGGTTAATTTTACACGCCTCTCAAGTGTATAATATAAACTTCATCGTAAAGCACCCCCGCACGAAGATACAAAATCAATAAAGCCAATTTGGGTATGTTTTGCAGCGGTGAATGAAGTGTGCGTGCGATAAGTATCTACATACGAAGCTCATATAAAGGTAACTACCCTCTATCGCAAACCCTAGTGAAAATTGAAATTGCCACATTAACATGACAAAGAGAGGGCCATAGATACCCTGCCGTTTCTTGCCTATCGAGCACAGAGGTCAAACAGCGATAGTTTAGTTTGTATTGTGATCATGCATGTCAGTCTGATACCTGTACTTTTGTCTGTTTGTTGTTGAACTAAATACACTTTATAATGTATGGAAAATAATTTAAAAATTATTTATGAAAATTAATGAAAAGTATTTTTTTACACATTCACTGCTCATCCAATCCTGAGAACGCGGCCAAGAACTAACTACTAGTTCTTCCTTGCCATAATCTTACTATAATAACCCGCTGACAATTGAAGAATCTAGGTTGTTAGTTAGACCTAAAATACAAGAGAAATATTAAGCTTCCGCAGCTGACAGCCTGCACCTTGACAATCCCCATTTTTCATATAAAACTCATATTGGGCGCACACACGACAGCATTTTGCAGCCAACCGATCATATACAATCCAGATAATCGGGGGCTTGTTTGTTTCTGACAGCAGCAACTAAATATTGTTAGTGTATTTTGAAATTTAGACGCACTCTTTAATATGAGGCTCAGGCAGGGCTAGTGGTTAAAAAATCTCTATGTACCGTTTTCATTTTTTTAAATAGATTGAAAAAATATTTGGAAATGTTTTCATTTGTGTTTTATGTAGGACAGTTTTCTGTTCTGTAGCACACTGTTTTTCCTTCGATTTTTGCGACACACTACAAGTAAAAAAGGTATATAATAAAATTATACATTAGTATAAATAACATAAATTGGGTTTACATTTTTATAATATATAGATAATAAAATGATCATTGATGTGGCTACAGAAAATATAAATTATTTGTTTTCTACTAGTATCGCTTCACGTCATAGTGATGTGTGGCGGCACAACGGTTGCAAAGCACTAATTGTAAAAATTCCCTTGTCACATTCACTAAAAACTAATAGCTCTTTTAAAAATGAGTTGTCCTCTTCAGGAATTATTTATGTTAAAAATAACATTCATTGGCGGTTATTTAAAATAATCTATGATGTACTCATATTTCATTAATTCACTCTGTACACCTTATCTTTTTATAAGTTTTTGTGTACTCTTTCTGAATGTCCAGGCTTCCGGAACTGTCACAAAGTTATTAATTTTACTAGCAATTACCTGCTGTCTACCAAACTTTAGTAAATAGTAAATGTTAAAATGCATCTTACGAATTTTAAGGTCACATTTTTTATTCATGTCCGCTCCCAATGTGGAGTTTGACCACCTAATAGAAGTATCTTAACATAACTTTTAGATATCACAGACACCCATGCTTTTGAACAGAAATCGATCGGAAAATGCAGTTTGTTCTGGGAATCGAACCCGTCGGATCTGGCACGAAATCCCACTCCGCTAACCGCTACACCATAAGACCCGTCAAAACTTAATCTAAATATTTTTCACAATTAAATCATTTGTGTGTTTAATGATGTAATTATTTTATTTATGGCTATTCATTTATATTTCAACAAATCATTCTGGCTATCTTTGTAAAAGATCTTTCATTCAGATGTGCAGGATGCGATTTTTTCACAGGAAATGAAAACCAAGATCGACGATATACAAATCGGCTTAAAAATATCAAATGGCAGATATCTGATAAATGGAAAGCGCTTAAATAAGTTGAAGGAATGAATCAAAACGAAGACTCCATTTCGTCAAACGTTATGAAAAACCAATTTGGATTAAAATGTTTTCAAATCCACTTTATTAGAGGAAGAAAAAACTGCTTAGAGTTTGCAGCCTATGAAAAACAATTAAGATAATTCATCTGACACATTTTTTAAAGCCACATCCGTTATATGTGAAATGCTTTAAAAAAAACTTTTTTTTTTTAATTTGAAAAGGGTTATTTAATCTCTCCTTTAAGATAGTGTAAAAATGAAAAAGATGTATAAAAATAATAATGTTGTAGTCAGCTAGCTTTCTTACTTAACACCCTGTTTTTCAAGTCAAATGCGGCAATAAGGTAGAAATAAAAATATCACGAACATTAATTCTTCTTGATACAAGGATAGGATAGGAAATTCTTCAACCCTACAGCTAAGCACCTTCAGGACTAGCATATTTAAAATAGCTTTCCTTTTAAAAACTATCCATGAATGTTCTATGCTAATAGATATAATATTTTGTAACAACATACATATATCTTGAATGCAACATTATTATATTTTTTATCAGTTGCGCTTTTATTTCCTTATCAGTAAGCGAATGAAGTAATAGTTATAAAAGTGAAATAATTTTATGAGCTGAAGAGCAAATAATGAAAAAGTGATAGTTTGAGAAACCTCTTATGAACACCAATTGTGATTTCCATTCGTAGATTTTATTATGGACTATCAGAACTGATATTGAATGGCATTTGTCAAAAATTCTAACAAATCACTTTTTGAATGTTTGTTCCTCATTACTCCAAAATACATTAACCTTTTATTACGAATTTCTATACATATATGTACATATATATAATATCTAAAAACGAATGAAAATGTAGAAAATTGCTATTTTTGATCTAATTATATTGGAGTTTTATTTTGAGTATCAATTTTCTACAACAAAAGTCATTTTTTCTCAGGAATTTTATTAAAATGCTTCACATAGTCTTCTTTTAAAAACTTTTTCTTGAGAAATTTTTCTTATTGAATGATAAAACTTTCCATTTTTTTTTAAATTCGCCCTGATTCAACTAAGCATTTTGGTATTCCAAAATAATAATATACATTTTCCTTTTATTTTTATAAATAATTTGAAGTTTTTTATTGTTTTTTTTCATCGTCATTCACCGTTACTGTAAGTAAAACTAACATAAAAAAATTAAGAATTTGATCTATTGTTTTAATATCCGTGATAAGGAAACCATAGCAATCATTTTATTTTATAGTTAAATGCTTGGTCAGAATTTCTTATTTTATGTCAGATCGATATAAATCTATCTACATATATTTTAATAATATTATTATTACTAATGTAACATATCATATCAAAGCTAAAAGCGTTATCCTAAAAGTAAAAATTTTGATTTGTTGTTTACTCAGAACTATTAATTCGTTTCCTACTAACTTCTGACAGTGTAGTGACGATATTTCAATTTGTATCCAGAGTTTCGCAAAAAGTGTTTGTATAAACTAAATTTATAAAAGCCTATATAATGAAAACAAATTAAAAACAATATATATATAATCGACACAAATATAAAGCACATAGTTGAAAGAATAAGCGATATCAATTCATTATCAATACATATATAAAGTTACAATAATATTAGACTAAGAATAGAAATCTACATTCTACGAAGGGGGGTCTATCTTTTTCGCAACAACTCTGTACTGAATTTTCACTCTCGATATCATTTGTCAGCTTTAGGTCTTCCAATCTTGATTTAAGCTCCTTTTTCGTATCACCTGTTTTGTGTGTGTTCTAGAAGTTGACTTACATATGTTGGAGTAAAATTGTTGTTTCGTATTCTGTCTTTAAAGATCCTCTCGGTATGCGATGTATGCATCATATTTCGTCATTACGAGAGCTTATATTATAATATTAAACAGTATTTCAAGACTGACTATTTTTAATTTTTCGTTTTGCTTACATGATGTTTGTTACTATTCTGCATAAAGTTTTTATTCAGAACTCAGCTTTGCCAAAGTAAGCGTTATTACTACTGAAGAGAAAACAATATTCGACAGAAGTATGAATGACGATTACACAAATGCTTAAAACCAATTTATATATAATGTCAACAATAAGAACATAAAATTATTAAATCACATATTATATGATTTAATAGAAACAAGTGGAGACAAAAGCTGCATATATTCCCTCGGGAACTTTTTGAATAACTTAGATGTCGATAGAAGGTAATTTAAAATAAATTTGAAGGGTAAGGTCGACTTACGAAAGTTTACTCGGCATATTGCGGTGTTTTATAACGTACTCATAATTGAAAGTAAGCATGGGCCAAAAAATATTTTATTTAACCACATTGAATTAATTTTAACTAGTGTCTAGTAACTCTCAAACTAAGTGTCATAAATTTAGGTTAAATAAAAGCCAATGATGGTTTTTTGCAAGTGCTGAAACTTTTTTATTAACACATTCTGTGTGTAAATGGTTTTTAGTTGTGTAAACTTTTTGGCATTGTTCGTTTTCGAAATTTAACAGCACAAATGTTTGAACAGGTAGTAATACGTTTTAGTGCCACTTTCAAAAAAGCTTCAAATTTTCATGAAAAATTACAAAAATCATTGTAGTTGTGAATAATTTCGTTGGTTGCCGTAGAAAAGTTGCGGCATGTAATAGGTGTGTTCATTTTTAACTAAAATCTATTTCAACTTTTCGTTTCAATTCTCTCTATCGTACAATCTTGTAATAATAACTATTCATAATTAGTTGACTTTGCTCAAAAAGCCAGTAACCAGTTTTAAAAAGATATCTCTTTGCCTGTATTGATCATATATAACATATTAAGGGTGAGTGTAGCGGTCTACAGTGACACCCATGATTTATATAAATTATTTAATGGCATATTTACAAACTTTCGTTGATACAATCTAGCTTACTAGGATTATCAAAATATTCCAGTTAAGCATTCTGTATTGTTATATAATAATACAATTTATCCGTAAAAATGAACAGGAAGCCAGTGGCGTGCTTAAGCAGTAGCCTCCTATTGTTTTCAATTAAAATTGCATATCAACCAAAACGCACTACTTATTTAAAAAAAAAATATTTAACGTTAGCAAAATCAAATATATCAAAATAAACTTAGGTTCAGTTTTTATTGGACATTCAAAGCCAATTGAATGTTGATATAGTCACTGTCAAATATAGAATTAAAAAAAAAACTTGTTTTCATTGATGTATTGAATTTTTTAATGTTCTATATCAAGGGTGGGGAACCTTTTCTTCTTTAAAGGCCGCATTCATTTTTCTGGTTCGACATAAGGCCGCAGTAAACATTGACTAGGGCATTGGTCGGAAAAGTGCGGCTCTTTGGCCCCTTAAGTGCGGACATTAATAGACAAATTTGGCTCCCAATATATTTTTAAATTGTTTGTTAAGTTCATATTTGGTTCTTTGTCGAATAAGTTTGCAGACCACTGGACTAGGGCATCAGTAAACATCTTTGGCCGGAAACAGGAACTTAAGGTCAGAATATGTCAGGAATTTACATAAATTTACAGAATTACAGAATAGGCCAGAAGGCCGCACCAGAGTAGCCAAAAGGCCGCAGGTTCCCCACGCCTGTTCTATATAATTAAAAAAATGATTTATTAACATTATTCAAAAATACTTCTAAAAGAATTAATTATTAAAGAATAGAAACACAAATTAATGATTTTTACAGAGAAATAAAAATAAATGTCAAGTATATTTATTTAATGTTAAAATAAAATACAATCGAAATGTACATTTTTTACTTCTAATCTACCGCAGCACCCCCAGATATTTTATCCATGAGCCGCCACTGTACCTCTTTCACAATCTAAAATATTTCCGATCGCTCAGATATTTTAAGATGTTAAAACTGCTCAGTATTTCGTCATTGACCGGCGTAAAAGGAAGCAACATCGTCAAATAAACATTATTATATGTTATATTGTATTTAAATGTGATTTATCTGACGCAAATATCTAATGGGGCAAACGTGACATAGATCTGCGGCGTGCTTACGGTATGTGTATGAAATAGTTAAACGATCAATGCATACGTGTAACTGAAATTGTTCTCTCTGAAGATGTTGTAAGAGACACCGCAAATGTTATCCAACAGATGCTGCTGCACAAGTTTTGTTAAAGAAAATGTTTGTACATACTAGGGATTTTGAAGTCTCGGGGTTTTCAAAGTCCCGGGACTCGAGGCGTGATAAAGTCAAAGTCTCGGGACATCCCGGGACTCGAGACTTTTATTTCCTTTCAATAAAATTAAATATTTGAATGTATGTATATATTTATGTATTACATACACTCGTCGCCTTTTGGAAGCACGCACTAGTAAAAATTGCGTTTTTTTAATACAATGTTTAATAATTATTATTTTTCTTATGTAATGGATGTGTGCAATGCTAACAGTTAATTTTTACTAAGAAGACATGATAACGGTACATGTAATGCAAAAATATCAATGAAGCCGCTGTCAGGAGTAAATTTATGACCGTAACTTCACAATACAGCTTTTAGACCTTATTTTGTTATATTGAGACATTAGTACCTTTATGAATGGTGAAAGAACATTTGCACATAAAACAACATCAGGTATGAACATTTAATTTTAATAATTTGTGATTTGCTTTTGCTAGAGTTATATTAAAATATACATACACATGGTATTTGAAACTTCTACGGAATTATAAATCCCAAACATCTGTTTTTCTATCAGATCCCTTTTATATATGCATACTTAATTTTGTTAAAACCCCGGGTAAGTGTCACGTCCCGACCATGTCGTGTCCGTTTTTATTGGGGTTCCCATTTTGTATCTGCTTTTATTCAATACACATCAGTCCTTTTGAGGGCTTCTTAACCACAAGAATTGTTTTTTTCAAAATTAAAATGTACACGTTATCAGCACATTATAAATCACAGTCACAATTCGCGTGACATTTTTCAAAAAAGTCGCGGGACTTAAGACAGCAAAAAACCCGACAAGTCCCGGGACGTCTCGACACAGAATCCCTAGTACATACATATTGTATTTGTACGTTAAGAATATACGTATGACGTTACATACTTTAAACGAATACACAAAAGAGTCTGTATAGTGTATGGTGATGGTATTATATAGGTAAATTTAATAAAAGTATATAAACAAATGGTAGGCGGCTGTCCTTATCATTTATAGTGGCCGCAAACTCGAAGCCTCGATCGATTACATTTTTAAATTGATTTTAAAATCGATTTTTAGATTTGTATTCAAATACATGCATAGATATGTGTTGCTTAAATTTAAAATCCTAAATACGGTGCACAGAGTAAATGATTTACTATATTATAATAGTTTTAAACGTACATCTCTTTATAAGTATTATTGCACATACCATTTCTTTAAAAATACTTTAAGCGGGTAAATAGCAACCAGCTTTAGTAAAAAGTTTTGTTGAGATTCTGCATTTATGTACTTGTTGAAATATTGTAAATTATACAGCTATTGCTTCTATTGAGTGATAATATCGTAATCTGGAAGTGAATTTTACCTTGAAAGCAATAAGACATGAAATTATATGGTAACTTATATTGAATAGTCATAAATTCTTTTATTGCTTGCATGATTGACACATTAAAATATTTCATATTGTTGGCAAAATGGGCTCTAAGTTTTCTGGCTGTATTTACTTCTTGGGTGGAACAGAATGAACTTGGTTGAATTTACAGACAGAGTATTTATATTCTTTTCCCATTTGTATTATAGCTATGTAGTGTTAGGAAAAGATAAAACAAAAACTATTTACGCTGAGTTAAAATAACACATTCATCCGAACAAATAAATATTCAAGAAAGCAATCCTAAAGCGATGAAAATTCATAGCAAATTGCATGTTCTTTCTGCGGGAGGGAGGCAAGTTTTATGCTTGAAAGTTTTAAAACACAGCTGTAATGCAATATTTTGAGTGCCGGTTTGTTAAATGAGGAGTTGATTGTTGCGGTGTTCGCGGGTTGCCACCAGCGACTTATGGAGTAAAATTAATGGAGTAATCAGGTAAAGCAAAATCTCAACACTATCTCTTGCGCCCTCTTGCTGCTGAAATTCAGTATTAAGATAATTCTTCAGTGCTGTTCAACAACGTGTTGAACAATGAAGTAATATTATGTTAACTGTGTTGAGTGTCAAATTTAAGAAAACAAAGCGGATTTTTTTTTGTACCGATTCCACAAATTTTCGATGACCAGGACTGGTTTACTTGATCGAAAGCATACTTAACCGATGACAAATTAATTGAATATAGTGTTAAGACAACACATATGACCGATGACAAGGTTTACGGAAAAATTCTCACAGTATATTTATCTATCTCATCAGAATAGAAGATTGATTTAACTTTATCAAATGTATCAATGATTTTGTGAATATTGAAACAGATTTATTATAGTCGTTGCTATCTTTTTCTTTCACAACATTTTTCATAAGACAGTAATACCAACTAAATGCAGTCCTGTGTACTTCTGAGTGGAATGACAAATATTCGACAAAAGTCATTAATCAAGGTAATATTCGTGACATAACCATAATATTTAACCAACAATAAAGGGAAAACGATTCATTAAACAATAACGATGCATGTGGGACTATTTATCATTGTTCTTATTGGTTTTTCGCCAAGACTATAAAAAATGAATGTTGTGGAAATACGATGAATGCGAAAACGATAGATGGACGTTTCACTGTACATCGAAAGTCATTGACCATTTTTTATTTAGTGACGTATGATTTATGTATAGGGTTTGTGATCATGTTAAGTCCTCTGTAGAACGTGTTGATTAATGATATAGCTCATTTAAATAGGAATTGCTTAACGCAGCGATTTCCAACCTGGGATGCGCGAACAATTTAAAATATTCATCTACCCTTTAAAACCCGACTTTGTTACTATATGAAATAAAGGTTGAAGAGGCGCGAGGATATTTTTTCTTCAAAGGTAAGCGCAGTAACATAAAGGTTGGAAGCCACTGGCTTAACAAGAACTGCGTGTTATTCGGACACTATACCTTTCTCTCTTTCTTGAGAGCGTAGGACAGGCGCAGGACTAGTGGTTAATCAGCTGTTATTGTTACTCCCTTTTTTTAGGGTTGAACGTCTGGGAGATGATTTAGATTCACATACATATATCCCGATGCCCTATAACATAAATCCAAAAGTTTATAAAAAAAATATGTATGCAACGGTTAGTACTGGAACTCAAGCCCGTGAAAAATGCAAACGAAGCCAACAACATCAACCACTCGGCACTAAGCTTACCTTGATGCATTTGGTACTACTGGCCGAGTCATTAGTTGTCCTTTAGTGTTTTTTTTTTATGAATCGGGACCGCGAATTGCACATTGCTGAAAATATGTGTCTTATGTTGACAGTGTTAGCATGGGAGTAGGTAAATTAAAACTTTACGATAACAAGTATTGTTTATAGGCGACCAAGATGGCAAAAGAAAGAAAGATGTAACATCCCTTAAATTGCAATTGGAAAATTAAAATTACCTTCGTAATTTTATTAAGCAAGATGTGTATGTGCATACATGGCGATAATGCAAAGACCTATAAACATATGTTTATACGTATTTGAATAAAAGTCGAAATATTCTATAAAATATCTATGTATACCGTAATTAAAATATTTTTAAGGCATGTTTTCATGCAAAAAGTTTTCAAGGCTGGACGCGAAATATAATCATATCTTTCAATAATCGAACCGTGTCCTTGATTATTTGAAAAATTTCGTAAACGACACAAACTTTAAAATTAGTTTTCTCGATATTTTTAAAACATATACTACAATCTTTTTGTTCTAAGCTAGGAAATTTGAATTTTGAAGATAAAAAGATAAGCCATTCCAATTGGACGAACAAATCAAAAAATATGCGGTTCAAAATAAACCGTTATCATTGGGCGCAATCCCTCGATCCTACAAACAATCGGCCAATAATCAAAGCTTATCGGCTATTAATTTATAGATTGGCATACTTTACTAAAAAATGTCAATAAACAATTTGAATCCTACTACAAAACCATCGTAAGACCAAGCATATGGATCACAGACCTGACGTTTAGCTCTAAAAAAATCTGAGAAGCTATAAGAGCTTGACCGAAAGATCATGTGAAAACTTTTCAGTGCAGTGTGCGAGGATGGAATCTGGTAATGTCGGCACAACCATAAGTTTAATAACTTCTACGGAGAGCCGGACATTGTCAGATTTGTTAAAACTCTACGTCTACGCTGGGCCGGACATATATCACGCATGGATTATTGTAAACCTGCAAAATGTTTCACATTTACTATCATTCAAATAAGACGAAATGTTGGAAGGCCACGACTTCACTGGATGGAAAGGGTGTTACAGACCTGCGACTTCTAGAGGTAAGTGACTGGCGTAGGAGGATATACGATCGAGTGACGTGGAGGAGAAAATACTAATTTTTTCGGACGTAAGTGCGAATCGTCGCAAGTCGAGGACTACCTTATTTTGATCATGGCCGAAATTACTAATTTATAATAATGACGAAAATATTACAGATTCTTTTTTAAAATAGAATTCTTTTAGTTATAATTTTGAATTGTTAACCAAAACACGTATTGTATACTTCTATATAGAATCGTAAATTGTATGTATAACTTTTGTGTTGAATTTGTGTAAGTACGTACCTATGAATATAAAATAAATAATAAGAGACCATTATCCCTGAAACTTTAATGGCACCTCCCACTCAGCACCTCTAAGTCTAAAGCGATCACTTTGTCCAAAGTTTGCAAACGTTAGGTCAAACATTATGGTCGTTTAAGATTTGGCCATGCTCGGTTCAGAGTTCAACACTCTCGGCAGTTTGCTTTTCTATACCTGCTGTCTTTCATGTAGACTCCCTTTCAAAACTAGAGTACTTTATGAAGATTTTTGAAATGTTTTGGGAAGTTTTAATAATGGAATATAAATTTTACAGGTACCATGGAGTTTTTAATAATAACAGAGTAAAAGCGATGTAGTTTCTTAATTTGAATTATATATTGTTTTTTTTTTAATACATTACAACTACAGTCAATACGGGTAACTTTGGCCATTGGGTTAACAGTAACCCACGGAAAAAGGTTTCAAACTATGCCGTCATAATATTATAGTCATACCATACCACTGCCACCTGTACATTTCATAGCTAAGCAATGGTATTGTGTAGCTCTTTGAAAGTAAAAACATTAACTATATTTCATCATATTTGCTATATTGTGGTCTTTTGTCAGCTGTCAGTTGGGCGTCTATCATATTTTGAAAAACTTGGGTCGGCAATATTTTTAAGTTGTATTCCTACTTGAGTACTGTATAACAAATGCTTTCTAAATTGTTTAGCCCATGATTATGTACAAAAAGAGAAAAATTGCAAAGTCCTTAAAATTCTTGAGACTATAGTAATTATTCCGAATATATGTAGCATGAACTAAAGTTACCTGATATGGGGTGCTAACTTTGGCCCACATTGTTTTATCTGTATTTATATATCGAGCATAGAAATATTTTCAAAAAAGTTTTGTGAAGTAATCTTAAGACAATGATAAGTCAACTTTATCAAATAATAACGGCGATTTATAAAAATACAAAAAACCTTCAGAGCTAAGTTACTTGCGTTGACGGTATTCATAGAAAATTTGTTTATTGAATGTTAAAATTCATTTGTATTTTTTTTCAATTGATTTCCACGCGAACACCCCTCAGCTTATAGAAACTTAAATTAAGCAGTTATACTGGCCAATAACACATGTGAGAATTATGAGACCAATGTTATGTATTTTACAGTCTTATGTCAATCAGCCAAGTGAAACAATTTATAATTGCATAATAATGATGGGAATGAGAATCTTTAGTTTAAGTTCAATTGCACGGATGAACATGAATTGACGTTTAGTAAATAAATCTATCGTGTTTACATAATAGATAAATGTGTTACTAAGTTTACTTAAACTAAGGCACACATTTGTCTTATATAAACACAATACAAATTTATTAAATGTCAGTTCAAGTTCATCCGTGCACTTGAACTCCTGAAGATGTCGAAACGCGAAACTCGGGTCATTAGTGAGAAAAATTGTGTGACTGTATATAATTCGAACGATTCAAATTTAATATTGAAATTTCACCAAGCACCTTTTGTCGAAATCTTCAATTCAATCGGTATGCTAAATTAAACAAATTCACTGTTGCTATATTCCATGTATTTAGGAATTTTACAGTAATTGTTTCATGTCCGCTCCCAATTGGAAATATATGTATTATTAATGGAGTTTATCTTAACAGAATAGATTCTATAAAAAATGCTTGTTACTCAGTTGCTTAAATTCCCTAAGAAAGTATTTTATGTAGAGAAAAAAAAAATTGGAAATATCAAAAAACAAAGATTCATGCGATAGTACAATTTCTGAGAAAAATAAAATACTTTGCTTAAAAATAACATCAGTATATAGAATCATTTTATTTGATTTTACTTTTTTTCTCTTCCAGTACTCATGTTTCGGGACTCAAGCTACGTTCCCTCATATAATATCTTCTCTTTCAAGTGCTATTCGGAGGAGTAAGCTAGCCGTTATTATACTCCTGCGAGCCTGGTATATTTGTGCATTAGCATACGCCAGTATTAAATTAAACTCGGCTTATCAAAATCGAGTTACGTAAGCGTTATTTCTATGAACATCTTTTATAAATATCAATATGAATGAATATGAGATTTTCTAAGAATATGTAAACTCGAAAATATTCTTAATGCAATCTTTTCAAATTTTATTATTTATTTTTATTATTATTGATCTCTTGTAAAAGTAGAGAAGTAACTTATTAATATTTTAGAATCGTGTCTAATTTTATTTGTATTTTAATATCGAAATACAATTTCTTGAATATTGTTAAAAAATAAATTAATAATAAAATTTTTCCTATAGCGCAGTAGTCAGCGTTGTTAACTTCTGTGTCTGATCTTACAGGTTTGAATCCAATACGAACAGCATTTTTTTTGATCGATTTATCGATTTCTGTTCGAGAGCTTGCGTTTTGTTGATGTCTAAAATTCCCTCCCCCCCTTCTGAACCTTCAATAACTAGGCAGAGCGAGAGCGATTAGTTAACTACTAGTCCTATCCTACCCTTATAATTCTATCCCTACTGATCTCTTTGAAAAAGAGAAGTTAATCTTGTGAGTAACAAATAGTTCTCGTAGTAAAACTTCTGTTGAAACACCTTCATTTGGAGACCATATGCTCCACATTGGAAGCGGCCAAGGGTAAAAAAAGATATTTTTTTTCCATCTTGTATTTTAATGTCAATCCCTCAAAGTGGTCGGTAAAGTTATTTAGCAGAATCAGAAAGAATAAGAAAACAGAGTTTGTTATCTAATATAAAGAAAATAAGTATTGTTTTATTTTGATACTTAACCGATACATATTTAAGTCGTTCAATGAATTAATTAATAATCTAGATTCATCAATCTAGATTCAACTAGATTAAAAACAGATTGATAATCTAGATTCTAGAACGTCTTGCTTGCTTGCGTGGTTAAATGTTGAAATTCCCTTATTGACTTTTCAATAAATTGATTTAAATATCTGTCTTATTCATTTCCACATAATCTATTTGATCGTAGTTTTAGAGACTCTCAGAAACTTCAAATGTTCTAACGTAAGATCATGGAAAAGGTGTTCGGCTCTGTCTATGATGATGGGATTTGGCAGCATCGGAGATAATTATGTATAACGCATATTACGCGTGAATGAGCGGAAGCCCCCAAATCACATTTTCTACACCAAACGAATGAAATTCCGCTGGCAGTTCACGTCTTCAATGAGTGAATGGGGTCATAAATTTAATAAATCAGCGATTGGTGTAGAAATTTGTAGCGCCGAGTAAAGTGGAGGACACTGATCGAGGCGGCCAAGGAATGAAGCGTCAGAAAAGAAAAATAATGGTCCTAATTTTTTTATACACATGTATATTTATATTGAGGTGGGGATGGCTGTCATTTTTATACTTTTCTCACGCACCTCTTGTTTTCTCAATAGACGAGCTTGCTTATTTGATAAAAAGACTGAGAATCTAAGGATTTAAATGGTGGAAAATTTTATTTATTTCGACTGCTGGATTTTTTTTTTAATCGTCAGTTCAAGTCCACCCGTGCACTTGAACGCATAAAGATGCCGAAAGGCGAAACCCGGGTCATTAGTGAAAAACTTGTACATACTTTGAACGATTCAAATTTAATGTTGAAATTCCATCAAGCACCTTCAGTCGAAATATTAAATAATATTGTATTCGTTAATAAACAAAGGTAGATGACATCAAAAATATGTTTACCGGATACGATCAAAGGTTTGATCAGATGTATATTTAGCTTCTTCTCAAATCGATGAAGAAACTAAACCATAAGTAATTTTCTTAACCCAAATATTTATTCAAAGTTAACTAAGTAACTTGGAAAGTTGTACAAGTTTTCTAAGCTCCTTTCATGTTTCGTAGATGAAGGCATGCTGACTTAGGAGAAGGTAAAAAGAGAGAGGGACCAAGAAAGGTTTCGTGTCTAAATAATCTTCAATAATATGAGGTAATGTGTGCATAGGGCATAAAAATACCCCAAATTAACCTACTCTTCATATTTATTTTTCTATAATTACATAAAATGAATGCGTTATTTCAGCAGTAAGAATTAATAAAGATTTTACTGATAAACGAATGAATAGATATTTTAAAAAAGGTAAACAAAGAAAGCGTGACTGTTTTTTTATAATTTAAATCTGTACGCTTTCGTAAACAATGTTTTATTGATAGATGTCGATATAATATTCATTTAAATAAGAGATTATTCTTTGAATAATCGGACAAAACAATTGTGGAATAAATGAAACAGACGATTTTGTGATAAAGTAACGTTAGGTGGTTTTACCATTTGGACCTCTAACATATTTGTCCGCTCTGTTCTGTTCATATTATACATTTTAACGTGAAATCAAATTTAATAATTAACAATCATCGATAAATCAGCTGTTATAACGGATAAAGCAGTTACTCACACGAGCAAACTTAGTTGAAAAATTTTCCTTTTAAGACATTGAAAATGAACAGCTTACAATTTTTATAAAAATGTAAAAACCTTTGATAAAAGCAATCCATTTAAATAAAATTACGTTTCATTTGCTTTCGAACAAAATGGCTAAAAGCAGTATCCTGATTTATCAGTTATTTATTGGTGACGAAATGAGAATTTAATGTACAATTGGACAGAGCTGATTGAACGGATGAACTAATAGTAAACATGGTTATATTCAGGGATGGGCTGGAGGGGGCTTGGAGGGGCTCGCGCCTGCCCCTTGCTAAAATTTGGCGCGGCCGGCGAGCCCCTTGTTAAGATAAGAAAATCATTCGTTTTAGATCAAATCATCACATAGCTGCAATTTCTGTAGATGGATAAATTTGAAAATTAGTTGTCGTTTCATTTTTTCATTCAGCGTTGTGGGCGTCCGTGAGTCCCAGTACGAAAAAACATTTTTTCGATAGATTTATCTATTTTCTGATCGAAGGAATGGGTGTTTGTGATGTCTTAAGATTGCCTTCCACTCTTCCGATTCTTCAATTCAACTGGGCGCTTCTATTAGTTAATCACTAGTCCTGTCTTATGCTTATCATTTTATCCCTACTACTCTTTTTGGAAAAGAGAGATAGAGCGACTAGGTAACAAGTAGTTTTCGTAGAAAATAGCTTTCGTTGAGATACCTTCATTAGGAGGCCATATACTCGACATAGGGAGCGGACATGAATAAAAAAATGGATAACATTTACCGAGCCCCTTGTTAAGATATTGGCAGCCCACCGCTGGTTATATTTATCGATACAAAGTGTTCTAACCTAAGACTTATATGTACATATATGTTTTACGTACTACTATGAAATCTATGTTATGTTTCATTGACTAATACAGAGGTCACCAAACTTTTTGAGAAGCGGGCCAGATTCAACTTTTTAAAAACTAAGGGGGCCGGAAGACAAATAAATTCTTATTGAAACCCAATCAGAATATCATTTCATTTTATGTGGTTACATAATAATTACAATGTAAACAAATGTTTGCCCTTCTTAGAAGTTCAATAAATGAGAATATTCGAGAAATTTTTGAGTAAACGAACATCTGGTCGTCTCGCCTCCAATTTCTATCCAACTTCCTTCACTTTGAGCCCTACCAAATAGTTGTATGACTATTGATGATTTGAAGTAAATAGTTGTCGTGAATTCACAACTTAATCATGAAAATTTATATTTCTTATATGAATAATTTCTATGCAAAAATCCAGAACTTTTCGCGGGCGGGATGAAAATCTTCGGCGGGCCGTAGTAAAGTATCTCAATGTTAATAATATATGGTCAAATAAAATAATCTACCATAATCGTTTATAAACGAGAATGACTGTTAATTGTATAGGGTCGACTGAAGGTGAGTAGTGAAAGTTTAATATCAAATGCAAATCATTAAAATTTTGTATATTTCCAGGTTTTTTCGGCATATTCAGGCATTCGAATGCACGGTCAGTTCATGTCTATCTGTGATCTTGAATGCGTGAAGATGTCGAAAGGCGAAACTCATATCGTTAGTGACGTTGCATTAGCATATAATTATAGGTTATAACTAATAAGTATACTGATATTGTTTTGATGCACAAGAGAGATAGGAAAATTACCGATCAATTGAAAACATAATATATTACGATTTTTTTTTCAATTAAATGATTTTATGTTAATGCTAATGCAATGAATGAATCACGAAAAATTGAAATCGTCTATTGTAATATACTTATAATGGCAGATGATCTCACCTTCGTGGAAATGATTTCACTGTCGAAGCGTTATAATTTCATTTCTTACATTTCGTATAAAAACATTTCTTAAGTTTTAGATTATTTATTACTCGTTTGAGTTGTTTATCGAAATAACATAATCATAAAATACAAAGCAACCGTAAAAGTTTTCAATAATTTGAAATTTAAAATCAATTTCCTGCCACCGCAAGAATATTGTTAGTTCGATATGTTTAAATTTCGAAGAGGTAACTTTTCAGAACAAAGGTATACTACAAAGGTATAAGATCTCTCATGGAACATCAAACTGATGAAATTATGATTTGCGTCAGGAAATGATAAGTTAATTATTATGTTTATGTTAAAGCGTATTTTTTAAAAACTAAAACATAATTAAATACTGAACTATTTGAAAGGGTCGTTTTGGATGCTGAAAATTCAGTGATTGCGGTATTCTTCACGCATATATATTATTTCAATATGAAATTAGTCTACACTCTTCAGCTAATCCTATCGTTTTAAGGTAATTTCACGTATAACCTTGCATGACGTGATCTACCGAATTTTGCCAATGGGCTGTACATTATTCAACCATCTCAATACAATCTGGCAAACAATATTATGTTACTTAATTGACATATTATCTTTGTTCAGCATGCAATCAATACAAGGTTGCCAACAGTTGTTTCAAAATTGTTTTTAATGACATTCGATATTCAATTTGTTTTTTTCCCGCGAATGTGCGTTCATATAATGCTGGTGATTTGCTTTATTAAGGCAATTTGAGAAACCAATCTAAAAGTATTTCATTCACAAACATAAAAAATACAAACGTTCTTCTTTTTTCTGCACAATCTTTGTTTTGCGCTATAGTAAGCACGAAATTATAATGGTATTATAAAATTAGCAACCATGTTACCAAAGATTGATGATTTGTCGTCTCAACATACACAATTTCTTTATTCTCATTGATTATAATGAATATTATGTGTAATATAAATTTCATTTATATTTTATTATTAATGAACTTTATTTTTTGTTTATTATCATTTTTTTACGTACTAAAAAAAGATAAAATTAGTGTATTTTGATTGTTATTAAAGTACAGTGGAACCTCGATTATACGGACTCATTGGGGATGAAGGTAGTCCGGATAAGGAAAAATCCGGATAATCGAAAAAAAACATAATTTACACGGAAAGACATGTACAATCAGTGTAAATATTTTTTATTTGTCTAAAGCTTCCAAATTTCGAATAGTTTCAAGACATATAAGTTATCCTGAGATATAAATATCTCAAAAGTTTCACAGCGAGGTAGGAAAACATTTTAACCCAACGATCTCTAATCTCCTCAACTATGACGAAACACTGCCTGAGAATCGTTTTAGACACAGAGCAGTTCTGCTCGACGACCCTCCATAGATCTTATGTCGTCTAAAATTGTCAATTTTAGAACGAACTTAGCATCACGAAAATGACTTTGTTTAAATTTTTTTGTGTACTGTATGTGTGTATGTATGTATGCGCATGTGTGTGTACATGTACGGATATAGTATGGAGGAATCATATGGAATGTGATTTGCAAAATAGTGCACATGGAGTTCCCGTGAACTTCTTATCTCTGTAGTGATCGCGCCCTTCCGTCTACAAACGATGGTAAAGGAATGCAATTTACAATTTTTAAAAATCTTTATCGATGAAGGAGACTGAAAGAACCTTGACGCTGGCGCGTCCTGGTACTTGAAGCTCCATAAATTTGATATCCAAAAAAAAAAAAATCCTGAGATACACTCTTCTTGGCTCTCAAACCACTTCATGGCGACATCTAAACACTGAAAATCCTAAGAATGAGCAGGACCAATATCTCTTTCTTTGCATATCTCCTTTTCGTCTTCTTGATCTTGAGACAAATATTTCCTTAATTATTTTCACATCATTCAAATTTTGAAATCCAAGATCGCTATTGCTTCTATAATGTCTCTTATAACAATTTCTAGTATGTTACTTGATATTTCTAATAGTCTTTTCAAGAATTTTTTCCATGATTTTCTCACTGTTGATACATCTAAGAAATTCCAACTCTCAGAAATTTTAACGTAAACATTTCATCGATCTGGTTTAAACATTCTATTGATAGGTGAGATGATGCATTATTTAGTAATAAAAATGTTTTTCCTCTTTTATCTATGCAGTTTTCATATATTTTTTACTTTTGGAATGATCTGTTTTTCATACTATTGTTTAAAAATTTCACCATTGATCCTGTTTTTTTTCTGATGGTAATATTCAATCGGAAGACTTATTCGATTTCGAACAACGCAAAACAACGAACAAAATGGTATGCACTCCATCACATATGTAAACAACGGTGGAATCAATTTGCCACGAGAAAATTAGCAAATTTGTAAAAAAATTGTTCTGGAAAACAATCCGGATAATCGAGGTTCTACTGTATATGCATATTTTTGCGAACGGTACTAGATGCACAGACATGTCGAATGTTTGGAAAACACTTCCTTCGAGTAATAAAAACATATCCTCATAATAAATATATATTATTGAATCTGTTAACAGATTTAAATTCAAAAAATATTTTTAATATTGTTTTAAATCTTCCTACCTAGACCAGTGTCTTAGCTGAATGTTCAGCATATAATCCAACACAATTATGTTTTCATATCGTATTGATGTATAGAAATAAAAATAAAGCTTTCATTTTAAAAACATTACCTATTACTTTTTTCCAATATTCTATTCCGCATTGAGTACTGATGTAATCCGGCGATAAAATTAATTAATAATATCAACCTTTAAAGCTACCATTTTACTCTTACATTCGATGTCATATGTTTTCTACTCAGTAATTTTAATTAATTTCAGCGAAATATAATATAATATAATTATAATCAAGATACAAACTATAAATCATTCTTCTTATAATGGACATCTGCGGGGATTTAGTATCAAAGCAACTGAGAAAAAATATTTAACGTTGATTATTAATGAAAGAAAGTGTCGGACACTGTCGCTCAGTGATAGAACCTGCGATATGAAGATTTCATTCCTGGCTACATCTAAAATTCAAAGTAGTTTTTTTAAATATAAGATATTGAATTGAAAATTCTTGATGGAACTTTAATATAATATTATTTAATCATTCACGTTTCCTTTCCATAAGTTTGTTTTGTTTCTATAACTTTTGGAAGTGTACAAAGTTCTAATAATTAAAAATCGTGTTTTCCTCATATTAAATATTTATTAAAAAAATACATTTATAAATAATTTCTTATGATTTCAAATAATATTAGCATGCGATATTATCTACTATGTTAGGCCCGTGGTCAAGTGGAGTAATCGACGTCGTTAGGTTTGGTTGCAGAGCTCCAGTTCGATCCCCAATACTGGCGGAATCATAAATTGATTTGTGGAATTCTGTTCGACGTTATAAGTGTTTGTAATGTCTAAAATTACCTCTGACATATTTTATCCTAAAAAAGGGGTCGTAGCAAGAGCGATTAGCTAAAAGATAGTTCTGATCTAACCCTATCTTTCTATCCCTGCTGTCTTTGAGAATGAGAAGCTATGCAACATATGCTCCACGCTGTGAGTGTACATGGTTTTAAAAAATAAATATCTACTATGACTGCTTACCACAAGGAATTGTCCTAAATTTTGTAGTGAGAAAAGTTTACAACGCTATTTTAAAAATTAGTTAATTATTATTTATGGTGTTTTTTTGTAAAATGGACAATTTTACAATTTATACGTTGCTGTCCACAGTCAGAGTAAAGTATTCGATATATATCGACTTATGTGATAGGAGCGCTAGAAAGCATTCAAAAATATTCATAATATACTGCATTATCAGTTGATAATGCTCGTCATGAGTGAAACCGGTCGTGGTCCTGATCTTGTTAAATATAAATATTTTTTTAAATAGTGTCTTTCCATCAAGTATTGACAGTGAACACCAAGTCCACCAAGCACCTTCAGTCGAAATCTTCAATTGTTTTACATTAGTTTTTTAAGGATTGCATTTTAATTACTTTTTATTTAAAAATATGTTTTTGCATGTATTCAATTTAAAATATTATATTTGATTATTAAATTTATGATAACTTTGAATTGTGCTAAATGGAAACTAAATATAAAAATAATGAAAATAAAAAACGAATTTGAATCAATAACTTAATTAAAAATTAATGCACACATTTCTCATCGATGGATTAATCGAAAATTTTAATTTTAATAATTCAAAAAGTATAATTGGAATGAAAAACACAGTTTAAATGCAAGGTGCCATATTATGTTTTACTTATTTATGGAAAAACAACGATTTAGTTTTCCATATTATATCATTCTTTTAAAACAGTAAAAGCAATATTTGCTTTTAAAATCAAGAATAGCCCTCTATTCCTGTCAACCAATTTTCCAATTTCCCTGTTTATTGAGGCTGTAGCAATAATAAATGAGGCACGATGAACGTAATGGTTTTTATTAACGTTATCATCATTTTCCAATGAAAATGTTTTTTCTCCTAGAATCGTAAAACTCTACAATACTTCATTTCATTGTTCGTCTTGAATTTTGATTCGAATTTTTGAGATCAGATGTCATTTTTGTAAAATTTTGTGTTCGCTAATTTGAGTTTTTTTTTCTTTTTGAAGTCTAATCTTAATGTAGCGTATAACCTCTTAATGAAGGTATCTCAATAGAAGATTTCTACGAGAACCGCTTGTTATCCAGTTTCTCAATCACTCATTTTTTTAAAAGGTGGAGTGGGGATAGACAAGATGGTGCGAAGACTGAAATAGTGGTAAGCTAATCGCTCTCGCTACGCTTCATTATTTTGAAATTGTAAGGGTGGCAGTAAGGTATCCAATCCTGGGATCCCGATATCCCAGGATTGAGAAAATTACAAAAAATTAAGCTTTCTCGCTGATCATATTGGGAATTCTTGGGGTTTTGGATTCAAAAATACTTGAAAGAGCTTTAGAAAGATCTCGCTTTTGTAATTTTGGAAAAATCCTTCTGAAAAATCCCATTATTTTAAGTAAGTTTTCAAAAAGCCGACAGCCGAATGTTCAAACTACTTCGATATTTGTCATATACGGTTATGTAGAATGTGGGTTTGAATCCTTAAATTATTTATTGAGGTATGTGTAGTGTTCAAAGATTTCTTAATTGAGTAGTGACTAAGTTTTTTTTTGTTTATTGATTGAATTAGAATTGACTTGGTAGAACTCCATTGTAATAAAATAAAAAATAAAAAATATCAAAGTACTTAGTTCTACATTTTTTTATATGAGTTTATAGTTATTTCGGCGTGCGTCATCGTCAGAACTATGTTTAAACTTGCATATATTCAGCTATACATATATACTGCCTCAGAAGAAATACACAATACATTATTTATTCCCTTTCCGTACGTATTATACTAATTCTCTTTTAAGCATAAATGCAGCTATTGTTTTGACAAAATCTTGTTTAAAGATATTAAGACAAATTTTTTTCAGCTTTTCTTAAGAAAACATTTAATGATCATCATTATACAAAATTTAAGCATTCTTAACTTTTGAAAATCTTAATATAGGTTTTAATTACATCATCTGTTCAAGAATGAACACATTTAGTGTACCCATACTGTAGCAGTATAGAATGAGAGAGTAGCCTCGAAATAAACTGTATAAAAATTGTTTCATTTATTAATAATTGATAAATAATAAAAAATAAAATATGCTTAGTGTGTAAATTATTGTTTATCATTGAAAATGAAATTCAAGATTATTTTGACAACTACTGCAGTATTATTATGCAATCTTAAATTTGAAGAAAATACGAAAATGTTTGCGGGAAAGTGAAAAACTGGCTTTATTTATTTTCTTAATTTAAAAAAATACTTTTAAAATTGTCGTAAATCCGTTATGGCGTATACAGGTTGGCATTAGTGTTTTGTCTCAGCATTTCGCCTAATCATTAATAAATCACCGCTCACCGAATCAAACCGAATCGTGAACGTGCTGTTTATTCTTTGAATGTGAAATCTATGGCGATTAATCAAACGTTGACAGCGTATCGCCCTGTGTACACAAGACTTACCCGAGTCCTATTATATTTCAGGACATTTCAACTAAAACATTGTAACCTTTTATGTCTTTCTTACTATCAAACACTGTATTTATAAACGTAGTATCTATATGAAAACTAAGGATTGTTATATGCGATATGTGTCATCCAAGCCTTACGGTTACTTCGTTAAAAATCTGCTAAATAAAGTTTCATGGCTCAAAAAGTTTCTGAATGATAAACCAACAACAATACAATTTGAGTTCTCCTGATCCATTTCCGTCGAAAAGAATAGTTAGACAGTTTTTGACTACTTTAAAACCAGGAACAGTCTTCTCCTGGAAATAAACGTTAATTATACGTATAAATGTGTAATGTGTATATATGTGATCGATCAATACAGAATGTAAATCATCAAAAAAGTGTCGGTACAAAAAATATGTAAATATATATATATATATAAATAATAGCTTACTACAAATACTTAAAATAAAAGGAGAAAATCCATAGAATACAGTATTTAACAGCTCAGTAAAATCCAGCACGAGTATGTTAATTAATTATTGATGTATGACATAAAAAACTAAAAACCACAAAAAGTGGATTTTTTTACAGAAAATCTTGAAAAATTATTTACAAATTTTATAAATAAGATTCAAATTATAAATCTTAAATGAATTAAGATTATACATTTTTTATTATTTAGCCTCATCTTAAGTATATCCAAAAAAGCTAATGAAAATAAGATCTAGTGTTGTAACACATGGCCGCCTTTAGATTAAAAGAAGACACGTCGACTTTTGCCAACCACCCGATGTCTGAGAACCACTTGTTCAACGCGGATGAAGGGATTAAAATGTTACACCCAAACACGGATGGGTATAAATTATTTTTCCAGGAATTTTTAGAAATAAATAAGGCCAATTTTAAACGAGCACGTCTACCAAATTCCCCACTCTTGTAACATATATGTAAGTAAATATAATTATACATTTTCCGGCAAACAAAATGAATTTAATTCTTGAAATTACTCACCACATAAATCTGTAATCCCATGGGTTAATTCACTAAGCCAGCAATGGCTTTAAACTTAGTGATACATTTTTTCTTATATAAACACGATACATTTATTTACTAAGCGTCAATTCAAGTTAATCCGTGCATTTGAGCACATGAAGATGCTGAAAGGCGAAACTCGGGTCGTAAGTGGCAAAACATGTGTGAATGTACATAATTTGAACGATTAAAATTTAGTGCTGTTTCATAATGCTAATTAAAAAAGCTTTCGAAAATATTAATAATGTTTTTTTCAACTTATGTATATTAATTATTGCCAAAAAGAAAAGTGACTTTAATTAATTGATTTGTTTGATTATAAAAAAACTTTTTTTTATATATAAGTGACACCTAATATAATATTTTTTAATATCATATAATAGATTACGATTCATTGTTTGATAATGCCTTCCCCAGACTTGATTTCATGACTCGAATATTCATTCACGTCTGCTGAGGGCCCTCCATTAATCTTTACTTGAGTAGCTTTTCTTTTTCAATCGAAAATAAGCATGGGAAGTGAAAGCATTTCTCTGTGAATATCATTTGTATGAAAGGTTGTATTACTTCCATATTTTTATGAGTTTTTATAAAATAAAGTATTTTATATTTGTCAACAAGCTTGGAGTATAAACTTATATTATATACATATCATACATATAATTAATATTCGTTCGACAAGCTTGGGCAACCTTTCGTTGTTCTTCTGGGGTCAAATTAATATTCTCATTCTCAGAGCCGAGAGCCGTACCAAATAATTTATTTTCATAATATGAATTTAATTAATCAGTTATTGCTTTTTATTTCAATATCTTATATTGTAAAATACTTATAATATATAAAAATGACTTTGAAAAAACTTTGGCTTCTATGGATTCGGAAGCCACAGATCCGATTGCGATAAAACTTCGACAATAATTTAGCTTGCTAGTCCGGGAGTAACATAGGCGTATTAAAATTAACAAACAGTGTCGAAAAACTAAAATATTCGTAGATTTCAATGTTTTTTACCGATCAAACTTCCGAGTATTCCATTCGAATTTGAAGTTCTTTTGAACGACAGCCATTTCGTTCAAAGTTCGTAGCCGAATTTTAAATCAAAACTCGAAACCTCGAACGAATACTCTTCATAAATTGGCTTAAAATCGGTTTATAGATTTTATGGGCCTATGAGATAGTGGAAAACGTCGTTGGCTTCCATGTTCTCACGAGTTCAAACCCCAGTAAAAACGGGATTTTTTTAAATTGATTTCTGATAGAAAGTATGGATGTTTGTGGTGTCTAAAAATTCCTCACCACCATTCCAATCTCAAAATGACGGGACGTAGCGAGAACGATTAGCAAACCACTTGTCATGTCCTACCTCTATCCTTACTTTCTCTACTCTCTTCGAAAAAAGAGAGGTTGAGCAACTGAGTAATTAGCAGTTCTCGTAAAAAGTTTCGGTCAAGACACCTTCATTTTGAAGCCATATGCTCTACATTGGAGAAAGAAAATATTAAAACCAGGACTAATTTCACTCATTCGAGCATAATCAACTGATAATGCTTGCGTTAAGCGAAACCAGTTATCTTTTAAGTATTTTATTTCTTTAATAAAATTGTATTATTAGTTTAATTTTTCGCAAATACAAAACAGCGATTTTTCCAACCGTCATTTAAACGTGGTAACAATAAATTAAAACGATTCGTCATTTTCATTAAATTTTACAATTTTAAGATTTATAATTGAAATAAACTATTGCATGTTTTGTTCTAAAATACAAATCTAATACCACAAAAGAGAATCGGGAAAATAAATATGATGATTTTAATTTAAATTAATGATTCATTGACAATTGAGGCCCCCAAAAGCAAAATTCTATTTTTTATGCATTAATAAAAGTAGGATATGTTTTATAAACGTAAATTTCAATGTTGAAAAGTATTTTAATAACAATCTGATGTACACATACTTAAAATTGAAACTTGTGATACATAAGCTGAGATGTTTACTTAATTTAAATCCATACACAGTGTTATTACTCTCCGAATTCGGCTAACGATATAAGTAGTGGGAAACGTTTGCGCTGCCAAAATCCATATCACACATTACTTGTAAGTGATTTTCAAATAGAATAATTTTCATACCCATAAAGTCGTGCGCTGGAGTCCGGGTGATTCAAATGGCTTAAGAGATGACTGGGTAACCAGTAATTGAGCATAGATATAGGGTTAGTATGCAGAGTCGAATTCGTTCAAAACGTACAATAATGCTTCCTCCGTAATTATTGGTTACTCGACAAGTTAACATATTGACATCGATTACGTGCAGGATGATACGAATTTTAAGCGTACAAAAAAATATTATTGATATGTGAGCTTATAATGGAAGCGAAAATAGAATTATTATATAAACAGCGTTGTTTGATACCCCAAATAACAAGTGCTTTTTTAAGAGATTTGTTTTTCAAATAAGCAACACTTTTTATAGTCACATTCAATTTGACAGCTGATTTGTGCTCAGTTTGGTTTGCCATTTTATTATGAACAGACTAACGCCAGGACAGCGTTTGTAAATTGTAAAAAATTGTTTTGGAAATCGTGGTTAGTTCGATTTTGAACAAAATTCACAAATGCTCATTTTTGGCTAAACGACTACATCAATAAGCAAAATTTCCGTATTTCAAGTGAAGAAAATTCACAAACCAATATCGAGACGCTGTTACATGCAGAAAATGTCACAGGTGTGCTTTATGGGCTGGTGGAATTATCGGTCCATATTTCTTCAAAAATGATGCTACAGTCAATGAATAGCGTGAAAGATCCATAATTACTGAAATTTTCGTACCCCAATTGAATGGAATTAATGCGAAAAGCTGTGGTTTCAACTTAGTGGCGCAACATGATCCACAGCGCGCGTCACAAATAAAAATCCCGGTTGAAAAAAATAAGTTGCGCGAATGCTAAAAAAAGATCTCACGTCTCTTCATTTTGGGAATTCAATATTCTTCATACATAGGACTATTTTTTTTTTTGAAAATTCTCTGCGAGAATTGTGAAATCACAAATGTTCAATCCCGGGATTGGAACAGTTGTCATTCCCAAAATCCTGTGATCATAAAAAGACCCTAAGCGATACGTAAATCGATTACAAAACAATTTATAAAACCTGCCCCGAGAAGACCGTAACCGCTGTCAAAGAAGTTTATCACTAGACAACACATCCGACAAAATATGAAAAAGGTTATGAAAATTAAATATGTTATTATTTTATCTTTTCATACGCGTCTGGATATCAAATCTAAAACACTTGCCACCGATTCTCTGACACTCCTCTCCCCCAAATAATATTTTGCCGAGAACAACTTTGAGAAAGCATCCTTCTTGATTCTGGAATGTTTCAAACGGATTATCAGAGATGACAAAGTTTTAGGAGGTCATTAAGGCGTCAGTTTGACACATAAAGCAGAGTGAGAGAATTTCTAAAACTATCTACTTCCGTTGTAATTAGTTTTAGAATTTGTACAAAATAGCTGTCACGCTTCAAAGTGTATCGAAGAAAAATCATTATAGATTTGTATTTGCGTATATTTTAATTCACAACATATTTTTACTTGAAACAAATATTGTTATTTTATTTAAGAAAGATTCCGTCATATAAAAAGCGAGTAACCAACTTCTAGGGGAATACTAAGAGCTTCCGAAACCAAGATCCCGGATTCCGAAATCTATCCCGGGATAAGTAAATTGCTAGTAAAGTTTTTAAAAATAACCAAATTTATAAATTTTGTTCATTCCGTAAATTCTTGTAATTTTGAAATCGGCCAGTGTGTAAATTTTTTGAAATCGTCAGTTTATATATGAAACTAAGCTTTTTGTTTCGTCACGGAAGTCAACGACGTTGACCACGGACCCGACAAACAAGAGAAAATAGTTTTATAATTAATTTTATAAAACTATCAGTACGATTTCACGTTTCAAGAACATTGCGTCGTTGAACAGCCAGTATTTCATTCACTCTTAACGGCCTGGACCCTTGCAAAGCTTTCAATTCAGATAGAAAGCTTTTGATGTGTGTTGCTTTTGCACATCAACTTCGTGCAATATTTAGACAATACTCCACCAATACAATTCAACTGCATTGTTGCATATCCATGTATTTACGGTTGCATAGAATGTCAGGTAGAATCTTAGATAATAATTATTGAATGCATTGAAAAAACAACCCCTTTGATTTTGTCTTTTACAGTGTCTATAAATGGAATTAATCAAATATATTTCAAAAAGAAGTGCATATGTTATTATTATGTAGAATCAGATATGAAGCTTTGCATGTACTGTAAAGGTACCCTGTGTATCTCATATTGTATATTTTTAATAATAGATAAATGAAAAAATTTGAATCGTTCAAACTATGTACATTCTCACAGATTTTGTCACTAACAACCCGGGTTTCGCCTTTCGGCATCTACAGGCGTTCAAGTGTACGGATGAACTTGAACTGACGAAATAGATAAATGGTTTAAAAATCTTTAGTGGATAATAAATTACCCATTTCTATAATCTATGATAAGTAGAACATATTTAAATAAATTAATATTTTAATTCCCAAAAATAATTTCAAATAAACGATAGTAGATGGAATTCGTTTATTATAGTCTATAAATTAAGAGTATTTTTAAACATGTCCGCTCCCAATGTGGAGCATATCGTCAGTGGTTTTCTACAACCTTGTACCATAAAAAGACACATAAATATACTTTATTCTACCGCTATCGATAGAAAACTATAAAACACCACTGAAATGGTTTTGTTTTTAATATCTTCGAAGAAGTTAATAAAAAAGGAAGCAAATTTGTTTCAATTCATGCCATTCTCTTTTTTATGCTAAACATAGCACATATTATTTGCCAATTTATTTCTTTGCAACGTTTTTGTATGAGGTTAAATAAAGCATGAAATTTATATTTTTTTGGAATACGAGTAAAAAGAATATGTACGTAAAACTGACATAAGTTGGGATACGTGCTTGTCTAAAATTAACGACGACATTGATTTATAATGGAGTTTATATTAACAAAACAATTTCTACGAGAACTGCTTTTTACTCAGTTGCTCTCTTTGTTTCTAAATAGAATAAGAATATAAAGATAGAGCTTGGGTAAGACTAGTGGTTAGCTAATTGCTTTAACTGTGTTTTTAGAATATGATGGGTGGAAGAAGAGACTTCAAGACATCAGAAACATCCATGCCTTCGAACTAAAATTCACAAATCTATTGAAAAAATCGTTTATATAACTTTTCGTACTGGTAGCCAACGACGTTAACCAATCGACTATGCAGCCGGCGGAATACAGAGTATAATATATTTCATTACTTCTTTCTGACCCAATTGGACCCATTAGAGGTGAAGTGAGCCTAGTGTTATTTGAGAAAAAAATAATTGGATGCGTTTTACTCTTCTACATCTCTTAAAGTATCGTAAAATTGAAGTGAGTTTAGTAAATACCAGGTATGTGAAGAAAAAAGACGACTGTCCGACTCCGACTCCAAATAATTTTTCAAGAATTTTATTTTATCTTATATGTATGTATGTATACCATCAGATCATATTTAGTTACCCTTGGATGCAGTGGAAAAAATATGGACCATAGTGATTTGAGTGCACATCATTCAATATTTTTTTTAAAAGAATGGGTCTTGGTCGTAAGATTTTCCCGATTCTGACTCCACAGCCTTGGTAAAACACACTGCAATAACACTGCCTACTATACTACTATACTATACTACTATACTACTGCAATCTGCCTACTATAAAATATGCAATCCACCAAAACATCAAATAAAGAAATGTAATAGTATTAAAAAGTCGAAACGAACTTTATCATTTTACTACTCGGTTCACGTCACCTCTCGAAGGTTCCATAGAAGTTGAAGTATTAAACATTTATTTACTAGAGTGTATTTTTATATAGCTACAAAACATTAATTCGCGACTTTGTTGTCATGTTTAGTATTATTTAAGCGTTAAGCCACGTATGACGTCAGCGGGGGCTAATGTTATTCAATTTTGACCGTCATTAGGTGAAATACGTCCTCCAAATTACGTTTTTTTTTACTAAAGAAAATGTAATTTTATCGCGGAAATAAGGGCTCTGAATTGTTAATGCTTTATGCTACGAACAAAAGTAAGTACGCCAGAGATCGCTAATGGCTTGACCTGGATTAAGCACTAGATTAAAGCGCGAACAACACAATGAAACATAAATAAAAATATAATAATAACAAAGCCATATCAATCAGGTTGCCGTAAAAATTACAGTGGTATCTACTTTTGAATTATTAGTATGTAATATTTTACTGTATAATTTGAGATATTCTTTTGAAATCAAATACCAATTATTTTACAAAAAAAAATATTAATTTTTCTTGCTGTACATATTTATATGAATTGAAAACACAAATACACAGCCGAAACTGTGTGCAGTCTACAAAGCGATGGGTTTTATAAAATACCATCTTTAAATCTGTCTCTCGCATGTATTCTATCTAAGTATTATAATTTAGCCTATTAGAGATGAAGTGAACCAACTATAATGGTAAAATGGTAAAACTTTTTTCATGGACTTTTAAGTACCACCACGTCTTTACTTGGTGTTTTGGTGGATTGCATATTTTTATTTGACGGAGATAACACTGTTGTAATGTGTATTAATTACGGTCACATCACTTTTGCGATACTTTAAGATGTGTAGAATATTACAACACATGTAACTTTTTTTTTAAAATATCACTTGGCTCACTTCACCTCTAATGAACCTATAAATGATAAAAATGAAGTCTGTAAATATAAATAAACGTTTCGTTACAAAAAGCGTAAAAAAAATGTGTATAAGTGTAAAAATTTGATATTTTGGTGTCTGGAGTGTACAATTTTATTTCGTTGTGTTTTTGTTTTTATTTAGAATATTAACTATTTAAAACAATTTTTTTTTGCATGAAACATAAAAAGGTGTTTGTCGCAATCAAAGAAAAGTGTATATGTCGCTTTTTGTTATTTGACGCTTCATATATTTGGTATGGGAAATGAAAAACTGAACATTGCGAATTTATTGCACACTCCGAATCGATCCGACTTTTACATTCAAATTTTATCACTGCGTAACAACAGATTGCGGTTAAATTGTAATTGTCTTCTTCAAGACCCATTCGTTTTATTACTATGCCTGCTATATACAAAACTGTGTATGAACAAGAAAGAAGATGCAATTTTTAACTCTTTCAATATTTCCATAGAGGCGGATAAGTGACTATCGTTCACTATAAAGATAGAACGGACAACCCTGGAAAAATCTTCATCCGTACTTCACCTTTGAGCGGCTAAGAATCATTTATTTTGCTATCCACTAATTATTACCTATGTATATTATTACTATATATAGCATTTGATGAACTTGATAAACTTTTCTTACTTAATCCATTTGTTTTTTTTCTTAACTATTTTTTTTATTATTTATCCTATAAAATTACGTTTTAATCAGCTGATAATGCTCGCAATGAGTGAAGCTGGTGTTTACCTTAAAAAAATAATTTGAAATTAATATAAAGGTGTTTTATATTTTAAAAAAGAATTCCTTTCTACTATGGGAAGAGAGTAAAGACAGATTTTTTTATAGTTTTACTAGAAAAAAACAATGGAAATATATTTTGTTGCAGATAGCATTATTGCAAAGGAAAATATGTATTCCTCATAACAAAATATACTCTTGTAGCGTAATGTTGAAATAGGTAGTAACGACACCAACTGGCGTATAGATTGGAGTTTCCAGGGGAAAACTATTCCGAATTTACACATTCTCATCGCACAGCACATGAAATTTTACGGTGCTTGGATTATATTAAAACTATGATTGCCAAAAGAATATTTAAATAATGCCTGTGAGAAAAACAAAATTTTCTTTTTCAGAGCTTATTTTTCCAGAAATTGTGACAGAATTACAATGATTTTACCTAAACGTTAATTTAAATAAATTATTGATACGATAACAAAATTAAGACACATCCAATTAACTTTTTGATTAGTAACACTGTACGTGTAATCGAGAAATGTTGTGCGATATTTTTCCAGTTCAATAATTTCGTAATAAACTTTAAAAAGTCAGAAGGAGCATGATATAATTGAGTGTTTAATAACATCCCGATTCAATCTATTTAATTTGTGTTGAGTCACCTTTGCAACATCTGGTCGTGGGTTGTCGCTGAAAATTGATAAGGAATGCAAACGTCGTACTGCGAAATCATCTCCAAGCTATACAAATACCTCCCAACTAAGTAATTAATGACGTAAAAAGACATTATCGGCAGACATCTAAAGTATAAGGGCTCGTTACTGTTTGCTAACCAAGTCAAAACGAAATAAAAAGCAGGGAGAAAGCGTCATTAAAACAATTAAACTGCTTAAAATGAAAGCAGATACTATTCATCATTCCATAAAAGATAAAATAACAGTAAAATAACAGTATAGAAAATATCATGATTTTTGTATCTAATAATATGCGTGAGGTAGTCATGTTAAAAATTATATATGGCTTAAAAGTTTGACGTTTTTTGTGCAAACGTAGTCAAATGAAAAATAATCATGAAAGCGTAGTCATTATGTGTATGCATTTGCTGTAAATTAAATTTTCTCTACTAGGCTTCAACTGGTAATGAAAAATCGCCAAGCTGGGTGGATTTAATTATTGCGCTAATTAATCCTTTGCCAATAGTTAATTTAAACAGTTAAAATTTGTATCACAGTTAAATTATTTTAAATTACCAATCGCGTAATTTATTAGACAGTGAATAATTGTTAGATTACAGAAAACAATAAATTAACTTTTGTTAGATGGTTTTGATATTTCGTTGTAAAATACCAAAAATTTTGAATATTTAATTTGTTGAATAAAATCCTTTAATTTTTAAAAAAATACTTTCAGTAAAACGGTTACTGAAAGGGTGAGTGTAGCGGTCTTCAGCGACACCTATAATTAATAAAAATTCTCAAGGTACTAATTTGCGAAAACTCGTGTAATTGATCAAATTTAGCTTGAGATTTTCAAACCATCCCAGTTAAATTGGGCATGCCTTATTATTGTGTTCCAATAACATTATATTTGTAAAAAAAATAACAGGGAGCCAGGGCGTGCTTAAAAAATCAAATGCAATGATATTAATTTCAAAAATGTTCAGCTTTATTGAAAAATCATAGCTAATTCAATATTGAAACAGTAACTGTCAAATGAAGAATTATTAATAAAAACAGTTAATGTAAATTTTGATTTTGCTTTTGTCTTTGTTATTGTCAGTACTTTACTACAAATAATTACATTAATAATGTACTGTCTCCATTATATTTGTTAAGTAGATGGCGCATTGGCGTCAGCTTTAATGTCATGTTCACTTGGCAAAAAACAATATTATACCCCGACTCGTGCCATAGTCAAAATGTTGATACACCGAGTACATATAAAAATCATTTTTTTTGCTGTTTTGTTAGCAGCACTTAAAGAAAAAAAGTTTTTTATTTAAATCTGTAGCAAAACATTGTTTTAGGTAAACAGAAATGAACTTTGCAGTTGTTCTGTTAGTTGATGAAATTTTCCAATTTTGTGATCGCAGAAATAGCCGTGGTCAGCCATATGATCAACTTTTCGAAATCATATTAAGTTTAACGGCTGCATTTTGGAGTTAACAAATATTGCTAGTCCAATTATAAACTCTGTGTACAGCTACAAAAATAGTTTTCGGTTCACTACCAAACTCTACTATGCATGCATTTTTGAGTCATTCAGAAAACCCATCTTTTGTTTAATTAATATAATATAACAATCTTTTAAATTATCTATTAGTATTTTTTTCGATTATCTAAAATCAGTAATTTACTTACGTACCAATCAAAAGCAAACTTACTTATGGAATAAACCATAAGTTCTAAGCACAGTCGATTCTCCAAATAAATTTTATTAGGAACATTTAACAGTTGCTATTGTTAATAAATACTTAAAAGAGGTTTTTTAATTCGAAATATCAACTGATGTTGCATGATACATTTATACAAAGATTCGTCTTCTGGTATTTTCAAGCATTCAAGTGTACGAGTGAAATCAATCGAACACTTTAAATTTAAACTAAATTAACTTAAAAATACTTCGAATACGTTTCTAAGCGTAATCTTAACACACAGAATAATTTCAGTTTTATTTTATGTTAGGAAAAACTAAAATAATACAATTTAATCGAGTAAGGTTTTTGAAATTCAAGCTTAAAATTAAGCCATTGAGATTTACCAGTTAATCACTAATTTATGTTCATGAAGACAAAATCTTAGCTTTTCCGGTAACTATACTAGATAGACTATCAACTTAAAAATAAATAATTTGATTCACGTTTGACAGCACTCATATGACTTACTTACAGCGAGTTGCTGAATAGTTTCTAATCTAGTTTTGCAGTTGGCTATCAAGGAGTGTGTTTGGTCACCCGCTGACTTCATCCCCATAAAAGGAATTAATTATTTGCATCTCGAGCTATAATAGTTAAAACATATCTTTGGCAAGTCATAATATTCTGCGACACAAAAAACTTTTTTCATCAAATGGATTAACATTCACAGAAGACAGTTTTTTAGCGTAAGCCCGTATATTTTTTTACTATTTCGTTCAATTCATGTACAGCTGCCTAATAAAAAAACAATAAAAGAAAATAAATGGTTATTAATTGAATTATGTAATTATTGTTTTATCTCATTTACATATGCCACGAGATCAAGACCAGTCTATAACAATACTTTTTATTATCGTAGTACGTCTAGAATTTGGCTATAAAGTGAAAATGCAACTAGGGCATCCAATCGCAGACCATTCTTCTTATCCTGAGATTTCTGGATTACAATTTTTTTTGTAGTACCCAATTTTAAAAACCCAGTAATTTAAGGAATTTAATATTTTATAAATGTGCGACCTTTTTTGAGCTCTTTCGGAGATTTCAAAAATTTTCATCAGTGCCCAAATTCAAAAAAAAGGAATTTGCGAAATTTCTATAACGGAAAAAATTGGGAGCGGATTTCAAAAAGTTTTACTCGCTAGCCGATTTCAAGAACCCAGAAATGTACAAAATTCACTAAATCTACAAAAATGTCTCTTAAAAAATTTTACGACCATTTTTCTATTTTTATGTTCAATCCCGATATCCCGGGATTTGTACCATCACAAACTTGGTCGGTATTGCAGGCTCTAGATGTCACTTATATTCAAATTTAGAGTCATTTATATTTGACAATGTAGAAGCATTTATATTAAATCACACTAGTAAAAACATATAAAATAAGCTCAGTGTGCACTTAGACTAAAAAAGTTTCAGTCGGTTATATGCATGTATTCTGATTTTTTAAAACCTTATCAACTCTTAAATGGGCCACATTATTGACACTCCAAGGTTCTGCAGAAAAAACTCCACCCACTCCCCACACCCACTCATAACAACTTTCGTTCAACAAAGTGGCGAATTTTATCCTTACATTTTACATTTTTTGCGCGTTTGTCCAATTAACTTAAAAAAAAACAAATCATGTGAAAATACACCTAATCACCGCAATATTACTCGATTCTATGTCTACATTTGGCAAATGTGAAGAAGCTGCCAAAGCAGAGTATTGACTATGAAGCTAGGAGAATTTCTCGTACATATGATCGCAGTTGCAGTTTGCTTTATAACAAGACTACCGTTATATATTTGGGGTATGCCTGTACTTTAGAATGTAAGTCAGTTAAAATTTAAGCCCATTATCGGTATTCAAATAGTTCAATCATAATGGGAAAATTATGGTGTAAATTTCATATTAAATTATGTTCCACTATTTTTAAAAAAGATTCGACCCCAGTGATAAATAATATTAAAAATATCCATGTTTTAGAGATAGGGTGTTATTTGTAAAATATAAGAGATGCCTACTCACCCCAATGTGCAACGTTTATAACGTAGTACATAATATATACGCGGCTGGATACCACAATCGAGTCCAATTTTAATAACAATTGCAGTAATGGACCAAACCGGAAGGTTGATTCTACTGAAAATTGCGTTTTAATTGATGTAAAGAGGAAACTCGCTCGGAGAGTATTCAAATAGTGTAAATGCAACACAATTTAAAAAAAAATGCGGCAATGTTTTATATATGATGGAAAATTATAACAGACGCGACCGAATAATTTAAAAAAACAATTAAAATCATTTTCTTGGTTCAGTTATAATTTTATGATGTTGGTGATAATTTCAATTTTAATATTCCGTTTAAGAAGAGGCCTTACTAAGAAGACCAAATCACTGTTTGCCTGAATGTGTCTAGTTTATGATTTTTTTTTTTTAAATTTGTGACGAATTACTTTTTGAATGTTTGCTTCTCATTAATATAATATTATCACCACGGCTGCAGAGACGTAATAAAATATAGCGACTACGGCATAAAGTTTTTAAAACGACGACGTAAATTTTGAAACATATATTTTTTACTAATATAATACATAACTTTTTTTCTTTTAATCTATTAAAAAAAGAATTTGGAGAAGCGTATATTTCAGGTCCCCTGACTCCACCCAAAACACCATAACTCGACGACTCCGACGACGACTTCACAGCCCCGAGTATAACCCTATTTTTCTTGCTTGAATCAGCAAACTTTTGAATTATTTTTTTTGTTGTCAGTTTATTGCAATAACATCTGCGCAACTATGCTACGTGGAACACCAGTGTTCCGCGGAATATAGTTTGCGAAACCCTTTTAAATGGAACTTTTTTAAATTTGTTTTTTTTTATTATTATCAATTTCTGTTAGAAGGTATACATTACATTTATAAAATTATGTGAAGGCTAAAGTTCAGAGCGCACATTAATTAATAAAATCAATTATTTAAGTTATAAACGCATGTCAATTTTAAAATTTGATTAAAATATACAACCTAGAGTAAAAATGTTTTTAGTGCACGTTAATTCTAATGTTTTAAAACAATCCATGCAGTGTGTTTAATATGAAAAGATTACGTATAATAATCTAAGATAAAAATATTTCTTTTAATAATTACGAAATTTATTGATGAACTGAACCAAACAAAATGTATGCACGTAAAAATAGTATAAAAACCAAAATAGACGTTTTATGTTTGTCATATTTTTTAACAACTGAAATCAATTAAGCAACTAAATTATGTTTTTGATTGAGCGCTGATTTAAATGTTGAGCCTATCTTAAGGTAAAATATTAAATGGATACACTTCAAGAAGCTTTATTCTTCATATTTACTGCTAAAAATCTGTAAGAATATGTAAAGCTATCAACGCTTCTTCTCTTTCCTACCCCCGAGAATTACACCCCAAGCAATCAGACGACGTATTGTTATGCAAATCATCTGCCATTTTGAAAGCTACAATTATGTTCTTTCGTGTAATTATACATCTCCCTATAAAGGTACGTAATATACATACAAAGATTGTTAGAAAAATACCGTCGGTACTAGAGCAGCTGAGATATGATATTAATGGGGCCCGTAAACCAACCAGTGACTCTTTATATTACCAACCGTTACGTGTTTCAAAAACTATCATGATTATTTAAAAATTCTGTAAATATAAATAAAAATAATTACGACAACATAAGATTATTCTGGAGATAACATAATCCAATAACGTAGGCTTTATTTTCAAATACTATTCTGAAATCAAATGATTTTATTTTTCATATTTAATGCGCATAATTTGTTTAACTCTCGCGGCTCGGAGACTAGAAAAATACTTCTCTGCCGATATCTCTCTGCATCATTCCTCATACATTTTTTAAATAAAAATCCGTGTTTTTTTAATAAATAATCATATTTTAAGTTGCGCGTAAAAAAGACGTCATTTCAGTGCAAATATGTATTTGCAACGTTCACGCGTAGTTATCTTACGAACGATCGCTGATAAGCGGGCGCTTATCTCGTTATCGCATCGCGTTATCGTGTATTTATATAAACTACAAAAGGTCCAAAAAACTATGATATAAGAATACCTTAATTATAAACATTGTATCACCCATATTAAAATAGATATTTAAGAAAATGTGGGTATTGTGGTCGCATTTCTTGAGCTTAGAACCGGAAAAGTTAATAAATCTTGATATTATGTGTTCATTTTCAATAACATTCTTATATAAAAAGCAGTTATATTTGTCAATTTATTCCATCAAAATCTCAAAAGAAGATGTCAGCGCCGACTTAGACGTGAACTGATTAATGTGATTGATTATTGAATTTTCATTTGTTTCCGAAATTTTCTCGTTTTCAGGCGGTAGAAAAGAGAAATGAATCACTCATATAATATATCGTAACACGTCATATAAACGTTAAAACGGCTCGTTTTGTTTCGTAAATGTGTAAACTATTTCTCTTATTACATAATATATAATATTTAGTTTGCATAAGGTTTAAATTTGAATCGTTCAAATTATGTACATTCACACAAGTTTTTTCACTAACGATCCAGGTTTCGCCTTTCATCATCTTCATGCGTTCAATTGCACGGATGAATTTGAACTGACGTTTAGTTAATAAATGTATCGTGTTTATATAAGAAATAAATGTATCACTAAATTTAAAGCCATTGCTGGCGAAATGGATTAACCCATGGAAACGACTACAGATTTTAATTTTGAGTAATTTCAAGAATTATATTAATTTATTTTGCTAGAAAATTTATAATTATGTCTACATACATATAGGATACAAGAGTGGGGATTTTGGCAGATTTAATTGCTCATTTAAAATTAGTAAACTATTTAACTGTGATCTATTTATTTTTAAGATTTCTTGGAAAAATAGTTTATGCTCATCCGTGTTTGGGTGTAACATTTTGGTGCCTTCGTCCTCGTTAAACGAGTGGTTGTCAGACATCAGGTGGTTGGAAAAAGTCGACGTTTCTTTTTTTTATCTAAAAGCGGCCAGTTTTAAGCTTCTTTCTGTTTTTCCGACATAGAAATTTTTGCGAAAGTATTGCCGTCTATAAACCCCTGATTTAGTTAAGTAATGTATTTTATCTTTATTGTTGACTAATAATTTTCTTTATTAATAATCAAATATTTTTTTACAATAAAAACTAGTCTAACACTATCAGCGAGCTGTTTTTTGTACATTTCCATAACTGGTAACCGTAACCGTCAACAATTTTATTCCACTGAGATGTTTATTTATTTTTCAATAGAAATTTTCTTTTCAGTTCAAATATTTTAATTCAAACTGAGAACAAAACTATCACGTTATTGTTTATTTGCAAACACAAATCTCTTTTAATTGGATTTTTTAAGCGTCATTACATTGTTTGATAGCCGTGCTAGTGAATCTGGAAGCTGTAAGAGTCATTTCATTCAATATATGAAAAACAAAAAATACTAAACATACTATAAAAAAATACATATTTGTTATAACTAGATGCGTTACCAAGAATGTTTCACATATAGCGTAATTAAATTTATGAACATAAATTCAAAAAGCTGTGTAGATATTACATTAATCTATTACTAATGACTTTCTTCAACTGTTTTCATATAAGTTTTGGAAAAATGATGTAATTATATATTAGGAATTTATGTAGTTCTGTGAATAAAAAATTAGCTGGGCCGTATAAAATGGTAGGCGGGGAAACATTAGATAGTTTGTCCCTGCCGTCAAATGAATGACGAAAAAAGATCTTTTTAGATTGATAAACGATATTTTAAATTTTGACTGTGCGCTTTGTTTTGGTACTTATCCGGAAGATAAATTTTGCCTTGTTTTTTTACGATACAATCGATTGCATCAACAAAATAATATATTATAACTCTACTTACTAAATATATTTTTACTTTCTTTATACTTAAATTTATGGAATGCGCTGAACATTTCGTTATAATTTAAGCGAATTTTCAATAGTATAATTAGTTTGAGAGATAAAATAATTAATAAAAAAATTAACTATCATTTTGCAATGGTAAACAAATAAAATAAGTGAATGTCAATATTAACATGTTATTCAAGTTTTTTTTGATTATCTACATTTTTAATTATCGTAATTATTCAACCTAATCAACATAAGGATATTTATAGGTTTAATTTTTAAATTAAAATGACAGCCGTTTTGAGATGAAATGTACAAATAATTCAAAATGTAAAAAAAAATCAAATCGAATAACTTACAAAAGAAAAATAATATTGTTAAATTTCACAATCAACACTGGGAAACTAAACGAATTTCAATCCAAAAAATTGATTGTAAATTAACCGTTTGGATTAATTATGTTATGGGTTATACACAAACAAAATTTTGTGGCATAATTATAAAATATCAGAGAGTGGAATTCAATTTCAATGAAAATATTAATATCGATAGATTCAGCAGTTATTATCTGAAAATTCATTATCCATTTGTTGTATCGGACCTGTTTCATTTATATTTTGTTTATCATTCAGTTTATTCTATTCGATTGTTATCAATAAATTTACGAAAATGGCTAGTCAATAAATTAAACAGTCATTAATCTATACAAAAACCTTATTAGTTACGTACACAAGATACATGTGTGTTATATATATATATGTATATATAGCACACATTATGTATCACCGTTATATATATATATATATATTTTTTTTTACTTATTACTATTAAAGAATGATTTTCACCGATTTCGATTACTAAATGTATTTTACTCTGGTGAAAAAGAAAATGAATAAAATTATAAAAAAACGCTGTCTGATCATTTAAAAAAAATGTGTTAATTTGTAGAAAATGTAGGATTATTTTTATAAATAAAATTCTTTTACAATAAAAATTAAAGAAAATTAACAAATTATGTGAGATTGTCTATTATGTTTTCAATCTATTTTTAGTTAATATAACAATCTTTATGCTATTTGTCTCTACCAAAATAGCTATTTTAGATATTTGCTACCCTAAAGCAACAGTGGGATAAATCAAAAATACTATTTTCGAGTTTATTTTACGGTTTATATAAAAGATAATAGTAGGTTTTTTTTTGTATACTATTATCCAGATCTAGTTATTTTACTAATATCGCGAATGCTTTGAAGTTACAAGACAATATCAATTATTAAATACGAAAATATTTCCTTTTAAAAAGAGAATTTAAAAAAATCACTGTTCATCTTAAAATCAACTTTTTTCTCTTTATCTCACTGTTGCTATATGGTAGCGGATGAAGTTTTGCGTTTATTTATTGACGTATCAACTATTTATTTAATTATCATTTTTTATTTGAAGAGTCAAAAGTGACGCAGTCGATAGTATGTGTTTCTGTGTCCAAAACAATTCCGATTACAGCCTCGAAAAAATAACCTATAAATGTAATGAATTTACGTTGCCAAGCAATAAAGCCAACGCCGCTCCTTGCTGCAAGATAAACTTGGATAATTGAGTGATATTGCCCAGTTGTTTTTTTTCACTTCATTTTCTTCTGGTGGAGAATTTTCATCTTGTTTTCCGTCTTATGTAAACCCATTCACACTGAACAGTTACTCGTCGCTACGAATTCCACTCGAGCTCGGGAAATTCCGAAGAAAATTAATTTTATGACGGGCTGTACTATTTTTTAAGTTAAAAAATGCATTGTGTGTAGTCGGAAAAAATATTGTTTATAAAATATAAAAACGAATGTTTTTTTATAACAAAAACCAAATATGAAAAGGGTGAATGAAAAAATTCAAAGTATTACCTAATTCATATTTAAATCTTTGATGAGTAGCACGCTTTAACTGTTGAAGTATTTATTCACAATACGTGACAGTTTTGCCACATCAATACTAATATGATTTATGAATTTCGAGGAGAAGTCCATCTCTATTTTTTTATTGTAAAAAAAGTTTCATGACAATCAAAGTGTTTAGCGTTCAATGAAAAATTTCTTCTAAACCAATAAGAATATATCAAAATGCAGATTTTCTTCAACAAATTCTTCCCTCCTCAACAATTTATTAAATTGTAGATACTCATAAAATATTCTTCTTCTTCTCTTCTTTGACTATATTCGCTCCTTATGTGGAGCATATGGTCGCCACGTGACCACATATATTTTTCCCTGTCTCCCGTCAATTGCTTTGCTTCCTCCTATGACGTACCAGCATCCCTCAGTTCCACAGAGTACATCCTATGGATAGTACCCGACGGTCGTCCGTGACGCCGGGTACTACCATAAAATATAATGTAAGTAAAATTGACGATAATAAAAATGAAAAATGAATACCCATGCAAATTATTCAACTTTAGAACGGTCAATTTGGTGACAAATAAAAGCGCTTTTAATGAAGTATTATAGTCGCATAAAGCTGTATTGTAATGAAATTTGACGACGAGTTTCTGTCTACCAGATAAATGGATTCCACACGCTTCAGTAAAAACCGAAAGGAACACCGTGACACCATTGAGTGTCGCTTCTGACCGCCAAAATCGTCAAAGTAATATAATTCTTAGAAGTTTTTTAATTTAAAAAGTTTTTAATCTTGTTTTTTGGCTTCCGCGTTTGTCTATTCTTCAAATTTTTTGAGCGTATCAAGTCTTTATTAGTTTGAAAAATGTGGCAGGCACTCAAGTTGTTATTTTTATAACAATCACGTATTACAAAGATTATCGCTGCCTAGTGGTGGCAACTTACTTTTCTGTGATGCTTACAATTACACAATAGATGATGACTCTGAATTCATAATAACGAAACAATCACTTAAGTTGCAGGTTGTAGTGATAAGATGGCACATAGGATTTGATTTGCGGGGCAAGATAAGATATTTTTTAGTATTTTTCGTTCTATACCTACTATGGTATCCAATTCCAGACCCTTTTTGTGATTCCGGTATTTTAGTATTGACAATTTTTCCAATCCCGAGATTGAACATTCAACATAAATCGTGTATAAATTGGGATTTGGGATTTTCCAAACAATTTCATGTCGATTTTAAAAACCAATAGATATGCGGATTTCCCAAAATGGAGAGCGTGAAAGCTATTTTTAAGCTCTTCAAAAATTTTCCAATTCAAAATCCCAGGAATGTACGGATTTCCCAAAATGTGCAGCGTGAGAATTTTTTTTAGCTCTTCCAGTAAGTATATAAAATGTTGATAAGACATATATATTCAAAAATTAGCCTGGGCCTAGTATTAATTTTTCACAATTTTTCAATACCAAATTCGGAGTCATTTTTGTTAAAGACTACAGCTTTGTGATTTACCAAATAGTTTATTTTTTTAACTAAATTCTACCAGATCCTTAATTTTACCTCCGGTCTGTGCAATACACTAAGAGCCGAAGATTCTGCGACTTCTTCTCTTCAATTCACGTCCAATAGAAATGGATGTTTCTAGTTCCCGTATTAATTTTTGTTTCCGATTGGTTTTCGTTCTGTAAATAAATCTTACTTTTTTCGTATAGTTCGTTCATAAGAAATCGTTTTTCTTCTTTTTAATTATATTTATCAGTGTTAACACAAAAAAATCTCAAAACAATAATTATTTGTCCATCTCTTGCTTAGTGAAGGCTGTCTTAGGCCCCCGATGATGAATTACGCACCGACGCCAAGCCTTGGATGCCATTATCGGATTTTATTCCATTCTATGATATATTTACCATATATCCCGTTTATAATTTACTTGGATTGAGATTTATTCAAACAGAAACACATAACGGCCAAATGACGTAAGAATTGTCATCACTATTATATTTATTACCCCCAAAATAAAAGTATTGATCGATTTTTCATTACACTGACTTAATATTTTATTTTTACAGAATTAAATGCAATGACCGAAAACGAATGGGTACCAAATAAGGCATCCAATCCCGGGATCCGGAATCCCGTTCAATTTTCTGATCCCGAAATCCCGGGATTGACATGGTCGCGATCCCGGGATTTCAGGATTGAAAAATTCAAATCCCGAGGATTTTGGAATTGGGAGAGCTAGACAACGAGTTTCGGAGATAATCTGGGGAAAAAGGATAGCGAATTGAGGATTTCAAATTCCTCGGTGAGCTAAAAAAATAAAACGATCCATCATCCCGGGATTTGAAAAAGGCTCTGGGATTGGATACCCTACTAACCCAATGCAAGTGAGTAGTAGAATTAAGGTAAATTGTTTTTCTCAAAATTATTTATCCATAATTATACTATTGAAATTTATATTGAGAAAAAAGAGTACAGCGTAAAATTTGAAACTCTAAAAGCGCTATAAGTAAGTACATACAAAAAAGTAGAGCTCGCTCGTAAATATTTAATTAAATATAATCAAAAATACCTTGTAATGCAGATTTTCCTTGCTAGAATTCTAGCCGTAAATAATCCAGATTTTCTCCGTTTTCTAAGAGCTGGCATATTTAAATTGCATATTATTTTCTCGTATTTATATATGCACGTGTGTACGGTCGTGCATTTATTAAATTTTAAACGAGATTGACATTGTGAATATTGAGTCTGCTATACATTTATATTGATTAGATCAATCATTTCATTTCTCGGAAAGTTTCTTAGTGCAGTGAATTTTCAGTTTTAATCAAGACTGTGGAGTAATGAAAAAACATAACATACTACAAAAAGTGTACTACAATGCTTTTATTATTTTAATACTTATACATTATTAGAGCATTGAATTAATAAAAACGGGTCGAAAAAGTAATTCGACAATATCACGAGGGTCATTTCTCCCCTCGGCTATATATTTTGAATCAATAATATTATTTTGCATTACTATTCAACACAACGCCTTTTAAATTACCAATCCATTAGTAATTTATTTTGAATAGCGGCACGCGCCTGCAAATGTGGACAAAGGAACTTTATTATATGTACTTGTAAGTAAATGTAACAGAAGGGAGCCTTAGTATGAAAACATTAGCTTTCAATTTTGAATTCAATATTGATTACGTTATGTAAATATACAGTTGTAAAGCACATCATCTTTGTTTTGGAAAAAAAATATAAATACTAGTATTGAGTAAATCAATGTTGCCCAGTTGAGTAATGAAGTTTTTTGACTGTAATTAAATAAAATCAAAGATATTGTATTTCTTTCTAAAAACACGGATGGCTAAAAATGTTTTTGGAGTATAGCAAAAAAATATATTAATCATTTGAATCTTGCAAACGATTTCCTCACTATTGCTTCACTTCGAACTAGTGTTTTACACTTTGGATTCGTTTCTATTACGATATTCATAAAAACTGATGTCACTGCGTCATGCCTTTGAAAAATGTAGTTCTTTATAATGAAGTCATTGTCAGCAGTAAAAAAAATAAATATTACTGAAATAAGAATGACGGAATGGGAAACATAATCAAAATGGCAATCAATTCCATATTCTAATATGGAATTGATACACATCTTTGAGTTTCAAACATCCATTTTTAAATTGAATATTATTTTAGAATTATTTTTAAACAAAATATCCATAGATAGCGGACTCATACGCATGTTATTCTGAAATATAACATGGTTGAATATGCCAGATAAAAATACTTATGGATTCTTTAATGCAATGTTTTAAATATGAACTAGAATCTAGATAAAGTTTCGTTTGAGAAAAAAAGCACACTTTATAAATTTTAGACAACGATATAAAATTCGGTATCAAAAAATAGATAAAAAAATTACTTTACAGTCATCTCTTTTTTGTAACACAATCAGTAAAAGCAAAATTCAAAAAAGTTCACACCATGTTTTTGTAGAATAAGTAGTATTGTGTCCATGAAAAAAATATGTATCAACTATATCAAAACAAATATTCTGGGAACCAATTAAGCTGTGATTCGTTGTACAGGTTTTACCCGCCAAATTAAAGATTTAAAAAATCAAATTAAACAATTTAAGGGGACCCGGTGGTCTAGCGGCCGAAAATTATTTTAAAGATTTTTTTTAGTATAAAGGTTTTTTAGTATATTATTACTTATCAACTACACAAAAATAAAAATTAAAAAAAAAATCATTAAGATAAGAAAAATGGCGCTGAAGTCTCCGTCTCAAAAAAAAAATGGATCTGACTGGTGGGGGATGGTTTATCTCTCCCTCTAATTTGAAATAAAAAAAATGACGGATTCTTAATTATTATAAGTATAGTTACAGCCGGAACTAGAATAATAATAATAAAATTTTTTTACAAAATGGCGCGTTGCCAAAGTTAAAAGTCTAAAAACTACCCGTTTTTAACAACGTTTTGTTTATAAAAAAATATACTTTTTTACCTGAAGTATTTCTTTTAGTCCCGGTTGTAATCAGTACTTTACAAAATAACATATTCAAATTTCAGATAAATCGGTCGAGCAGCTTTTTTTTTGGCCCCCACTAGACGAAAAAAAGTAGTTTTGAGATAAAGGGGTTTAAAGTTTCACGCGGCCTTACTACAGAGCTTGGCACTGACCTTGTAATGGGCTGTAAAACCGGAAATACCGTCACCAAACTTTAAGAGTATATTTTAAAGATACTATACTTTCAAAATATCAAAAACAAAAAAAAATCGATCTTTTGAAAATTCTAGACCACCTTAAAATCCCCTTAATGTATTTTGTAAAAAAAATGAGAATTTAAGAAATACGTACATAAGATACTGTTCATCCATTTGTCATATTCATGAAATGCGTGAGATTGTTGAACCCACAAATCATACTCTAATTTTTCTACCACATTATTCCCCAAGGATGAATCCTATCTAAGAAGTTTTATAAAAAAAAATTCTGCTAGAAGTTTTTTGACGAATCCATCAAATCGTTTGAATTTGGAAGACGTAATAAATAAGTATTGCTACCATCACTTCTGCAAATTGCAATATGCAATTCATATGCATATGAATATGTATACATATGAAACTATCTGCAGCTGCCGCAAAAGAACATTTATAAATTTAATTTATATACGTATACATATATATGTATTACATAAATGTGTGCGTAAATAAATATCCAATAAAAAAATTATCCAATTGCTTAATTTGATTTGTAAAATGTTGAATTTGGAGTGTAAAATCTGTACAAAACGTCGGTCGGAATTAAGTCGATGGCATTTTGTGTCGTTCATCTACGATTTTCGTAGAACTGATAAACCAATCAAAAACACGATGCAAATTACTGCTACTTGCTGCTGTTCGACTGACAATAGGTAATTCCTATATTGAGTGAATGTAGAATGCGGATGAAATGCGAAATTCTAACTAAATCTATTAGCGACATGCCTGTCGAGTGGCAAAAAACTCGATGAATCGGTAATCAATTCCAAGCCGGCGTTCAATTAAGCCAACCGCCAGTCATTCCATTTCACCAGCTGTTCTATCCTCATGTCTTTGTCCTGATACTCGAACTTTTAATCCCAAATGATTTAAAACTGAAATATTTGTTATCAACATGACTGATTCATTGAAAATGCAATATATTGTGGTTATTTCACAATAAACGTGGTGTAATAAATATTATAAAAAGGATCGGATTCCCTCAGTGAGGAAACATTTAAACTTAAGCCAAGAAAGCCCATACCTTGTCCCGCGGGCCACATGTGACCTTATTGAAGATTTTGTGTGGCCCATTCGAGGTTTTTCAACTTTCCATACATTTTCACTTTGTTATTGGTAAAATATAATACATAAAAAAATGTTTTTATAAATTTGTGTCAAATTTTTGGATACACCACTTTCAGATTTAAAAATGAAGCATATGGACCTGCATTTAAATATTGCAATGAAAGCCATGTGCGAAGGAAATAAAATACAAGAATTTTATCAAATCATATCAAAACATATCCTTGAAGTTAAATTTTGGAAACTAAGACATTTAGCATTTTAGCCGTATTTTCCACCACATCATTGCGAGTTATTTTTCTCAATGTTAAAAATCATAAAATCGAAGTGTTTAACCAAGGTAACTGATTTTTTTTTATAACCACTGCAATGCGCAACGTCAAAATTACCGGCTGACACTAAAACCATATCATATAATGAAAATAAAAGGCAAAAGAGTCTTAAAAAAATATTGTAATTGTGAGCTGTGAGTTTATTATTAATATAAAAATATCAGTTTTTTTAAGGCTTACAATATGTATATGTGGGCCATCCGAGGCATTCATTATTTTATTTGGTCCACCAAGTGATTTCAATTGAGCATCCTTGATTTAAGCATTCATCATTCAGTTATTTCAGTTGAAAACTCTCTGATTTGAATTGTGAATGCTTTAGAATTTTCTTGAGTTCTGTACGAAAATCTTCGAAAAGATTTTTATAGTTTCTTGTTTCTCCAAACGAAACTATTCATAATTATACAATGACGTTACTTTCTTGAAACTTTATGCAAGAAAACGAAAATAAAATCGTTCATACTTCTGTATGCGTATAAAATTGTAATCGATTTACGACTTGGTATCCAAAAACATGAGTGACTGTGATGTTTCCCTGCTCCTCCCATTTTCAACGCGTAAAGTAAATAAAAAGATAAGCTTTCTCCGGAATGTTTCATTATTCCCAACCTTCTTTTATCACCTTTAGCGAAGATATTCTGTAAAGATGCACCAAGAAAATAACATTATATGGGCCCATTAGAGGTGAAGTGTGCCAAATTGTATTTTAGAAAAAATATCTTGAATGCTTTGTAATATTCTGCATATCTTAAAGTATCATAAAAGTGAAGTAAACTCAGTTAAAAAAACATTACAATAGTGTTATTTTCGTAAAATAAAAAAAATATGAAAACCACCACAACTCCAAATAAAGACGTAATCGTTTTCGAGAATAATGGTTTACCATTTTACTAGTTAGCTCACTACACCTTTTGAGGACTCGTATATAAATACAATGTTTCACATGGAGAGCAGCTTTATAAAGTAATTATAACATTATATAAACACTGTTTATAAGTTTTCGTTATTGATTTTAATATGTTATTTATCTAAATGGGGAGCAAACATTCAAAAAGTAATTTGTCACAATTTTTGAAAAATGTCGTTTAATATCAATCCTGATAGTCCATAATAAAATCTATGAATAGAAATCAAAATTAGTGTTCAAAAAAGGTTTTTTTACGTATATAAATTAAATCATAGCGTTGACACATTCAACTTGAACACTTAAATCATAATTTTCCAAGCCTTGTATTTGTGTGACAAATTACTTTTTGAATGTTAGCTCCTCATATATAATTATAATTGTTTGATAACTATTTTCAAACAACATTCTTTCATATCTAATTAAACGTTTTTTTCATTAAGCGACTATCGTAGCAATAAAAGGAATAACTCTTTGTACAGTATTCGTTTGAAATGGGGAATATTTACTGGCTATCCCGTAGTTTGGAAATTTGCACACTATTATGGCACGGCGGCAACGCTGCGATCGGTGTGCAAACATACTCTGTCGGACGCCATGGGAAATTAAAAAAATATCTTTCGCTGTGCCTCTACACACAGCTACCCATTGAAAGGTACACTGAATGTACAATTTATTAATAGGGTATATCTTCAGAATAACTGACCCTTTTTGATATAAAACATTTAAGAGGATATATATTTTTTTATATAAAAAATACACAACTTATTTATATAAAAATACAAAACTCACAACTTATTGTATTTATTGTTACTTTTTGATATTTCCAGTAAGTGATAAATTATTCCAAACGATGAGTCGTTATGGTCAAAATCACGTTAAAACCCTCCAAGAACGAACGTGACCATATGGTCACAGTAAACACCGTTGACTGATCCCACTATTCATCATTTTCTACCTGAATATCGTTGCTTTTACTCAAATTTAGTTAAAAAGGATACAGACTTCACTGAGTCATCAGCCGCGGGGACGTAGACGATCACCAAAAGCATATACGATTTTTTTAATTTCCGTTAATTTTAATGAACTTTTTGAAACTGTTAGTTTTTATTTTATAAAAACATAAAAATATTTACAGTTCTTTTAGTAATATATTTGTGTTGGTATTATGTTGATCTAAAGAAGTCAAATTGTAAATATTTAAAAAAAAATCACGTTTAGCTATGTACGTATATTTTAACCCCGAATGTTTGTGTGCCCATACGGTCACGCTCGTACTTACTACTGTCCGTAAACAATATTACACGGTTATATAAAGATGAGCATGACCATATAGTCATGCAGGATTTATATACAACGACTTAACGTTTTTTTTTTAAAAGTTTTGTTAGAAATAAAAGTTATCCATGACTTAAAAAGCTCTCGTCTCTGGAGGGTTTAAGCTGCCCCTAATTATCATGTTTGCACAACTACCAAGAATGTAGATTTGGTAGAACTTTATTGATAGCATGGTTCCGCGGCTGACTTACTCACTGAGCACACTAAAGACTGATCGTGATTCTCGCATCGTAAATCTAAGAAAACGACATCATACAAAAAGGGATTGACATATTAAAGCGTCTGAGACTGGTATATTCATTTTTTTTTTACTTAATTGTTACTAAGAACAATAAGACCTGAGAATTAATCTTCATAAACGAGCTGCCACTTGATGCTACTGATGGATCCCAACCCTCTGGTTAAAGGCTTGGCTATTTAAAATAAACTCTGACATGTTACGAGCAAACCTGTGAATTGATTTTTTTTGCTCACATCCACAATAAGTATTCTTGAGAAGTTTGCTTATTTTTTTCACCATTCATACATAGCATTCAGTACAGAATCTTTGATAATATAATACTTTGCTAGAATACATGCGAGAAATAAGTATAAAGAAAGACATTTTTCATAAATATTATTACTTTTTTTATTGTTTGTTACGTATGTACCTTCTGTTTCATTTAAAATCTTGTCAGTCTTGCATCTGAATTTTACTAAAAATAATTAATATGTTTTTGGCCACAGAATCTGACAGAGAAAATCTTTGTAATTACTTTATAAAAAGCTTGTGAGCAAAAACGCGATTAATAAAAAATAAAATATGTCCTTGTAATAATATCACATTTTCAAAAAATAAATTTTGAATAAAGTGTTCTCTTGATACCATCTTTTGAATCGACGAATATAATTATGGTTCAAATTGTATCGCTAAAAAGCAGAACACAAAAAAATATATACTGATATTACTTTAATGTTTTGAAATTTAGTTTATATTATATATGCAAACATCATGATAGTAGAAATAAAATTGATGCATTTAATACTGTTTACAAATCTTAGAATGAGAAACAGCCTAAGTCGTTTTATTATGTAGGCATTCTATTTAACATATCAAATAAAATGACATTCATAATTTTTATTAAGTATTTCATTGCACGAATGATTCGATCAGAAAATAAACGCTGACAACATTCAATGAAGCCGAAACCAATAAATTTCTCTCATGTTCACAATATTATTTTTCCATCATGAGATAGCTTTGTAACACTTGGGCTGTACGATCATTTTTTTATTATTTTTACATTTCAATGAGTAGGTTTGTAGGTACTTCAAAAACAAAGAAGAGAAACGCCACCGTAGGTTGGAAAAAAAAATGAACAAATTGAAATTCAGTATAATATGCACAAAGACAAAGTGAACACAGTATTAATTAATATTTTTCTCCGTTTATCGAGTGCTTTGTTATTTTTTTCACACTTTTTATAAAGCAGAGTCTGGTATTCAGATACATTTCAGAAAGATGTCAATATTACACAATTTTATAATTTTTGTATTCTCTAAAAAAACCATATCCACTTTTCTTATAGGCTCGTAAAAGGTAATAATACTAACGAAAAGTATTTCAACTATAAATGTGTTGTTTGTTGATTATTCAGACTACCTTGAAAAAGTTAGTACCATCGGGATTTTTCTTTGTTACATAAAATTAAATCAATAATTCGTTTGATTGATTAAAGTATATTAGTGTCTATTGAGAAATTTGAGCTATTGTAATCGTGTAAGAAATGAGCCCCATAGTGTTATCCCGCCAACTACAGGCCCGTCTTCTTTATTCTAATTAATAAAAAAATGTAAAAAAATATTTAGATTCGAAATGTACATATATACAGTCTTTTGTGATGTTTCAAATTTGATTTTTAATAAAGGCGTATGTTTGTTGGCATTTATGGTTGTCGTTTGCTTGAATAGTATATTGATAATGCACCGTGTTGTGGTACACAGAATACACAGAATTTCAAAACATTTGCAGGTTTTTGAAGATAATGTAGCACTATATATTAAATATTTTATATTGCGTCAATTTTTTTATGTAAATAGGTCACAAAAACTAACTAAATATCGTAATTTCAATGGCTTGTTATAATATTTTTTTAAAAACCTGTAATAAATATCAATTAATTTTTAATAGGTTATAACAATGCAACATATTTTATTCGTAATAATATAATCTACATGTAATTCACGGAAGGTTTTCTTAAGACCCGGGTAGCCACACGCCTTTTAAAGAACCGAAAACCGAGTAATTTTTAACGTTTTCCCGATTGTTTAAATTTTGATATTATAATGTTTGGTTTTTGCAAATGAAGTATGTATCGTTTTGCCGGATGTTCTTCTGTTTTGCAAAACTCATTTGTTGTTAACAAGTGGATAAGTGAATCTGAAATCTACTAGTTAATTTCCGCTGCTATTTCATTTTGATAAAAACATCGAAAATCATGAAATTTGAAATTAAATATTACTTATAATTTAACATTGCCATTTAAAGAATATTTAAACTCTTATGGTTGTATGTGTGTAGTAAAAATAATGTTTTTGTGTTCTATATCTATCGGTATTGTTATTTTAGTTTATTTAAACGATGTGCTTACATGAATATTTTGACTAAACTAAATATTATCAATTATAAATCTGTTCAAAAAATATTCAATGATTTTTGTAAGTAATTAAATTTTTTTGAGGCAAAATACCGTATAAAATAATTTTTGTATATATTATTCATATACGTACTCGACATATTCTACATTTTAACTCTGAGCAAATATATGATAGTTAAGAAACTTTCCCGAAACTAAGCTGGGAGCTCGGTTAGTTCAAAAAAAATACCCGAGTAATGCATTTAGACGGTTATTTAAATGTCATTTGTATATAGTTAATAATCGAAACAATGATGCTCCATAGTTTTTTAAATACATCTATCGCAAAAGTTTTTTAAAAAGAAAACATACTCTTCGAAAATTTTAATATGATATGCGTTGAAGTTCATAATAATTATGATCTGACTATTGGCTTCTGATTTGGTTTTTTCCGAGAAAGGGTTTAAGTTAAACATACGTATTACAACCACCGTTTTCTCCAAATAGCAGTGTTGAAATAAAATAAAGATAATATGTCCTCGATATGTATTGAAATAATGGACCATGATTGCATTTTAAAATTGCAACGTATTTGAAAATCACGTCGGAAAAAGCTGCTTCCATTTTACTAATTTGTTTTTTGTGTTCCGGCAGCAGACAGCCACTGCATTTTCTACGTTTATCTCTTTGTCACAGAAACGGTAAAAGGAAGACAAACAGGTAACTGGCGTTGTTAGTCGCAAAAGCGTAATAAAGAGTAAATAAGGTTTTGAAAGCAATACGTGAAATAATTGGAATACGTGAGTAAGTTTCTCATTTACTAAGGTAGATTTTTATTTGAAATGAGTCAACAACATTTTAAAAGTCGATCATTAATATATATTTTATGGTTTTTTAAATATACCACACAGTCAACTGAAAATGATCTACCTAAGTTTTAATAGCAATTTTTAACTTTGCTGAATAAAATATATATCGACTGTGGAAAGGAAAAAGGACGTAACCTACAGTTTTTTCAAAACAGGTTTTATTCAATAATCATAATGTATACAACTTGATACACGTTCTATGCAAATGCCGAATTAGTATCTAAATTTAGCTTTTAAGTTTGAAAAAGATGACCTTTTAAAAAATTAAAACCAAGAAAAAAGACTGAAATAAAGGTTTTTCCTAGACAATTTCTTTAATTAATATTAGATTATGTCAATTAAACACCAGTTTATAAGTCTCCGTGCACTTCAAGGTTGTGTATAATTTATAATTTGCATATGGCCTAAAATCATCAAAATACGTTTTTAGCGCCTTCTGTAAAATTTGATATGTGTGGGTTATGTCCTTTTTCCTTTCCACAGTCGATATATATTTAGTTTTTCAGAGTATTTCAGTAAAATGACATGAAAATGGGACATTGCCCTTTGTCGTTATATAAAAGAGACAATAAGTTAAGTTAAAGAATTTATTTTTATGCTATCATATATGCATTAAAAAATATATATATATTTACAATGTAAAATAAAAGGGGGAATATATAAAAAAAAAGGAAAATACTTTTCATATAATCGTTTAAAATAAGATAAAGATTATTTGTGTATATTTTTTTACCACAGAATTAAGAAGATTCTAGAGCAATTAAATTGAATGTTGATTTATTCATTCGGTATAAAGTTATTTATTTATTTTTTTATTACAGCCAAGGCGCCAAATATTTTGAATTTTTGAAGTTACATGATTTTTTGATCAAATACTACCAACATGCCTAAGAACTCAAAAATTATTAAGAAAACCTTTAGGGTGGTCACTGTCAATTATTAAGAAAACCACAACATTCCTTTGTATTTATTTCCTCATTTATTTATCAAGATAAAGACCAGTTTCGCTCATGGCGAGCATTTTCAACGGATAAGAAATAGAATTTAACAGTCTTATTTATACAAAACATTTTGAAACAAAAATATGTTAAAAACAATTGGCATTGGATTCTATTTCTTATCAGTTGATAATGCTCTCGGTGAGTAAATCCGGTCATGATCTTGATGAATAAAAGTAGAAATAAGTACAAAGGAATTTTGTGTTTTTCTTAATATAATGCCTTTTCACAAAGTATTGACAGTGACCACTCTAAAAGTGAACTCAAATATTAGATTTAATAAATATAAATTTTATTTTGAACTTGTCAGGACTTGATCTGATCGCTAAAGTAAAGTTTTCACATCTTGATCACAGAAGTCAAAGATTTTCAGACATTGATACTACGGGCGGAATATGGTATTATTCTTAAATACGAAAAAATTTGTGAATACCAGATTAGTTTAAATATTTAATGAGATTTTATAATTTTAAAATAAATTACTTTTGCTTTAATCAACGATAAAATTTTGCTAACCGCTCCAGGTTAAATACTGGACTGTTATAAGATAATGAATATGGAAGAAATTTAATTTAGTTTTTCCTATCCATCCCCTTATGTTGTGATGAGGTTTAATCATATATACATCTTTTGAATAACCACACGCGCCTGGAAGAGGCAAGCCAGAAGAGAATGGAAATATTTACTTAGTTGATAGGAAGGTTTTGCGGTACTTTTTAATGCATACTTGATATCGTGAAGCTATTTGCTTACCTGATTCCAAATGGTATAGTATCAAGGGATTACATTTGAGCAATAAAATGTTCGTAAGAATTTCCATTTAATTTCTAAGCAAACGTTTCTCATATAACAAAAAAATATATTATAAATTACATTTACATCATTGGTATCCTGACGGAATCATATTAAAAGTATTTTATAAAATTTATTTTTTTTCAACCATAAAATAAAAAAAATCGTTTTTTTATGTAACATTAGCAATAATCGGAAAGGTGTTTATGATTTTCGTTCTCCTCAACCTTCGAGTTCTTATGTGGTGCATTCACATTGCAATTTTTTTCTTATTTCAACTATTTGCTAAATATAGGGACAATAGGGACGCTCAAAAATTGTTAGGTTATAGCAGCCATGTTGTTAAAGTGACATTTGTCATATTTGCTGTCAATTGTTCAGTGGAGTACGGAAAATCACCATGGAAGGTTATAGAGTTGAACAACGTGTGCAAATCATCAAATTGTATTATCAGTCACTCACTGCTCCGTTCGAGAAACGTTACGCGGAATACGTGATTTTTATCCTCGCCACAACCGTCCTGCCGAGTGGACTACGCGAATTTTGCGTCGGGACTTGAAGTCCCGTTAAGAAGACTAGTTATGACGATGGCGAAAGCCGAAATAGCTATCAACATTTTATTTTTTATTATTCCATGTCCGCTCCCAATATGGAGCATATGGCCTCCGAATGGAGGTATCTTAACAGAAATTTTTTCTACGATAACTGTTTGTTACTCAGTCGCTAAACCTCACTTTTTTCAAAGTGAGTAGCGAAAGAAAGACAAGGCTAGAACAGGACTAGTGGTTGGCTAATCGCTATTCTACGCTCAGTTATTAAAGGATCAGAACGATTGGAGAGGAGGAAATGTGTGAATTGACATCACATCAACATATAACATATAAATAATTGTTGAACTGAAATACCTTGATATTTTTACCCTATTGAAGTCTGCACTCGTATAAAATCCAACTAAACCAGGAACTTAAGGTAAACAGACATATACAACGCCGTGTATTCGCTGATTGGGCTCTGGAGTAGTTGGAAGTTGACCCGAATATCACCAAAAAAATCTTTCGCGACAAGGCCCATTTTTGGATGAATGGATATGTGAACGAGCAAAATTGCCAGATTTTAGGCGATATCAATCCATACTCATACACCAGCACCAAATGCATAAGAGAAAATAATTGTTTGGTGTGGATTTTGGTCTGGTGGAATCATCGGTCCATACTTCTTCCAAAACGAAACTGGCATTGCCATAAGCTCGATGATATGAATACCGATAATATGTGGTTCCTACAGGATGGCGCTTCGTGCCACATAACACATGCCACGATAAACATTCTTCACGATCGAGCGTTTTTATTGAAAAACCCTTTATCAATAATATCTAGCTAATATGTGTGATAATCTTTAATGATACCTCAATAAATGCAATGCAAATATTTCGCACATTTGTTACTTTGTACCCCGTCGCTCCTCGAACCTTTTTTTGACGTTTCGTTAATTACTGTTACTGTTAAGTTACTCAAAAATCATCGCAACTAATTGAGACGAATTTGTTTTTACTTATTTGTTATGCCAAATATAACAATTGTATTCTAACGATAAATCTACGGAAATAAGAAAAAATCAGATTGCATTTCAATGCACAATTATCTTTGCGGGGAACATAATCAACAGCATCTGTTAAAGATGAAAGTCAATAGTGCCTCTATGGAAACTTGGTCGTAAGATGTCACGGAAAATAAAAAAAACTTAGTCTGTGTTAAAAATAGTGACATGCTTGTGATAACACTTTCTCATAATTTGCACGGGCTCACAGAGAAAAACAGAGTAAGTTATTTATTATGATGTAACTTATTCCATCGCTGCTGAGATTCTATGACATATATGAAATTCCCACCGCAAATGAATCCGCGAACATTTCTCAAGAGAAATACTTCGTTTTGTAAAACGTGAACACAATCTTGTCAAATTATGATAACATTAAGTCTGCATGAGATAATAATATTGATATTACTGCATATTTATGTTCTTAAACAAAAATACACGTTTTGAGTAATTTTGATAATGGAGTTATTGGATGCATGCTTTTTTAAAAAAAATAATGGATGGCTCATATATTTAGCAAAAAAATACTAGCGTAATCAAATCGAAATAGGGAGACTGAAATTTATAACCTTAAACACGTTCTTAGTATTTTTATTAACCGTCTAGAGACGAGAGCTTTTTTAAATAAAAAATAAATTTTAAGCCACATTGAAGGTACAGATAACTTTTATTCCTAACAAAAAAATAAATAAAAAACCTCATATAGAAACTCCGCGTGACTATATGGTCACGCTCATCAGTGTAATATTGTTTAAGGACAGTAGTAAAGACGATCGTGACCCTATGGTCACACAAAAATTCGAGGTGGAAATATAGTAAATCGTTAATTTAAAAAAATATTATCTTTTTAGATCAACATTATTTCAACACAAAAATATTAAAATTAGTGTAAATAATTTAAAGTTTTGATATAATAATAATTAACAATTTCTAAAAGTAAATTAAAAATAAACGGAAATTCAAAAAATCGCATGTGATTTTGGTGGTCGTCTCCAACTTGCTGAAGTCTGTATCCTTTTAACCAAATTTGAGTGAAGGCAACGATATTCAGGTAAAAAAGGAATGAATAGTTGGATCAATAGACAACGGTGCTTACTGTTACAATATGGTCACGCTCGTCCTTGGGGGTTAATATGAAATAATCATTATTCAAATTTATATATTGTTTAAACAGGGGTTCACAAAGCAGCGGAGGGCTGCCAATACGTTAACAAGGGGATCGCTTAATCTCGAAGCAATTCTCAGTGTTCTGAGAGAGGAGTGAATATTCTTATCACTTCTATGCAAATTTATGCAATACTTAAATAAGCAATCGAATGTTACTTAATACACTTATAATATGTATCAATGTGCAATTTACAGTAAACTTATCCTTGTAAATAGCTAAAAATGTACTATTGTGTATACTGAAGCTGTCGTAGAAAATATATAAATTAGAAATTGCAGTTTTATACTAATTTGATCTGAGAATATTGTTTTCTCACAAGCTAATAAGGAGCTCGCCGGCCTCAGTAAAATTCAACAAGGGGCTCGCGCGAGCCCCTCCGAGCCCCCTCCAGCCCAACCCTGTCACAAAGTGTATTAAAGTTTCAGCTTATTGTAAATTCAACGCTTTATGTCAAATCGGAAATAGAATGCATCAATTAACAGTTCTATTTAATCACGGCTTAAGTAATGCTATCGGTTTTCCAGACGGCGTGACATATATTTATGGAGTGAGATCATGAATAAATATGCGACAAGAAGTAAAAAATAAAGATTTAGTCAAACCCAAGCCGCGTAGCAAGCATTTTTCGACACACGATATTTCTGAGAGCAGAATGTAAATATTATACACAAATATACAACACGCGTACAGAACTATTATTCAGACGGATTTGGGATGAAAATTGAAAGACTATTATTTATTTGATTATCATATCATATTTTTTTCATTCTGTATTAGATATCTGACTAGAGCTATTCAGTGATGTACCCGCCAACATCCAACATCCAAAAATAACAATAAGCAAATCATGTACTATAATATATCGCAGTGTTTTAATAAAAACGAAATTGTTTCGAAAGAAGTCTTTTATTTTATTTTTTATAAATATGTACTTTCTTTGTTTTACTCTACATACGAGAAGGTAATTTATAAATAAGATTGTAAAGATTTTCTTTATTATATTGTATTATTGAGTCTGTTTTATAATGACGAAAAAAAACGAAAAAATATTTTCAGATGCATTTTAGTCGACATTCCGGATTTTTTTAAAATGCAATACTCATATCACCTTACTAAATCTAACGTCTATACTTTTATTGAAATACAATTTAAAAAACGTGATAAATTGGGTTTTATTATTATTGTACATGTCACTGTTAACAAAGGTTGCGTACATTAAGATTATTAATTTATAGTTATCTTAATAAACTTTAAAGATAATTAAATATCGGATAAATCATGTGGTTTTTAAAATATTTTTTTTTAAGATTATATTATGTTAGTGATACCTCACAAATATAAAAATAAACGTGCTTGCATTGTTGCAGCGGATACTCCACTACAAAAAGCTCTATCATTCCAACAATGGCGCTTGAAATGGGACCATGGTTTTTCTGAATGTGTAGTGTCGTATAATATAGTTCTTTTTGACAATGCACCAACTCGACATAGCATGTATCCTTTTACACCGGCTTTGTTAATCGACGGAAGCGATCCAAACGCAGGATGCGCGTAACTGAATACGATTCTAGTTTGAAAATAATTTACTATGTCTAACTTGGCATTGTTCGCAGTTACAAGAATAGTTTAAACTTTAAAGTACCTACAAAAGATAGAACCCAGTTCATATAGTATTAAATACTTTGCTAGTTTTTATAGCGGGGTAGGCTGGATTCCTAATATCTTGTAGGAACAACATTAAAGACTTAATTATGTTACTTATACATTGACATAATACAAGAAGACCATTTACACAGCGTTGCTTGTTTGGATGATGTAAAAGTGCCACTATATAAAAAAAGATAATACAGTCGTCACTCACTTTGTGAAGAATACATTAAAAAAATATTTAAGCGCATATCATTTCACAAACGTTTGGGTTTACGACTTAACTTCATTCCCCATTATTTTCCCCAAGTCTTGTAATGTCGACGCAAATTTTAAAGTCTTCAAAGTGACATCTATACATATCGTATTTTATTTTGAGTGAAAATTTATTTTACTGTTTTGGCACTAATCTTTTATGTGTCTCTAATTGCGTAAATTTGTTTTACGCAATATTTTGTGGAACATTTCTACCTCAAAAACCGATGGCGAAGTGTATAATAGTGTTAAAAACAACAGCATGTTTTACCCAGTCGAATGCAAAATAAGAATATTTTTTTTGACTCTCTTTCAAATATGAATGCATTGTAATGATTACTTATACGTTGAAGGCCAATTTACTACCTCACATTGAAACATTAATCCTTAGTGTAGTGAGTTATTTGTTTTTATTAAATTAGAATTTATCGATTTTTTTTCGAAAGAATTTATTTATTACAATATACATTTTTCCTTAGTGAATTAATATTTTCTTTACATTCATATTTTCTGTGTGGGAATATTTGATAAATGTCAAGAATTTCTTAAAAACAGATATTTAATGACTCAACCTAACAGCGTCGGTATGTGTGAGTGATCTTTTGCAATTTCACAGTAAAACAAATAAGTATTAAGTGAATATTAATTTACCAGACCACGAGAAAGTTCAAGGCAGCTTAGTGGTTGTTTAGCGAAGATGCCACATCGGAAGTGGAAGCCCTCATTCATCCACGAAATCCAGCAGCGGCACTGTCATGGGCGGCGTGTTCCCATTGTGTCACCAAACAGGACGTCTGGTAATTAGATACGTGTGTTTGTACGGTGCCGTATTTGTAAGCGTAATACATTTTAGTTCGTTATGTGATTAAGTATGATATGGGCGTAGGGTTTCTAATCCAGCTTAAAACCGACTAACCGGTTTATTGCATGTTTTAAGAAAAACCGGTTTATTTTGCATATTTAACTGGGATTTATTGAAAAACTTTTTTCGCCTTTAGTACAATAGATTTTATACAACCATTCATAGTATATATCTTTTCCGTTGAGCAGTGGTCAACGTCGTTGAATTCCGTGAAGTGCCGTTGTAAACAGCATTTTTTCATTGGAAGGCATGCGTGTTTGTATCTTAAATATTCCATGCTTTCATTCCAATCCTGAAATAACGGAGCTTATAGAAAGTGATTTGTCAACTTTTAGTTCTTTTCTAGCCCTATTCTTATATCCCTACTCTCATCGAAAATATTGAGGTAAAGCAACTAAGTAACAAGCAGTTCTCGAAAGAAAACCTTTCTTTGGATAAACTTCATTTAAAGTCCATATGCTTAACATTACAAGTGGACATGGTTGAAAAAAAAAATAATTTAATCTACTCTTTGATGCACCTTATGAGTTCAATTTAAGCTAGACAAATACCCCGTATATTTTTTTGTTTTGGAATATTGGTTAATGTGGCAATACAATTGGTTTTTTGACAATAATTCCGGTTTAAGTCGGTTATGCGGTTTATTTGTTTGAAAAAACCGAAACCCGGTTAGTTGATTTGGACGGTTAATTGGATGCCTTATATGGGCGCATTGCAAATCATTTTTTGTACGTATAGCCAAAAACGGTTGATTTTTAATCCCTCGCGGACAGACGCACTTACATTTCAACTATTTCTAGGAACTAATGATTTTCAATAGATTTCGTGGAAAAATTAATATAATGATACATAGATAAATAAGACATACATATACATAATACATAAGTTTTCGCGTAATTCGAAAAGTCGTGTAAATTGAATAAAACTTTAAATCGAGCATTTTTTAAAACAAAAAGTGTTAGTTTTAAAAAATAGATAAATACCTATATACATATTGTACAAAATACATATTAAGAGCAACTTCGTTGCTCATTACCGTTGATTAACTACTGTTAATTAAATTAACAAATTTTTTTCTTCTAGATTTATGTCCAGTTTTTTGGTCATTTTGACTAAGTCACCAATAACATTGCCAATTCTTCAGTTAAAATACTTTCCCTGAGCAATTATATAATGAGTTTATTCCATACGTTATTTGTTTGATCTATTAAATTTGATTCCAGATATCACCAATATTTTTAACAGTTTTATAAATGTCATACTCAGTCTAGATTTGTTTTAACGATTTACCTTTTTTAAATAATTTATAAAGTTTTGCTATAATATCGACTATGGTCTGCTTAATCTGCAAATCGGTTTACTACACTTACACAAGGGCGACGAAGCTTGGTTGAAAATACTTCTTCGTTGAGAGACTAATCCATATTCGTGAAATTAATTCCAACATTAAAGTTATTACTAATTATTTTAAAATAAAAGATTTTTTAATCTAATACCCTTCTTAAAATAAGCTCCAATAATATTTGAACGCACTCTAGTCAGGAAAAGCTTTGCAGTGACGTCTTTGTTTATTTTGCGGTGATCATGTTCTCTCCTGTTATTTATGCGAAAATATCAACACACTTCATTGTAATTGCCTGGAAATTAAAATTAGGAATTCTGTTGTCGGTGGGTTTCAACTCAGTCCCGAAATAGTCATATTAAATTTAGATTTCTTGAATTTTTGATTTGAGATTGTTGACATGAGTGTATATTAAAGCTGGGTTTTAAAAAATCGGGTTCATAGTTAAATTTACGACATTCGATTGTCAGTTTTTCGATATGTTAACCCGGTTTCAAATATTAGAATTGATGCTAATATTCACTAAAAACGTTCATATGTTTATAATTATTATTTTCATATTTTTAAATATTCTGTAATAGTATAATTAAAAACGTTCATATTTTGATTTTAATACACCTTAAATTACAAATAAAGTGAGATGAAATGTGTAGCAAAATGATATATATATTATTTATATCAATGAATGTGCTAAAAAGTTTATTCTGAAAACATTTTGACTGATATAGTCACAAGTACATTAATGTCAAACACATTGAAAAGAAAATTTTACATTTTGAATGTACAATCAAAAAGTTTTTACTCATAAGTGTTAACCTATATAATAAACGAAATTAAAAATGTTTTTATAATCATTTATTCGTTATTTTGATTGAACCATCGTTTTTTTGCGAATCTTCGAGTACCGGATTTTAAGAAATATTGGAATTCAAAAACTTGTTTCTAAAAAAGTCGATTTTTGTATAAGCCTTAGTGTATATTGTATAAAATGTAATTTCTTTCTTAAGTTGATCTTGAGTGACTCAAAAAGTGCTAATGATTTTATATTTTATGATTTTTTAATTCAGAAATATTCTGATGCGCATTAGTATTAGTTGTACAGCGTGTTTCAAAAATTAAAACAACTAAATAAGTAAATACATTTTTTTCGACAACCAGTACGTATCAAAGGAAACGAAGATGTATTGAGTATCACGCACAGCGAGTAATATGATCCTCTGGATTGACGGAGCCGAACTGATGACATTTTATTTTTACTCATGAAACCCTAGTACCCGTATCAGCAATAATGATGGGAACTTTTGATTTTAAATCGCTTAGCTCTAAGCATTGATGCGGAAATTTATATTCATTTGATGAAAAGTCATAACGAAGAAATGCCTTCTGTTTATTTTAAAGGTGGGTATTACGAGACGTATAATTTTAAGAATTAATTTGTTTTGGTTGCTGGATAAATTTAGGACTATTCTAGATCATGAAGAGGGGGTGAGTTTTGGATAGAGCCACATTCAGGAATTTAAAATGAACGGTGGGCCCCAAGTAAAATACTAATTTTAAATATACGCCTGTGTGGTCGAGTGGTCAACATCGTTGGCTACCGCTACGGAGGGCACGGGCTCGAATCCCAGTACGGGCAGTTTTATAAATTGATTGCGATTTATGAATTTCTGTACAAAGGCATGGATGTATGTGATGTCTTGAATTCCCCCCTCCCACCCATCCTATCCTATGAACGGGGTGTATCGAGAGCGATTAGCTAATCACTAGTCCTGTCCTAGCCCTTTCCTTATATTTTTACTCTCTTTGGAAAAAGAGAGGTTGAGCAACTGAGTAACAAGCAGTTCTCGTAGAAACACTTCTGTTGAGATAAACTCCATTGGGAGTCCATATGCTTCATATTGGAAGCGGAAATGGTAAAAAAAATAAAAAATATAATATAATAATGAGACGAATGAAACTGTTTTGTTAGAAGTTGGTTTTGTGGCCGAGATTCTTTAAACTGTAAATATTCGTTTTCGAATTTTAAAATACATCAACGTATGAAAATTGATTACCATGTCATCGATTGTAATTGCTCGTTTAAGTGGTTATCGTTACCTTCAATTCTTAAAGGTATAGAAAGCTAGATCAACGCATATATTAATTCCACAAGTTTCAGTGATATATTCTTTAATATAGTCTCCGAAAAAGGTTTGTTGCTTTTTGAAATTATTTGAGCAATAACAAATCTTGCCTCTTAAGAAGATTGTTGTTCTTCATTCATCTGCCGCATGAACACATTTGGCTGTCTAAATAAATTTTGAATCTATCTTTCAGCTGTTTTCTTGTTCGCTATCGGAGTAAGATAAATACTTTATTCGTTATACTAAGAAGTTTATTTTTATTATTAAGCAACACAAATTAACATTTACGTAAGTAATAAAAAAATCTTTTTCAGAAATACGCTTATGGTCAGTGGTTCCCAAACTTATTATGCTCATGGACCCCTTTCAACGCAAAAACCGGACCGTGGACCCCCAAGTGAAATAATAAATTTAGTTCCAATGTAGAGCATATGGTCCGTTATTGGGGTATGTCAACAGAAGGTTTTCCTCGAGAACTGTTTTTTACTCAGTTGCTCAACCCGAGTTTTGTCGAAGAGAGTTAGGATAGAAGAATAAGGCTAGGACAGAACTGGCGGTTAACAAATATTAACTCTTATAGCGACCTATTGGCCTCACGCTTGTTTGATCATTTTTTTGCAAATACATATTTTTTATTATTTTTGCCGTGGTTTGATATCACTTAAAACAGATTAATTCGCTGTATATTAAATATCTGGTGGTGAGAATAAGTATACACATGGCTTCCCAAGTTATGTTAAAGTAAAGTTATAGTACAGTAAAGTTATGACAAAAAGAAATGGTTATATTATAGTTTAAGATTCAAATAAACATCTTACACTGCCAACATTAGGCTATTAGCAATTGAAATGCAGTGTCAAAGATCGCACTGATTGTGCTTTGCTATGCTTAAAGATATTTTTGTACTCTTTAAATTGATATGCCCGCTTGTGCATATCAATTTAAATGCATACATAATTTACCAATCAAAAGTAATGTTATTCACATTAGGTACTATTTTTTAGAAATCCGGCGTGCACACTATTAAACCCGATGCGCCCGTTAAAACAGTATGGTTAAGAACCCCAATTTTACCATAACCATCACGAGTCTTAAATTATTATTTCCACGTCAAAAGAATTATCAGACAATAAGGTAAAAATATCAACGTATTTTGGTTCTACAGTTTTTTATATTTTATGCGTTGATAGCTATTTCGGCTTTCGCCATCGTCAGAACTATGCTTAAACGTAACTTAAAATACAAATATGCAATTGGAATGTGGAGTTTTGTTGTTTATCACTAGTACACAGAGCTGTGGAGTCGAAGATTCTCTCCGGAGTTGTAGTCGGAAAAATCTTTCAGACCCATTTAAAATTTATATGTTTAATGTTGTGTATTCAAACCACTGGAGTCCATAGTGCTGCCACTGCATGCTAGGCTGACTAAAGATGATCTGACGATATATAATAACTAAGTCAAAATGAAATGATTGAAAAAAATCATTGACATTCATTCGAGTCGGAATGGTAATTTAAGCTGGAGTTGGAGACGGAGTTATAGCCGTCTTTTTTTACCCGACTCAGAGCCCTGCTGGAATCATTGAAACACCAACAACCATCATACTCTGCAGCTACAAGTATATTATAAGTAATTACATATTTGTTGATGTTTTCTTTGTTGTTTGTGTATTGGTATTCAAGTTCAATTGAAAATTATATATTTTATATAATTTTCTTCTATTTTATGTATAATATTTTGATAGTAATTATTAAGTTCAAGCTATACTAAAATATATATATATCTACCCCGCTAACCGTAAATTTGATCATCTTATGTCCTCGCGTACTTTCTGTATGGATACCACTGTTATTGGGTCTTTCCTTCCAAATCCATATGTTTGGTAGATCATCAACAGAACTTTCAATAAACGTAAGCATCATTTTAAACAATATTAATATTTCTATGCAATACTAGAATATAAGGTTGTCATGAATTTATGCCTTGCACTTCCACCTGCTAACGAATTTTTGATTTTTAAAATGAATACTGGCAGCGGTGGGCTGCCAATATCTTAACAAGGGGCTCGGTAAATGTTATCCATTTTTTTATCCATGTCCGCTCCCTATGTCGAGCATATGGCCTCCTAATGAAAGTATTTTTCTATTAGAAATGCTTGTTACATAGTCGCTCAACCTCTCTTTTCCAAAAAGACTAGTAGGGATAAGATGATAAGCATAAGACAGGACTAGTGATTAACTAATAGTAGCGCCCAGTTGAATTGAAGGATCGGAAGAGTGGGAGGCAATCTTAAGGCATCACAAACATCCATGCCTTTGAACAGAAAATAGATAAATCGATCGAAAAATGCTGTTTCGTACTAGGTAATGAAGGGACAACTAATTTTCATTTTGATCCATCTACAGAAATTGGAGTTATGTGATGATTTGATCTAAGACGAATGATTTTCTTATCTTACCAAGGGGCTCGCCAGCCACGACGAAATTTAACAAGGGGCTCGCGCGGGCCCCCCGAGCCCCCTCCAGCCCATCCCTGAATACTGGTCAAGAAGGATATGTTGAGAGACCTAATCTCAATAGAAGTTTTCTACGAGAAATTCTTGTTACTCTGTTTATCGGCCTATTTTATTACAAGAGAGTAGAGTAAAGAAGCGTAGGGTTAGAATACGGCAAGTGCCCCGTTCTTAGCATAGGGTGGGTGGGAGGTAATTTCAGAAATCACAGAAATCCATGCCCTTTAACAAAAATTCATGCATAAATGAAAAAAATATATTAAAACTACCCGTATTAGTATTTGAGCCCTTGACCATCGTAACCGCAAACCGACTGTGACCTTTCTCTCACGGACCTGACAGTTACTATTCGTAGTAATTATTTTTAATTTTCCGTTCTCAAAATTAAAGTGTAGAATTTTTCTATTTATGCGACATCATGGAAAAGCGTCTCTCCATTACATAAACATCATTTAAGGATTTTGATGTTTTGATGAGTGATTCTGTTATTTGATATATTTACGCGGTATTAAGTTTCCCGGCCTTAACGTTAAATGAATCAATTCCTACGGCATCTATATGATCAGGGTAATTGAAATGATGTGACCACATTGCCCATATTCATTATTTTTGCTATCCAGTCAACATATCACATGTTCGAAAAAAGATATATAGAGAAAATTAGGAATATCGAATGACTATAACAGTAACGTGTCAATTAAGAATACATTAAAAATAATGCGCTAGTCTTATTTTTAATTAATTACATTGCAAATCAAAATTATTTATTTTGTTATTCCAATGATTTACTTATTATAACTGATTTGAAGTGTGCTTCACCTCTTGAGGAGATCTTCAAAAAATTCTTTAGGATTTTTTATTTCTTCCTTTTTACTGACCTAATGTAGAATCAAGTAAGCGAAAGTGTAGCTACCTACTGTATATTTATTTTCTATGAGATTTTCTTCTCCAAACACGTTTAATTAATATTTTTGTTGTTTTTATCTTTCCCTTATCCACGCCAAAAATAAAATGATTCCCACTTAGTGATAACTTGTCACTCATCATTATAATATAATATGACACAAATAATAAATATATATTTTTTTAAGATAAATTAAGATTCACATCACAACAGAACTACATTGCTCCAATATTTTTATTGTATATATATTGAAAATAAATTTTCTCAATGTAACCAGCAAATCCATTGGAAATAATGTGATCTAATGGAAGTACATCAATGGAGGCGAGAAGGAGAACAAATGTAGATAATCGGTCAATATTAGTTAAACTCAATACCGTCAAGTATTCGGCTTAAAATAGCACACGTTATAAATAAAAGTATTTAAGACAAGATATAGAAATTAATACAAGACAATATGATGCTAGCCAATGATAAGGCAATGCATCCTGCCTTAGTATCTGGTGGCGATTTATGTCGACTGAAAGTGACTTTACGAACAGAAAGATGAAGCCCAACTGACGTAATTTACAAAAATCAAAGTTCGACCGCCAGAATGGCTCGCTGACGCTACTACGGAGCTTGTCTACGTGGAACATATATATATGTAATACTACAAAAATAAATTAAGTAAATTTAAATTAATTTACTTCACAATTATTTTTTTATTCGTCAATTACGATGGTGACGGGTGTCAAAAGTCAATTGCGAACCTCTGCAAAACAGGGGTGTCAGTGATTAGGGATTCTTTTTTAAAAATATTTAGGTATGTTTGTGTTATTTTATCAATAAATATGATTGTATGTATTATTATACATATTCTAAATAAGGTGAAAAAAATATTTTTAAACTGTTTTTTTTTCAACTAGGTACCAAAATAAATGCACTGTTTGAAGTCATACTAAGCAACTAATCTTTTAATAAAATATAGTATAATATTATTTCTACTCCAAAGAGCATGTAAGTCTATTAAATAAATACATTTCATTAAAATATTTTGAAACCTTTTTTACAATATCCGTTTTTAAAGATCAAAAAGTTTTTTTCAACAAAATATTTATTATACATTGACAATCGATTGGTTGTTTTAGAAAATGTAGTAACATTCAATATATTTGGAAGAGCAGATGATATTTTTTTATCTTTATATTTTTAATATTTCTTACTTTATAATAAGTGTACATGCAATGTGTATGTTTAATTATCTGAAAATAAAACATTCAAAAGATGGACGACTTTTTTATTATTATGAAATTTCAAATGTATCTGTAAGTTATATATTTCTGAGATATAAAATTGTAAATGTGAAATGCTACAGCATCGCGACACTCAATTTCAGTCGGTAATATTAAAGATGTAAGGAGAAGTAAAAGAAAATAAGTCAGTCCGTAAGAAAAATGATTAAGAAAGTTTTGCAGTTCGCGGAATGGTCTCAGAGTCTATACTTTCTGTATAGTTTTTAGAAGTTGTGGCACCGAATCAATATTATTATTTTTGCTATTTCTGCAGAGGAAATAAAACATTTCACTATTTCTTTGAGATTGGACAAACAAAACAGCTGGGGTATGAAAAATCCCAATGCAAGCAGTTGCAGCGCTTGACGGGTGTTTGCTTTAGAATGGTTTGCATTTGTGGTAGATGCGATGCGCCAAAACCCTTAAAATGAAATAATAGAAACTGATATATTTAGAAATTGGATTTAATATATTTTCTTACCGCCTTCATTATATTATATAAGAGAAATTATGCAATATGTATGAATTAAACATATTGCTTATTATTATATAATAGATTGTAATACAATTCTTTAAAAAAATAATAGAATCCGTGATATTTTACGTTCTTTTTTGCAATCATGTCCGTTTCAATGTGAATCATATGGACTTCTAATAGAGCTTATGATCAAAATTCATCAGCATTGTTTTTACAAGATTTTCTTGTTGGACGATTCCAAGAGAAAAAAAATTGAATGATACGACTAGGAAAGGACTTATAGATAACTAATCGCTGTCATTACGCCTTGTTATAGTATAGGTGGGAGGGAATTGAGACATCATAGCTATTCATGTCTTTGGACAAAAATCTATAAAGTGCTTCCCGTGATTCGAAGTCGACGACGTTAGCCTTTTGGTTTCACCGTAGTTATCAACGCAGACTTTATTTTGGCGAGCTGTTTTCTATATTAAGTTACAGTCATTAAAAACTATTTCATTTCATTTTTTTGTTTCACATGCAGGGAGGATTGTTTGTAGTTGATATATTATTTGAAAATAAAACCATTTGTTTTTTTCGATAAATGTATATAAGATATAATCATATATTTTGAAAGACATAACCCATTGTCGTATTTGGTAATTGTTTTGATTGATGAAGAATCATTGTCATAAAAAATAAAAAAATATCTAGCATTTGGTTGGATTCTAGCAAACAGTTTGATTTTTAGCAAGCTTGCTTTATGTCACTATTTTAAAAGCCACCATTTTCAAATATTGTTTGATAATATTGTTAAAACTAAGTAAATATAGTTTCGGCATGCTTTGTGAAGATTTTTTTTTTTTCGAATAAAGACGGATTAGAATATTTCGGTTTGGTGCATCAATGCTTCACTTACTTTACTATATAGTGCTATTAAAGTAACCACCAAATTCTTGAAACATGTGAAATAGCAAAATAATGATTGTAATTCAGTGAAATGTTTTCAATATTCTATCGAAATGGAGTCTATTATGAAGTATACAAATATTTGTGTTATATAATTTAAATCACTATTTTTTAATCCAATAAATTTCACTACTATAAATCTATTGCTTGATCTTATTAATTAACGTATTTTAATCGATTTGTATTGATCAATTTTGCTTAAACAGAATGAAAGAAAATATGCTCTTTTAAGTGATAAGTTCATTAAAAATACCCGTATTGTTATAAAATATAGGCAATGGATTTGATGTTAACAGTCTGCGATTTTCAAGTCTTAAAAAAGCTATGCGCAATCTGTTAATTGTTATTTTTGTTTCTTTAAAACTATACAACCATCTGTCTGATCTGGTGGCCTTTTCGTTAATGTCAAGTCGATTCCGCCTAGAGAATATTACAAAGCACAACAAAAAGATGTGTTATGGAGAGCGAGTAGATGTCGACTCATAAAACACATCAAAATGGGTGGGTGAATATCATGTACGCCAAAGAGAACAAAGGATATAATGATTTAAAAAATAAATATTTACGCCCTTAAAAACCAGCGGTGAATATATGTAGATGGTCAACGTTGTTGGCTTTCGTGGTGGATCTCACGGGTTCAAGTCCCAGTACGAAAAATATTTCGATTGCACGATTGTTAATGACGTCTAATTATTAAATCCCACCATTCCAATCCTAAAATAATGGTGTAGGAGAGCAATTAGTTAACTACTTGTCTTGTCCTAGCCGAATCTTTCAATCCCTACGTTCTACAAAAAGAGAGCTTGAGCGACTTAATAACAAGTAGTTCTCGTAGAAAAACGTCTGATGATGTACTTCCATTATGAAGCCATATGCTTCACATTGGGAGCGTACAGAAGTTCAAAAAAGGATTTGACTATCTACAAAATAACAAAGAACCAATAAGTAATATATATATTTTTAAAGGCTCCATACCAAAATAGTAAGGCACAATTTTTTAATAATTGACAATGATTGTACAATTTTACAAAAAACTAATCGTTATAAATTTATATAATATTATAAAACTCTTATCTTTTTGCAACAAATTTAACAAATGCAATAAATTAAAACTTTCTGAATTTTTTTGATGGCGATATCAACAATTTAAATATTCTACGTTAAAAAATTATTGGAATAACTTAACGTGAATGGCAGCATAAATGATATATATATATTTTTAGTAAATGTAGATGCCTTCATTTAATTTAAATAGATAGGTATGCATTAAAAACATAATCTGAAGTTAAAGAATTACAATTGTTGAGCGTTGGCAAATAGTCACCGCAAAAAAAAAATACACAAACGTCAAGAGGACGAGATATGAATTTTAAATTAGGAACTCCGTCTTTGGAGTGAAAGATTTATTTTTAATATAAATTATGAGTAGGTATCTCTTCAAGTCAAATCTTCTTAAATCTCTTTGCTTGCCACATTTTGACGCCTGATAACTTTTACGTAAGAATTTGGCGATTTTTATACACTGAGTATTGACAGTTTCTTTTAATTTTAAATTAAAAAAACCAGTGTTTATTTGACAATATATGTAAAAACTCCAATTGAATCTTCTTCGTACACATAAAACAAATTCATGCATGCGAGTATAATTTCAATATTTTACTCCTAGTGAAGAAAATTTGGATTCCTAATGTAATGTATTACCATCTTTTTAACATGAACTAAGGAATGATAGCTTAGAGCAGAGTTTCCGAAACTTATAGAGCACTGGAACACAGCTTTTTTTGGGTCAGGTAATTCAGAATAATACAAATATTTAAAATTTTAATTATTTTTCAAACTTGTTACATAAAAATAATATTTTTATGAGTAAAAAAAGCTCTTAGTGATTCAAAACCTCCGCCTGTACCTAGATATTTGACGTTTGAAACATTAATAGAGATTTACCATCACTCGATTTTTTATGAAATAGAAGTTGATTAAATGTGCTGCAGCGTATATTACCATTTTTTTGCGTAACATAGATCAGAAAGCCCCGAATTAGAGTATGTTTAGAATGGATTGGATTTTTACCAATCATTTTCCCTGCATTTTGGGGTCGATGTTGGACGAAAAAAGTTTTATAAGAGAGATAATTATTATTTAATCGCATCTTGGTAACAAATAAAATCGTAATCCGGTTTGAAAGTCAATCAATTCAATGTTTCTTTATCGACCGACTAACAAACATGAGTGTGTAGTACTACCGAAAAAAATATGAAAATACTGGTTTTTCATGTAAAATATTAGTTTTGAAAATATTATTACCGGTAGGCATTTAAAACAATATGCAAAGTTTAGTAAAGCAATAAAATATTACAACAAATTCAGATCGCAGTACCAGATATTTAGTAATAAATATTGGTATTAAAAATAAAAGCACAAATAATTCATAATTGCTGGAATCTTTCAGTGTGGACATAAGATCATAAAATAAATAGTTTGAACTGCATACAAAGCTTTTACAAATTAAATGTTTGTTTGGCAAAAAAGCATATACCACACAAAACATTATACACAAAAGCAAAAAATACCAATATGCATTACGATTCCAAAATACTTGTATTTTTCACTGGTGTTTCGATATTGGAAAAGCAGCTGAAATATCAGGATCCTAGTTTTATTAATACTAGAATTGAATAGATTTTTTCGAAATAATTTGTTGCCTTGTTAAAACTATATTTTAATGCAACTAAGTGGTTATTAATAACAATTGTAGTTCTATTTTTGTATACATAATGTGATCATATAATGACCTGCTTTAAACAGCATCATTCCGTTCAAAAGAATAACTCACGGTACGATTGTGTGGACGGTGGATTAAGTTATTTGAATTGATTTGAAGAATCGAACATATTTTAATGGTCGAATTCAATCAAAAAAGTAAATGTTTCACAATTTTAATTGAAATAAATGTACTGATGGAAAAAGAATTTATTTATTTTTAAATGTACATTCTTTTTTTAAATTTATTAAAAACTATGAAAAAATATGCGTTTTATTCAGTATACATAATATGAACTAAAAATAGTAGCTGCCAGTGTTGAAAAAAAAAATGGTAAATATGTATGAAACGTGTCTGAATATATCTATACAGATTTCTGTTTAACTAATATAAAGCATATTTTAAAATCTTAAAGTTTTTATAATGTAAAAAAACGTGAACTGGGTGATATCCTCTAATGCTTATAGAATATTTTTTAATCTACTCTTATTTATATAAGCTCATGAGAATTGAAGTGAGCCAATTGATATTTAAGAAATAAATGAGTTAGATGCGTTATAATATTCTACATGTATTAAAGTATTGTAAAAGTGATGTTAGCTCTGTTAATACACACAATAGTGCGCTCTAAGTATATACGTGATTGTACTTAAATCTTTTAACTTTTTGCTACTTGGCCCACACTACTTCTCGATGGCTCATATTATACTTCTATGAGCATTGGTGAAGCAACGCTTAAAAAGACGATCACATAAAATATGAGCATTTTTTTTGATCAACATAAAAATTTACTGATTACATGACAGACAAAAGAGCACTGTGAGAATATTATAAAATAATTTATGATAGCGCAGTTTATTATAAAACTTGATTCATTCAAAAAATAAAAATACTAGACTAGAATGTATCTACATTAAATGTAGAATTTTTCTTCAATATGACGAATGGTAAGCGTCGATGCTTTGTAAACTGCCTTCACCTTTTGGATATATATTTTCTATCTGGCAACATAATTTATCATTGTCACGCTGTTTTCGAATAATAAAAAAATCCACAGAAAAGATTCAAATCAGCTACACCAGATATTTCCGCCTAATAACGAGTTAACTTGAAACTTACTAATCACCACTTCAAATCGAGTCAATTGATCATTTAGATATTTATTAGTACATATATTCTTTCAAGAAATATTACAAAACTTCCCATGCACAAAAAACTTGAAATGGTTTCACACAAACGTTTGATGAAAATAACTACATAAATTGCATAATCGACGTTCTGTACTAAGCCATATATATAAAATGTACGTATTAAAAAAAATTGTCCTTCCAACCTCCCTTTTTAAAAGTAAATGGAGATACAGTGATCCCCCAATTACGCGAAAGTCAGTACCGCTTTATTGGGATTCGGGTAATTGGGTTAATGAAGCTCCTACACAAATTAGGGCTACGTCTTTTTTTACGAAAACTGTAAAACAGCCAAAACTAAAAACAAAAAAAAATATGGACGAAATATGTAGTTACCAGGCGGTAAAAAGTAGACAGCCGCCCGGCTGTGTATATAGCGGCGCACGTGCCAAACGCACGTCCGCAGAGTAACGACAATGGAAAGCATGTGCGCAATTGGAAAAAAAGGCGTGAATATTTCTGGAATTCGCGTAATTGGGGGATCATTCATAAGTATAGGAAGGAACTAGTGGTTAATTTATCATTCTCACTACGCTTCCTTATTTTAGGATTGGAAGAGTGGGAAAGATTTTTTTTGATATAACAAACAACGATTCATTCGAAAAAAATCAATTAAACGATTGAAAATAGTTCATACTGAGTCAGTGAGATGCGTTACGGAAACCAACAATGTTGACCACTGCTCCAAGGACCCAACAATACACATTATAACCTCGCGTTGAATGAAAATGCATATTATTCTGATTACATATTATAGTTGTTTTATTTAGTACAAACTAAGGTTTATAAAGCTATTGACATTTTATATCACACTTATTTTACTGTTTAATATTATGCATTGAAGATAATTTGATGAAATCACAGTAATTTATGATATTACTTAGAAAGTGTATAAAGTAAAGTTAACGGATTCAGACATATTATATCAAATGTAAAGCCAAGTACAAGCTGATCAAAAACTAACAAAAGAACATTGAAAACAAATGATTTTCAAATGTTTTAATTATTTTTTGGTCAAATTTAATTCCAGATCAGTATGCAAACTCATTAAATGAAACGAACAATAATCTACTTCTCTCGCTGATCTTTTGTTTTCATCTCATTCACGCCAGCGTTGGTAATTTAACCAAGTATGCTGCATATGTAAATGGAATCTGTGACCTTATAGAACGGAATCCAGCCGGTTGGAAAATAACTGACCTCTCTCATACTATTTATCAGCTATTACTTAAGACCAAATTCTCCACAGCAATCGACTGCTTTAGACGACGATGCCAAGCCCTGCTGCGTTATTTTGCGGCCGTACCTATTGACTCACGTTAATGTTTGCAGCGCTCTGCGAATTTTCTAAGAGTGTGACGTTTGAGTCTTAGAGCAACAATTTTAAAACTGTTAGTCGGGCCTTTCTGGAGAGTCGTGGACTATAGTAAAAATAATATATAAATATATAAATAAATAAACTGTCATATAGTAACGTAACGTAACGTAAGATACGTGTACAGTTATGTACATTTAAATACTACTAAAACATTTTACTCGACACGAAGAAATTTTCGAAAGGTCGTGCTCCAATGCTCTGAAATGCCAATGTATCGTAAGAGTGTTACATTGCTATAATGCTCTGGATTGAAAATGCTTACAAAACTGAAGCTATGGAAATCAAATTAACAAAAATATAAGTTGGGCAAGTTTTCACCGTTAAAAAATTCTGGGCTAGAGCTAATATTTAAAGCAAATAAAAATCTTTTTCTTGTATATAGTTTGGTGCTATTCTTATAAAATGGTATCAAAGATATTCATTTATTAATGTATTTGTACAAAACAGACACTTCGGCACTGACTGCAGTGAAAACCAAATTTCTAACCAGGTTAGTTGTTGAAAAAAAGTTACGAGTGATTAAAGTATCCAATCCCGGAGCCTTTTTCCAATCCCGGGATTTCGGGATTGATAAATTTTCAATCCCGGGATCCCGGGACTCCGGGATTGGGATTAATTCACCGAGGAATTTGAAATCCTCGATTCCCTATACTTTTCCCCAGGATTATCACGAAACCTCGTTTATTTTTTTTAGCTCACCGAGGAATTTAAAATCGACGATTTGGTATACTTTTTCCCAGGATTGTCGCAAAACCTCTTTTTTTTTTTGACGTGACAACGTCTTAGACATCGATGAACGCCCGCTGCACGCACGAAAAAACATGACTCATTGTCCCGTTTGTCGCGTTACGCTGAAGGCAAGCGTGCGAGCGAGAGCGCGGATAAGTGATAGAGAGGCACGATCGGCCTACCGTTTGGATTGTGCCGCATCTATCTCTCTTCCACTCGATTGGTCGATGCGTCTGAGTAGAAAAGAGACAGCGGCAGCACACAACTTATACACCTACAGTACCTACACGTGATCTGTTTACAACTGTTTATAAAGTGAAGTGAAATGTTAATGTGGTTTTCATTGTTTATATTACAACAACAATTGCGGCAATAAAGGTAATTAATTCTTGCATATTAAAAATCTGATTAACGTATAACAAATATACTTTTAACAATAAATTATCAACGATTTCTTTCGCAGAACCGCCTAAAGTCACACCATGGCAGACCAACCTGACGAACCTGACACAGATTGGAAGACGTTAAATATCACACATGTATAAAAGTTGTAAATAAATTGCTAAAAGCACATTGTTACTTGTAAATAAACTGTTCATCAAAGTAATAAACATATTTGAATTAATGAGTGCGAATAAAATATATCAATAAAAAATTGTAGATTTCATTTCACTCCTTCTTCGTATCCATACAAAATAATGATAATTCAATAAAAATGATTCCATTTTATTCATAAAAGTATGCAATCATTTCATCAATGTTTTCTTATGACGTTGTCACGTTAAACTATCGTCCGTAAACCGACTTTACAGACAACCAATTTTTTAGCTATATGGGAAAATTTGATATCCACAATTTGCCAATTTCGTCTCACTTTTCGGATTTTTCTCAATCCAGAAATTCCGGGATCACGACCATGTTAATCCCGGGATTTCGGGATCCCGAATCCCGGGATTGGATGCCCTACGAGTGATACTTCCAAATTACTCATTACTCCCAAAATTTGATAAACTTTGTGCTAGTTAACAATCACACCCATCGTATTAAGCGCAATGAACATAAAATATAAATATATATGTTTATAAAAAAAGCTTGCTACTATTATGTCAAATTTGTCTTGTATTCGTTTTGTATTACAATATTTTTTGATTATTAAAACGTATCCATTATAATATGAAGTAAAAGGTAAAGATACGCGAAGATTTTCTGTTTGAATATGGAGGTATAGTAACATAAAGTTTCAAAACCACTGGCTTAGAAAAAAAGAGGTGTTTGCTTTAAAATCTCGACAGTGATATTCCGTGAGAAGTTATGACGAGATGAAATCCTTCACGTCGCAATGTTAGTCAGAAAAAAATGGTCAGAATTGTCTCATCTTGTCATTATGTGTTTAACTTTTTTTTCTTGATCTAATCATTCAAAAATTAAATTGAATACTTAAAATAGTTGATATATCTCCCAAAATCATATCAATTTTATAGTAAATATTTTTAAAAGAAAGCGTATTTTCGAAGAAAAAGAAAAAGAAAAAAGAACATTAGACCAAATTTTTATTTTCAACAAATATTTAGCTTGCAATATTTTAATGAAGTGTGTTATTATCGTTAATTTATATTTAAACCACCCTGTTAATAGAAATATAGTATCGAAGACAAAAATATCTTACATTTTAAATTAAAAACTGAGGCAAATTTCCGCTGAGAATATTATTACTTAGTTCAAAGTTATGACTGGAGGATCTTCATTTACCTGGCTCTTTTTCTCTTCTCGTCTGTTTAAATATTAACCAAGTAGTGCATAATTCGTTTTCTTAAGAAGTTTTCGTTTTTTATGTAACGCGAAGATAAATATTCTAGACGCAAACCCCCTAGCATAAGATTTCTCGGAAATTATTCCAAGAGAGTATTATGTAAAAATAATTTTAATGCCGAGTTGATTTTGAACAGAAATTTGAATTACAAAGACGTTCATATTATTATAAAAATATTAGTCACATTCAAATAAGTTCGCGAAATTCATACTGGGTTTTGTAATCATAAAAAAACCTATTTACCATTAACGGTTTCGTCATTGTTATTGATAGCATCTGTATAAATAAGAGGATTTTTTTTATTTTAAGATTCAATATGGTACTCAATGTAGTACCTATCACAACACGCTAAAGCGTCACACTTTTCTTACAAGGTGCATTCCGTAGCGTAACAACGTTATGTGTGTTGAAATTTTTACCAAGGATGTCCCGAGGAGAAAATCCCTCATGACTTGGTTGCATGCACTGCAGTGTGCATTCTACACATCGTTACCATAAAGCAACAGTGAAAAAGTGAAAAAAGTCGATTTTAAGATAAGTATGCCAATCGATTGCTGAAAAGTAGATCTTTATAATGAAACATTGAAATATTGTAATTTAAAAATAAAATGCCCCATTTATAAAAAAATCTTACATTTACAATTATTGATATTGCAATGTAACTTCAAAGCATCAGCAATATTGGTAAAATAACTAGATACAGGTAATAGTATACAAAATAACCTACTTTATTTTTTCCTTTATCATAAACCGCAAAAGAAACTAAATAAAACCATAATTCGCTATTTAAAAGATCAACATAAACCGCTAAGTTCAATTATCTACAACTACTTACTTGATACATACTTTTAACGATTAAAAAAAAGACGAAAATAATGGAATTCTTCAGACACTATAAAAATATTGGACAGAGATTTTTTATAGTGGGCATCGGAAAGACGCTTGAGACGTAGTCATCAGAGATACTAGTTAAGAGTATATTAATGCTTAATATGTGTGCCAATGACATGCAATTAAAAAATCAGATATCATATTCATTTAGTAACTCACAACAATTTTTGTTCGACCAATCGTTTTTTGTTGTTAGAACCGGCACCCTATACCGATGCTAATGATTCCTATCCATGTTGTCCCAATCTCATTAAATATCTAAGTGATACTTTGATCAATTTGAATATTTAGCTGTGAGGATCGACGTCTAATCAATCAGTTAATTAAATTCCCTTAGAGAGTTTATGTTTATCTTCGTATTCAAGAGCTATCCAGAATATAGATAAGAGTTCTTAAAATTTTAATTCGAGATTATGAAAACTGTTGTTTGAGATATCTCTCCTCCTAAAATTTATACATATAGCAATTGTAGTTTTAGAATAAAGAAATTGTCGCCTTGGTCGTTTTTTGTCATGATGTTTATTTATTGTATTTAAGTTAGGAATATATGAAAAAATAGTAAATGATCAATCAAGGGATTGAAAGATTGTGAATAAGTCTAGGGATCACAGAAAGGGTACGATATTGGTTGCCTTGGTGATTATATATTTATTTATATATACGAAGGCTTGCAAATAAAAAGAGTTTAGTTGAAAAAGTTGTGATTTATTTTACAAAATTGGTAAGAATATCTGTTACAAATACAACTGCTCAGTAAAGTATTTTCAAAAGGTTGACGAAGAAACATATTTCACAAGACTTTTAATAATACAATAAGATCTTACTTTATTAAAATAATATTTAAAAAATCGTGTTTTGGATAACAATTGGTAAGTAGGGGATCCAAACAACACATTGTAATAAAAAGACAAGTGTACATTTTAATGCTATAAAATATGTGGTGACGAGGTGTTAAATATAAACAGTAAGTAATAATTTTTACAGTTTTCCGTCAAGATTGAATTGAAAATAAAAATAAAAAACTATTTCCTGCGATGGTTAAAACGTGTTAATTAATTAACTTAACATGATATCCATCCTCTAAAGTTTGTATATGCTGTTAAAAATATTTTTTTACGATATGGTTTTTTTATGAAATACTATCGAGTACCCGGCATGCGATGCAATGCCACTCAAAGGAAGCAAATGTTCGTGTTTTAATTGTGTTTATTAAAGTGTTTTTTGATACACCATATAGTATTGCATATAACTGCATAGAAGTGATAAAAACTCACTGTTTCCCTTTGATATAAAACGAACCTCATTGTTAACATGTTGGCAGCTCATTGCTAGCTGTACTTATTCAAAAACCTTTGCGAGCGTTCGCAAAACAACTCTCCAAAATGTTATCGCAATCGGATGAGCGGCATAGGAACGCACGCAGGATAAACAAACAAACATTCATTTATTTATATATAAAAATAGTATATAGATATTTGACTGATTTTTCGATTCACGTGATAACTAAATTTTAACAAAAAAATCATGCCACATAGGCATCAGCTAGTACACCGTGTCTTTTTTGTATATAACAATAGATAATTCAATAAATATATGTGATTATTCACTTGAGTTGGTAACTTTTACGAGATTTGAGCATTGGAGACAGAAATATAAATCATATTTTTAGAAATAGTTAACAATGATTCCGATTTCAGACAGACGATAATTGTTTTAAAAATCAAATTTTATTGAAAATTTCTTTTCTCATAAAATTCGTTGCATGATTCATCATGTACATACATCACTTTACGTCGTCAAAAAGAAATGGAGGATACAATAATTCACCAGGTGTTTGTTTGTTGCCAAGGGAGCGTCGCACCCTCCCTTTCAAGTGGGATAATATTCCTCGACAGGAAAGTGTTGAGATGTAAATTATTTCTTTGGAGATGCAACTCGGGATAATAATTTAATATTCTTCCGGGATTCAGTAGTATAATTAAGATAAGACAAAACGAAGAACAGTGATTGCAGCGTTTTTGAAAACTGTGTACGGAAGTAGTCTAAAAGGGGAATTGAAAACAAAAACTGCGAAATCTCTTTGCAACAAAATATTTTGATGTAATGAATTTTATCACAATGAAAAATAACCGTCCGTTCATGCTTCATTACATATCTATAAAATGCATCGTAGAAACGATTTTGAATTGAATACATTATCGAATTCATATTTTAAACACAAATATATTTTCTATTGAAAATTGTGATCATATTTAGATAGCTCACTGACGCAGTTCCGTATTTAAGTATAGTAAGTGTAGAATGATGATTTAATTTCAATTAGGTACAACACGACTGTTACTACAAAACCGTTCAATATAAAAATTCATATTATTGCATGTTGTATTTACATGTTTTTGGTAAGTTTACTTATACGGGTTTATATCTCGTAATTAAAAATTGTAAGTCAATAATAACACATAAATAATATGGCTATAATTATGACAGTTCCAAATTTCGATTTTTGTATAGTTATTATCCAATGTCAAATCAAATATTGATTGATGAAGTATAAGTATGATTTAAATGAAAATAAATTGTGATGCAAAGCGAAGCCACGTCCAAGAATTTTGACAGGTTGCACTGCTTGCCGACAATTTCTAAGATGTTAAAATCGTAAAAAAGATTTTTTCGTTTGTGCTCGACAAAAATGAACACTAAACAAAGTATGGAAATATCGAAATTATTTTGCATTCATGTATATTTTAAATCTGTAAACTAGTACTGGTATCGCTCCCATTATCTGCATCCCTGAAAATAGACAACATTACTGCCCATGAAGTGATTATTTATCGGATCTCTGGAGTGATACCACTTGACACGTGTGTAAATCGTATTTGGACTCTGATGTCCCATTTTTGAAATTAGGTATTGAAGTCGAATGCTAAAATTTTAGATTTTCTGTTAACTAGTCATTTCAACATTTTTTTTTATTAGTTATGCATGTTTTCGTTTTAACTCAAACACCAATCATTTTTTTTATTTCTTTTGAGAATGTGTAGGTACAAATGTTTTCTGAAAAAACATTTTTTTTAAGTCAATTGGTTTTTACAAAAGGGGTTCACTTTTCTTAATATTTCGGAGTTCATAATTCAACTGGGGAAAGGCAATAAGAAGTAGGCAGTTTTTTCAGTATACAGCTGGACACAGGTTCTATCAAAAGGATGTAAGCTGCAAATTTCAAATTATTATTATTGTTTAAATTTAAGTTTGAAAAAAGAAGGACCGATGAAAATCGCAAACACGAGAAAAGATTATTATTAAAAAAAATATATTGAATTAATATTAGATTAAGTTAATTAAACACCAGTTTACAAGTCTTCAAGGCACTTAAAAGTTTTATATATTTCATAATTTGCCTTTGGCTCAAAATCTTCAAAGCACGTTGCTTGTGCCTGTGTGGATTACGTCGTTTTTCCTTTCCACAGTCGATATATTGCCTAACGCAATAAAACAAATACAGATCAGATAAATACGATGTAAATAAAAAAGCTGTGTGTTCAGAAAATTTGCGAGTCATGGCACCTTACGAAAGCACAAAGTAACAGTGTATTAATAATGAAAACAGATGCCTGCGGCGAATACTGGGGGCACGGTGGTTTGACATTATCATACGATAACGGACAAGCCACTCCCTTATGTCCAAAATATAAAAAAAACACAATGGATATGTCATAGGATATACTCGGCGGAGCTACGGGATCCTAGGATAACCTGGAAAGAAGCAAATAAACTAGCGAGGACAGAGAATTGACAGAGATCATGTGGTGGCCGTTATAATTTGAATATAATTTATAGTTTACGCCGCTAGCACACAGCCGCGGAAACGGAACAAAAGCGGACCGTACCATACGGTTGTGCTTCTTACCGATACGCTTTCGTTCCGCTTTCGCATCAGTGTGCTAACGGCGTTAGTACTTGAAGGTAATTTGACGTTTTTTCAAAAAAAATCTTTTTTGTAATGGTTTTTTACTTAATAAAACAATGTATATAGGAAGAGGTTTACTAGTATTAAATTCAATAATAAATTGACAATGTGCTCAAGTGCGAAGTCAACCTTAATTTTATGATCAAATTGATATTATTTATTAAAAAAAAAAATACAGAAAACATTTTTGCTTTCTCTATAATAAAATAAAAGTCAAATTTTCCTTCTAATAAGATATTACAAAAGTATAAATCTAGTGCTACACAGTGAAATAATTGACAATTTTTTTAGTGGATTGTGTAAATCTTTCCGTCTCAAATTTGTATTGTCAAACTAATTATTATCAAGTCAAAGCGCTAGACAAAGAATACATACATATTTACTACTTTATTTTCTTTTTGAGTCTTTTGTCTGACTGTTATTTAAAACTCGTCTTTGTTCTCTTGTTAATCTTATTTCACAGGTATATTTTCTACTGTAGCTTGTATAATCCTCGTTTCTTCTTTATTTACTACACTTATATAAAACAACCTGTTCTACCTTTGACGATTTGCTTAACTAAAATATATCAACACAAAAATTTAAGGAAAATGTAATACTGTCAGACTTTTTAATTCCGTTGAAAGATTCCCATAGCCTGATAAAAGCAAGGAAAATATTTATTTAATTTGTGAAATTAATTTAATTCCCTAAAAGTAAATTCTGGCATGAGAAACTTGTGTTTCAGTGTGTTGAGTGATACTGTAAAATATAATCAGTGATGAACAAAGTTTAGGATTCGGGAAATATCATTTTATCTGACCAGCTATAAGAATATAACATTCTTCCAACATATCCAACAAATTATAGAATAATTCTTTCATTAATTCTATATTGTTTTATCATTTGAAAAATAAAATTGGTGTAATTTGTTAGAGCTTGCTCTACCGATCAGTTGGGTCTGGGTTCAATTCCTGGTAAGGTCAATGCTAAATTTAAATATTTTTAAATTTCAATTTGAGACTTAAGACGTGGGTGTTTGTATTGTCAACTCTCCTCGAGTTTATGTCGCATGATCTTTCAACTTAAAAATATTTGGCTCACTGGCATTATGTAGCTGTATTGTCAAATATTCTTTTAAATAATAATAAAAAAGGACTTAAAATAACTAATAAAGAAAATTTTCAAAAACTATTATTGATTTGAGATATTGATGGGTCTATTCTAATTATGACAGTTAAGTGTCAGTAGAATAGTTTAACAAGAAACGCCTATGTCAACTTTTAAGTTTTTTAATCTATATTCCACTAGATTTTATCAATTACACGAATGTTTGCAACAATTTTTTTTATAAATAGATGTCGTTGAAACCTTTACAGCAACTCTAAATAAAATAAAGAATATTATTTGACACAGATACTTTTTACAATGTCGCTGACACAGTATCAACAATGTTCAGTAAACTATTTATGCAATAGTATATGTACACATAATAAGAAATCCTTAATCAATTAAGACAACTAAAAATAATGTGAATTTTATCAATTACACTGATGTTTGTAAAAAAACGATGTTCTTTAATTAACAAACGACTTTCATTAAAAAATCGAATAGTTATGTCAAGAAAAGATTTTTTTATTTCAAGCCGCATAAAAATTTGTACTATAAATATTGCTCTTCGTGGTGGTTTTGAGGTTATAAGTAAATCCGTGTTAACCGTATACATGTTATTTAGGGAATTAAACTAGGATAGATGTTAAATAAATGTAAAAAAAAAGATTTTTATTTTTGTAAAACGCAATCGGCCAAATTAAGTAACACTAGGGATCTCTCCTTATTATATATTTTGAAAACTTGCAAGAAGCAATTAAAAAAAAAGGTTAACAACATTTCTCGTAACAGGATATATCACTGTCTTAGAATCTGATTTTTTTAACTTAATTTTAACGAAAGTTAATTAAATCAACAATAAGAAAACGAGTAAGAAGAAAACCTATCCGAATTGCTAAACAAAATCTCGGTAGAACATTTGCCTTTGTGTCATATTATAGAGAAATTAACTGCATCGTGCTCTTTTGTATGCATATTGTACAACCAAGCGGTAACTTGGTGGCTCTAATTAAATTTTCAACAATAAAATTATTTTAACACAAGCAGTTAATTAATGCTGAAGCTCTTACGAAATTTTATATATATTGTTTTGAGTTTGACGATAATAAGTTAGGAAAAGTTTAGCCGTCGTGCAGACAAAAATTCTGCTAGGAAAAGTATTAAAATGATTTATAGTGCAACTTGTTTCATGTACATATCATATATAGAACAAAGTTTGCACACGTATTAAACAGTTTTGTTAAACCACAGTGGGGCAAATCTTTTTGAAAGAGGGCCACATTAGGGAATTCAAAAGAAACGGCGAACCACAAGAAAAATAACATTTTTAGATATGTTCACTAGTATTTATCATGACAAGAAATTAAAAACAATTTAATACGACGAAAGGAATTGTTTTTCTTATTTCAAGGTTTGTCGAGTCACATGGCGCAGCAGTAAGCGTTGTTGACTTCCGTACCGGATCTCACGAGCTCGAGACCCAGTACGAACAACATTTTTCGATTTCTGTTCGAAGGCATGGGTGTCTGTGATATCTAAAAGTTCCCTCCTACCCTTCCGATCCTTCAATAACTGGGCGTAGCGAGAGCGATTCGTTAATCACTATTCCTGTCCTAACCTTTTCCTTCTATCCCTACTATTCTCTTTGGAAAAGAGAGGTTGAGGGATTGAGTAATAAACAGTTCTAATAGAAAAATCTTCCTCCGTTAAGAGGCCACATGTTCCACATTGAAATCGGACATAAAAATCTAAAAAATTACATGCTAGTTTTGCGATTATAATCTTTACTGCTTTTAAATGTTCATCAAACGGTGATTTTTGATCGTTGGGTATTTTTTATTAAGGTTTATTATTGAATATGTATGTTCACACTGATTAATCTAAGAAAACGAAAAATCTGTAAATGGTTCTGAGTGCGAAGGATTTATAATATATCCTTTATATTTATATGGGGTCTCAAAGCTTTATTATTTTTACCCCATTATAAGAAATTGTTTGAAAAATTATAATACAAGTAATATAATTTAAAGCCCCTAAAGAAAGGAAGGTACATTTCTAGAAAAAACCGACACCCAAAACCCCACTTTATCTTAGTTCTACAGAATATAATATGGCAACCGACGTTTACATAGTTTTAAAATAAATACCCGATTACTAGGAATACCGAAATCTCAGCTTTTTTCAAGTCTTGGGACACGAGATACAACATTATCATATTCCGGGAAATTTTCGCGTCCTGAGAACGTAGGTCGGACTGTAGAAATTTTTATGAAAAATATTTAAGCAAATAATTCTGTTTTTATTTAAAAAAAAATTGTTTTGAGTTTTTGATTCAACTAAAGACAAATAAGGCACAATCATAATTCAAACTTAAGTTTATCTAATTTCTGAGAGTTATTAATTTTTATCCAAACTTTTGCTTGAGCTTTGTCGAGTATAGAGCTAAAAAGTAGCAGTTATAAATATTTAAAACAAGCTACTAAAAGTGAATTTTAGATAAATAATATCCTTCTGATATTTTTATTGAAAGGCTATGGCTCCAAATTAAGCAAATCATAAATAAAACAACAAAACAATACTGAGAAAGGTTATAAAATTATTTATATTTTTTCTTTCGGCTATAAACATTATCAGCAACTCCAATCATGTACAAAATATTTTTTGTTAATAAGGTTCTCAAAATGTATTTGATTTGAATAAATGGGATTTATTTTTTACAAACATTATTGCAATTTTTCAACGATTTCTTGGGAATTTATTCTCGGACTGCTCGATACAGAATCTCTACTTACTTACCACCAATAACCAACAAATGTAATACATAATTTCTGTGATACCATCTCTGATTGTATAACAAAGCCGATAGAATTCAAATTTAAGTTATTTGACAAAAGATGGCGTCAAAGAGTTTCATTTTCAATCTTATTTGCAAAACTGCACTAAGTAAAGCTACAGAGTTCTTTTCTTAAAAAAAAAAAAAACTCAGTCATTTTCGCCTGTTAAAAAGTGCCGAATCCAATTAAAATTTCAAACTACTCATGCATGTTGCATTATAACACAAAACACAAAACAACAAACGGAAGCAAATTTGTAAGAACTTGACAAAAATCGAGCTAACATTCGCCATGTGTAAGTCGGTGACGTAGTAACACGTATTGTAGAAGTATGCAATGGGCTGAAGCTCGAAAAAGCCCTGAGATTTATTTAATTATCCTATGTGAATGTCTAATAACAAGCGCCAAAGCCGTTCGTGTGTATCAGTGTTCTTCAACCTATGGTCCGCGGACCGGCACCGGTCCGCGATAACCTTTATGTTTCGAAATTTTTTCGACACAAATGTTTCTTTTGTACTAAAAGTGAGAATTTTTTTTTACAAAAAAGTAACAACACATGTTGCACCAAAAAAGTGATTTTATTAGCTTTCACAAATAAAATTATATGTAACGCTTCAATTGCTAATTTTTGAATAGTTGTACAGTCAATTCTCGACTTACAATAGGTTACGTTACGCTACCTTGGACGTAAGTCGAAGCGGTCATAAGTAGAATTTCATTAAAATAAAAAACATTTTAAAAAATCCAACAGACAGCGATAAAATTAAAAATAAATAGCTAAAAGTATTTATTGCGCGTATACCCATTAATGTAATTTATATGGTTCACCCGCGGTCAAATATTATTTTATTAAATATTTGAAGGAAATTGGTGAACAAAAATATTTTTGACTTATTTATACTCCATTAGTCCAAATAGTCGTAATTCGAGAGCTGGCTATGTGTATATGTAATTGGTTGACGCTGGTCAGCAAATGTAAAAAGGTTAAAAAACACTGGTGTAGATGTATATTGTAATAAATTTGTAATTATTTCTCAACAACATCAAAAGTATCAATGAGATAATTAAATTATCACAATAATAAAGAGAAATCGTATGTGGATCTCATTTAATACATTTTAAGCTTGATTAAGAAATTTACATAGAAAAACAATAATGCTCAGTAATTTTCGGAGCATCGGTGTCAAAATATTGTTACCTTATTCAGAGGCTTAAAGCGGACCATTTTTTGAATCATGAACTTATTTTATATGTATCAAACATTTCCTGTGCTACGAATTGCAAAATGTGATCATTTATTCGCCTTATGTAAGGGTAGATGTTTGAACAATAATGTCAAATGAAATATATTGGTAATAAATACTTAAAGGTAATATATATACAGTCTTATTTTTTTTTTAATAGTTAATTGAATTGTTTTTGGTTGGATTAATGAAGTATCATTTTAAAATTCAATGAAATAAGGATTACAAAAAGATTTTTTCTTTTTTTATGTATTTGAAAATGACTGTCAGTAATTTCTCTTGTCATTTCTTGTTCCATAGTTGAATGGTCAATGTTCATAGTTTCGGTCTTCTTGGTTTCGTGGATAGGTGCTCAAATTCTCGAATGGAAATATTTATGAACATATTTGATTTATTGCGGTGCTCAGTAAGGAGTTAAAAGTTAAAATATGTTTTCTACCATGTGTAATTTTGTCACAAATGATTAAATAAAATGATTTTTACAGCGTCTTTATTGGTTATTAATGAAAGGGTGAGGCTAGTATAACAAACAGACACTTGATTACTCAAAATATATTAATGCAAAAGGGCTAATCAAATACATACTTCGGTTTTTGGAAAATATTTTTTTTATTATATTAAAGCATAATATCTCAACACAAAAAAGTTTTCGATTGAATCTTTAGAATATAAAAAAAAACATAAAAAAAATACAAATATAATAATGATAATGAACAATAAAGAAATTCATATTTTTCGAAAACACAAACACATTTTTGAATAGAATAAGGTAGAAATATAACGACCGAGTTACGTTTTGTTGAATGCTTTAATTAATTCTAACAAAGAGATAAAATGTACAAGAAAATATATGGTCGGTAGAAGTAACTAAGTAATAAAGAGAAAGACTGTTGCAAATATTAAGGGAGAAATAGAAAACTTCTGTTTTTCGTCTATATTATATTCTAGTCATTTGTGCGGTGTTAAAAATGGGAGCCGGTAAATTGCTCAAATGCAATTGCTTGAATGGAAATTGCTCGAATAACAACATCCTCGAATAACCAGTTCCTCAAACGTCAAATGCTCGATTTGCATTCGAGCAATTTACCGGTAACCGTTAAAAATAGATCATTAAAAAAAAGTTTTTTTTTATAAAACATTATTATCGAAATGCAAATTTCGGGTCAGTAGTGCCAAAGCTTATCGAATGGTTCACAATGTAAACGATTCAAATGTGAACTATGGAAAGGTAAAAGAACGTAATACAAACATTTAGGTATAATTTTTGGAACAAAAAACGTGTTTTCATGATTTTTGGGCCGAAGGCAAATTATGAAATATAAAAATTCTTAGAGTGCACGGAGTTTTATTAACTGGTGTTGAATTGGCTTAGTCTAATTTAAATTTTATACATTGTTTAAGAAAAACCTTTTTTTAAGTTCTTTTCCTGGTTACAATTTTCACATACCTTTCGTTTTTCAATGTTTAAAGCTAAATAAAGATACTAATTTGGCATTTGCAGCTTACATCCTTTTGATAGAACATGTATCAAGATGTATACATTGTGATTTTAAGTGGAGTTCCGTCCTTTTTCTTTTCCACAGTCGATATGATATTGAAGTTTCATCAAGCATCCACAGTCGATTTTTTAAATTTACTGTACTTACATTTATGAAAATTCTGTTAACACCTTTTAAAATAACTCGTCAGTCAGAGAGACATGTCACTAAATTATTTTTTCTATGATAGTAATCTTTTACTCTAAAATGAATGGTTAATATAATATGTGCCACCATGTTATGAAGAAAATATTTTTAAAGCTACCCAAATTCTGTTGGTATTCATTAAAAATATAAATCGCTGAAATACTCAACAGTATCTAAGTTGATTAAAGGTAATTCTTTGTTTATTTTTTTGACAATGAAGAACTACCATCTAAATGCAAATTAAATCAATCAAAATATGACGTCAATAGTCAGAAAGCCTTAACAGTGGTTTTTCCCTAGTAATTATCAATTGTTTTTGTGTAGCCACAAGGGTAGGGCTGCCAAGCGTCCCGGCTTAGAGCTCCCCGACATGGCGTCTTGAATGGACCTTTCAGGGATAATCTCGCATTGTTTATAAATGCCGAGTCTAATATAAGTAACAAACTATCAAGATGATAATTTACGAAAAATATATAAGGCACATGCAATAATAGTGAAGCCTTCAAGGGTCACTTTAAAACCCCAAATATATTTTTTTAAGTGTTGCCGGCTGCGTGGTTGAATTTCAACGTAGTTGACTTAGAACATGATGGTCACGAGCTCGAATGCCAGAACGGACATTTTGTATACAGTAGAATATTTTTTCAATCGATTTATAGATTTCTGTCAGAAGGCATAAATGAATGTGATGTCGTGAATATCCTTACACTTATATCCTTAGCTAACCACTAGTCCTGTCATAGTTCTATCCTTCTATCCCTACTCTCTTTAAAAAAGACAGGTTGAGTAACAAACAGTTCTTGTAGAAAAAATCTGCTGATATACCTTCATTCGGAGGCCATATTCTCCAAATTAGTAGTAAACATGGATTTAAAAAAGTATAAATAATTTTAGTAAAATAAATACAAAATATTCCTACAAGCAAATCATCAAATACAATTTCGGACTGTGGATATATCGAGCATAATATGCATATTATGTTGTACACATCGATTCTTGTTCGATCACCGAAGTTGAGGCATAAAAAAAGCCCGGTTTTAACGTCAAAAAATTTGGCAGCCCTACACTAGGGGCTTAAATTATTCAACTGTATCGTTGGACCAGATTTGTGTAAAGTAAAAAAGTTCATAAGCCACCATGATTAAAATGTAAATGTAAATATCGGTGTACCCATGTTAACTCAAACATATGCCTCGTAAAGTAAACAAAAAAGACGTTTACCTATTATTTTAACTTAACCCTACATCAGCACTTACTAATTAATGCCATATGGGTTCCAATTATAATTTATTGCCCATTAAATTTGATTCAACCCGATAAGCCCAATTCAAAAAAAAAATGTTTTTTAAACGGTCTTCATTTTGTTATAGCTTGAGAAGTAATCGCTTTTACCCCTAGTTTGTGACAAGGGTAAGAAATAATTTCTACTGTTACAGGATCAAATCGGTGATATATTTTTTATTTATAATATTCAATCAATACGTTGCTTCTTGCTAGGCAACGAAGTTTGACTCATTTGAATAATATTGAATTTGAAAAACAATGTATTTGATGACAATAAAATATATATTTTTTTTAAAAAATTGCGAACATATACACTTGTTGTGTTGAATATTTAAATACGATTTTCTAACATACATATATAAAGTTTGTTTAAATAACAGTGGTCTTTGCATATTTTTTCAATAATAAAACTTTTATAATTGAAGCCATAATATTCTACACGTCTTAACGTATCGTACAAGTGAAGTAACCTCAGTTAATGCACATTGCAATAGTTTTTATCTTCATAAAATAAAAATATGCAATCCACCAAAACACCAAATAAAGACGTGATTGTACTTTAAAAGACTTTAAATTTAAAGTCATAGAAAAAAGCTTTACCATTTTACTAGTTGGCTCACTTCACCTCTAATGGGGCCATTTATTACCAAGTCTTAATTAATATACATTTTCCACACGATGAAATTCTGAACGACGAATATTATCCTCACGATAATCTTTCTGCTTTTAATTTTCTACTGAATTGTCCGAATTCGTTTTAATATTTTATAAGTTGGTTCACTTCACCTCTTGAGGGCCCAATTGATACTTAGTCTTCCTCAGACGCTTAGTAACCAAATAGTTGGTTATTCTAAAATAGAACAGAGTAACTAAAATTTTATAAATTAGGTTATCATATATTCGAAACCGATAAACAAATAAAGGTAAGGTTGAAATAAAATATTATAAGTAAGATTTTAAAAATAAATAAATTAGTATGAAGTTTCTCAATAATTACTTTTATTGTCACATTTTAATTTCCTATAAACTACATTATAAAGGATAAAGATTCATTGAACCGAGAGGTGTAATATTTTTATTATTTTATCTAACATCAAAAATCGTCATGGTTGTATCTCACATTTATATAAGCATATTTAATGGTACCCAGTGCTAAAAAGTTCGACCGTTTTGTAAGGAAATTGTCTGTCAATAATTATGTCATCACAATATAATGTGATAAAATTTTCGACGATAGCTTGGTGTTGCAAAATTTATTGAATTTCAATCCAGGAAACATTGCTTCCAACATGCAGATTGCATAAAAAAATAATATGCATAGGAACAAGGCATTTGGCTGTCCCGAATATGACGCCAGAACAAGTCTCACCATAGGCTGACAATTGATACAATGTTGTAGAAAATAAATGTCAAATATTCGAACATGAAATAAAAGAGTAGTTTAGGATATTCTCATCTTCTGTATGGTGAATTCAAGAAACCACTCGAATGTATTATAAAGTAATAAACGACGGAAGCCAATCGTAGCACTTGTTCATAATATAATATATAACTGTTTTCTTATTTATTAAATATTATATAAAAACGAGGGATAAAACTGATTCAGGTCTGTTTAATTTTACAATATTGTATAACAAGGAATATTGATATTTGAAATAAAACCACGTGTCTTCGATCGTCTAAACCAGAGGTGGGAAACCTGTAGAATTTCCGCTACTCTGGTGCGGCCTTTTGACTGATACCATTTTTGTGTATGACGTTATTTTCTTTAAAAATACTTCTTCTTCAGAATGAAAATTTTGAATGAACATTTTCTCCAGTTAGCGAAGATCACTAACGAACAGATATTAAAAAACATCCACATCAGGTTTATCAACTCGGCGCCTCATATTGTTTTGTTTGCTTTTTGATCCCTTCCACTTGGAAATTTGGATATGAAACGAATAAAATATGTAAATGCGTTGATATGCTTTTTAACCAAAATAACCCAAACATGAAATTCTAAAAAAAATACTTACGCGATGTTAGAACTATGCCAACGATATGTGAGTCATTAGAAATTTACGCAACAACTGACTTAATAGTTGTGGAATACGATGACAGGTTTACCGATTTTGAAATTATTGAAATAGCACTAAATATGTATTTTCAGGCTCATCTGGTTAGTGTTTTCTTTGTACCTAAAGATCTACGGATGGAATTGATTAAGCTGTCAGTGGATGATATTTTAAAATTATTGTTTAATATTTTACTAAAAAAGATCCGATTAAAATATGGGAAACTCACCTCTTCGACAACATGTCAAAAAAATGCTTTTTTGCTTCTCAACAACTTACTGCTGTGAATCTTCATTTTCATACTTAACACAGATAAAGATATTTATGATTACAGATAATTGATACGCATTTAGAAGATCAACTGAACCTGTATGTTTCACCGAATATTTTAATCCTTTTCCACGTACATCAGACACAAAATAGCTATTAAATATTGGTAAACTGTAACATTAACAAATATTTTTAATTATGTTTGAATTTTATTATGTATTTTTTTTGTTGATACGTAACTGGGTGATTGAAAGGGTGCCTAATTTTTTGAGATACTAATAATAATAGATCTCTTGGATTAAAAGTATTCTGTACATAAAATTAACATACAATATAGCATATGATTCACTTAAAAATCTATAAAATTCCTGTGATTTTCAGTATTGTTCTTTTAACAATAATTATTAATTCATAATTTTGGCATTGTAAATGTGTATATTTCAATGAAATGTGTCTAGACTAATTCACACTGTAAATTACAAATATTTATTTTAGATCTGTGGGGGTTTAACTAATATCTGATAAATGAATGCGGCCTTCGAAAATGAAAGGTTCCTCACCTCTGGTGTAAACTCTAAATGCTCCGAGAAAGATTTAATTGGTTATGATGGTTTGTTATTTTCTCATTTCCGATATCATGTGGCTTGTAAATTGTTGTTCATAAATAAATAATGTTATTATTATTTTGAATTATGTTTGATCGAAAGCGTTTCTATCAAAATTTATTGTTGAGTGTTTCTCAAAGTCAAACATTTTTCAAATTTTATAAATATAATATTAATATCGGGTATATCGCGAAGCCTTACTTAAACCTTACGGAATAAATAATTTGACTAGCTTAATTTACTTAGTTGGATATTGTGGTTTTAAAGGGATGGACACAGTTTCAATCGATATTGGTTTCTCTCGGTATATTGACAACTTATTTATAATTAAAAATTGAATTTAACTACTTGTCGATAACATTAACACGTTGGATTCCAGAGCCGTGTTTTTACGTGATAAGCTAGACGAGCGTTGTGTCCCGGGAGAAAGACTCAGTATAAACATTATAGCCAATATTTAAATCAGTGTTTAAATTATTATTTGTATTAAAAATATTATAAAGAAATTTGATTTTATCAACCAAGAAGATCACATGATGGTGCAGTCACCGAGTTCATTTTCAATTGTAAATTTAGATATTCCAAAAAAAATGATGTCAAAAAGAATTTCTAAAAATAATTTGTTACTCTATTAGTAACAAATTATTTTTAGCATCAGCAAAAAATAAGTAAGTAAAATTGAACCTGCAGGGTGTGCGTCAAGCAAAAAAGAAGTAAGACTCGGTACATGTGCAAAAATTGTTAAATGGCTTTCTATAGCAGAAAATAATACCATAGATCAGGGTTTTCCAAACTTTTTCTGCAATGGAATACTTCGCAAATTCGGAAATTTTAACGGAACACTTGGTTTATTTTTAAGGTTAGATAATTCATAATCTAATAAATAAAAAATAATGTTTGTTTGTTCGTACTCTATGGACTGCCAAATTGCTGATCCGATTGTAATAAAACCTTGACAAACTTTTTGCTTGCACTTTCGGGAAGGTTATAGGTATATTCAAACTAGCTTGCAGTAGATCTTATATATAAAAATCAATGTCTGTATGTCTACCGTTTATGCAATTCAACTGCCAACCTTTGATTGACGATCAAACAGCATTCAGACAATTCAAATTTGACGCTCGATTGTTTGTATTGAAAAATTAAAAATGTAATATTTCAAATCGGTCAACTCGTGTCGTCTACATTTTGAAATTTCGTTCAAATGTGTTCGGTGCATTAAGTGTTATTTTTTTTCGTATCTTGTGAGTTGCCACACCGCCCATCCGATTGCAATAAAACTTTAACAAACTTTTTGCTAGCGCGAAGGTTATAGGCATATTAAAATTAAGTTACAGTAGGTCTTATATATAAAAATCAATTTTTGTATGTCTGCCATACCGTTCATGCAACTTGCGCGAAGGTTATAGGCGTAGTATAATTAAATTAAAGTAGGTGGCGCGTGTGTTGTACCATATAAAATCGGCAGCAATCGTCAAACAGACAGAAAAAGAAAACATGCACTTCAATAAACACAATTAAAGCACAAATACTTTCTTTCTTTGAGTGGCATTGCAATGCTTGCTGGGAACCGGCTAATTGATAATAAATTATTGCATTATAACAAAGTCTCAATCTAAGCGTTAGGAGAAAATTCATCTCAAACACACATGGATAATAACGTAATTGTAAAAATTAGACAACATAAAGATGATGTCTGAAGAATCTGATTGCCAGGATAGAGCTCCAATCGATTGGTCATAGAGTTAAATGTTTTGTGTCGCACTCAGCAGTCAATTTAGATCGAAAGACGACATCACACCCGCTCTCTAGGCATTGGACGCAATACGATTTTATGTAAGTATCGCTACGATATACTCAAGTTTATTCAAGTCGTGATAGGCCTTGCATTCTTATTTAATTTAACATTCATTACAAACATAAGTTGAAGATTTCTTAACAACATAATTATTTTCGGACAGTTCAATTTAAATAAATAATGTTTGAATCTTTTGAATACTTAAACATACGAAGTGCTATGATTTATTCACTGATACCCTTAGTTTTAAAATGATTAATGAGGTGTCAAAAATATATTTATTTTACGAATCCATCTCTTCATCGGGAAGTCTGAGTCATAGGAGCTGATTAAAGGTTCTTGGTTATAGATAATAATCATATATTGTAGCATATAAATTTGACCAGAAACAGATGATTATTGATACACAATTATTATTTTTAGATTGCCTCGTGTACAATTTGTACACAAAAGCTGTCTCTTATATAATATTGTCAAAAAACAAGATTATCATGAAACATTGAAAATATCTACCACTTAATAAAATATGCTTACTTTACTTTCCCTTCGGAATAATAAGCAAGGTGTAAAACATCTGTACCAATATATTTATTATATCTATATGATTTTTATTGTGTAACTCATTAATCATAAACCAATTTTTACCTGTCGAAATAAACGTATGTGGGTAAAACTACTATTTGAAACAGAGATACTTAACTCTCGCGGCTCGGAGACTAGAAAAATACTTCTCTGCCGATGGGGGTCGTTTAGGGACCCCAGTGGTTTCCTCATTATTGGCCTTATTCTTATAAATTTCAAAAAAAAATAGTCTAAGGGCTTTAAAATATCTCTCTGCATCATTCCTCATACATTTTTTAAAATAAAAATCCGAGGTTTTTTAATAAATAATCATATTTTAAGTTGCGCGTAAAAAAGACGTCATTCCAGTACAAATATAAGTTTACAACTGACGCGTTCAGCTCAGTTATCTAACGAACGATCGCTGATAAGCGGGCGCTTATCTCGTTATCGCATTATCGCGTTATCGCGTATTTATAAAAATAAAAAAGGTCCAAAAAACTATGACATAAGAATACCTTAATTATAAACATTGTATCACCCATATAGATATAGATATTTAAGAAAATGTGGGTATTGGGGTCGCATTTCTTGAGCTTAAAACCGGAAAAGTTAATTAAAATCAAAGTTATTTATTTATCTTAACTATCCTAATATTATTTTACGATGTTGGATTATTTTATTTCATAAGAAGCTCTTGTGATAAATATAAAGTAAAAAAAAACTATTTTTCTACAAGCATTTTGTGTAACTATTTTATTTCTTATAACTAACTGCATATACTATGTCTTGCTTTATTTAAAACGTAGCACAGACGAAGAGTTATAAATACGCACTAAGAGTTATAAAAAAATTCTATAAGGTAAATAAAGTTAGTAATTGATAATTGGTGATTGGAGATAATATTTTTTTAAAGAGAGTTAATTTTAGAGGATTTTCGTGTGATTTCTCAATCAAGGAAATGTCGAATAAAGGAATATGTTCGTGTAATTAATTCTATCTACAATTTTTTTCCTGAGCTAAAAATGTTATTCACTCTCAAAACAAAGATAGAGTGGCTGAATAAAATCTAGTTCTTATATTATAAAAATATGTTGAGGTGCTCAATTAAAAGACATGAGATAAAATACAATTTTTTAACGAAATAGGGCGGCTGAATAGTTCTGATAGGCGTTGTTTTAAATCAATCGAAATCTTAAAGATATAAAAAAAACACACGCTTTTTTATACACCCCGGTGTGCAGTATTCATCCCTTGAGCTCGATTGACCGACGTTTTAACAAAAGTTTTTTACACAGACCCCCGTGGTATTGTTTGAAAGACTCTTATAGTCATTCTCTTAACATAACGATACTTTCTTATAGTTGTTTATGTTGTTATTTTATATTCTTCTATCAATTTTACAAATAAAAACATATTCAATATGATTATTATATCGTGCTATTGTGTATTTATTTTGTGTTATGGTGTGTACTTTTCGAAAACTTTTTTCTTTTCGCTCACAAAATAGAGCATATAGACTTCTAATGGAGGTAATGTACAGCAGATGTTTTGTCTATGGGAACCACTTGCTACTCAGTTGATCAATCGCTTTCTTTGTCGGAGAGAATAAGAAAAGAAAAATAGGTCTATGACAGGACTAGTGGTTAACTAATCGCTCTCTCTGCGACTCAATTTTTGGTTTGTATTGGTGGTGAGATGGAATCTTAGATATCACAGACATACATGCCTTTGAACAAAATTCATAAATTGATTGAAACTTCTGACCTTACGGGGATTCAAGCCCCTGAACTCCGCAAGTGCAAATATATATATATATATATACATATATATATATAACAGTAAATGGGCAAGAAATGTAGATACACATTTATTAAAATCATTATTAAAAAGTTTACTTATTTATTACAGAATGTGTAATGAAAATAATTTTCAAAATACGAAAATCTATGATTTCGTTTTTTTTACTAACCTTTTCTTATACACACATAAAACAGTATGTTTTAATAGTATAATCAGTAGCGGTGAAGGTAATCAATAATAATATAGAATTAAATCATTTTATTCGGAATTGTAACGGATATTTTTTAAAACTAATTCTTTTCTCTTCATAGCAATTGATGGTTATAAATCACTATTACTAGTATAAAAATATTTTAAAAAATTGGTTCATTGAGTGAAAAACACTCAAGTTATCTAAAACTGTAAGTAGGGTTTCCTTTATTTGTCTACTTACATATATTTTTAAAAACGATTTTCGTAGAAGTATTGTATGTATATATAAGGATAGGGTTCTTCCAGGATTAGTATTAGCTAATCACTCTCGTTAGGCCAGGTTAGGTCAGGTTAGGCGAGCGGGAGCTTAATTTCGGACATAACAAGCATCCATGCCATGGGACAGAATCCCATTTTCCGATTGAAATATGAAAGTGTTAGTACTGAGATACGAACTTGTGAGTACCCAGATAGAAGCCAACTACTTTGACCACTAGACCCCAGGGACCCGACCAATTTATCAATTATTGCCACTGATGAGTACAGGTAAATCTGAGTCAGTGCTTTGGATATACAAAAGTTAGGGATGATAAATATTACGTATTATTTTAGAATATTTATAATATGAGTATAAGTTTGATATTTAAGCTTCTAAAGCAGTGCTTCTTTACCCTTTCGAAGTCATTGTGTACTTTTTGGCATAAGAAATAATAGCGGTGCATTAAAATCAAAGAAGTAGAAAACAAAGAAAAATATGCGGACATAAACTTTATAACAAATATAACAGATTATATTTAACAGTTGTAAAAAAAAATATTAAAGAAAAGCTCTACATATTGTATACGATTCGACGCGAGGCAACACGTGCGATCAATTAGGCAAAAACAATTCGTCGACATTCATAATTTCGCGAAGCATTCATTCGATTTCACCATTTCGCGGATTTTTAAAACTTTTACCATTTTTCCCGCCTTGCACTTGTAACAAGCTCACGGTGTACCAAGTGCACCGCGGTCCGCCGGTTAAGAACCACGGTTCTAAAGCTTTGAGATGTGGGGCGGACGGTGTCTAGTCGTGCACGGTTTGTCCTCCAAAATGACAGTAATTTATAACATAAAAAAAATAATCAATTTTTAGTCAATTCGTAAACTTTGGGATGCTATGTCTGATGATGTTTCTCAAAGAAGCGAAACACGTATCACATATTGAAACACAAAAGTGGAATAACAGAATTATCAAATTCAATTAATAGTAATTTCACAAATGGCTACCGCGAAGAGCCTAATAATAAAATATCTCTATCGAGATAAATATAATATATTGATAGTTGAGAATATTTGTTCAGGTGTCAATAACAATTTAATCACATTCTTACATAAATTTAAATTAAGACGCTCTGATTTATGACATGTCTAACTCCACAAGCGTGCTACTATTTCCGTGTAATAAAACATTTAAGTCATCTAATTAATTATACATATAAAAATAAACTGCACTTCTCGTTAAACGATAAATAAAAATATTTTATTTTATCGCTGCAGTTGGTGATTCCATATCAGTGATAAATGTATTTTCAAGTGTTGCGTAAAATCAAAGCATACCTCAATTTTTCATTCACGGCAAAGTTATATAATAAGCATTGTTCCTTATCGGAGCGCTGAAAAAGGCTGTAATAAGACTGCCTTGTATCATTAGCATAAACAAAAAAGAACGAGTTCAAACGTTCCCTCTTAAACAAATAAACAATGGTCTTGGTAAGGGAGCAAAAAAATCCAACAAGCGGCGCAACTAATTTGAATAATTGCCAACTTGATATTATTTAATGGCGCTATGGCGTTCTCTTCCAACACCATTGCAAAGTTTTACCTACGTATTTATTATGGCAGGGATTGCAATCTTAATAAAACGAAATAAAAGAGTTAAAAAACAGTGTATTATTCATATTGTCGATAACTACTGCGGAACCAAACGACCAAGAAAGCAATAGTATCATTAAACGATATTTAATTTCTAATCAAAAGAAATTGTAATCCTTTTATTGAATCTACATTTTTACATAATGCTCAGGACAGGTTTAGCTCACTGCAAAGATTTTAACCAGTTGAAAATGTTGCACTAATTTTTTTTTGTTGTTTTTTATAGGAGAATTACTAGTTTATTGTTTCGCCATGTTTACCAGATATGAGAGCAACCAAATTTTTAACAATTACTTTAAGAATATTTGCAAAAAAGCATTGGAAATGTTGGGATTTATACTCTATACTACTTGGATTTCTTCTGGAGTAAAAATTGTGATATTTATGTGCACTCCTCCCCCCAATGACGCGAACTTTAATTACGCGAATTCCAGAAATATTCGCGGCTGTTTTTTCCAATTGCACGGATGCATTCCATTGTCGATACTGTGTGGACGTGCATTTGGCACGTGCGTGTCTCATCACGCAGCCGGGCGGCTGTCTGTGCTGTGCATACAGTCAAACGTTGGTGGACGAATGCATTTTCCCGCCTAGGAACTAAAAATTTCGCACATATATTTTTAAATAAAAATAATAAAAGATTTTTAGTATTTTTTAAGCATAAAATTTATTTGATCAGGACCGGTTTCGCTCATTGCGAGCATTATCAACTGATAAGAAAATGTTTTTCCCGCTTCATCAACACAAAATCGTAAAAGGTCAAAATGAGAAATCCGTCATTCTTCTTGGTCATAGAACTAGCGTGCCATTGGATATGCTACTAGGCGGATTCTCAACAATGTTTGACGGTATAACCTCTGATGTTAACATACATACATATGCTTGGTGGGGACATTCTCGGTCGGTTTCCTTGAAAATTTATTTTCAAATAGAATACAGGTAGTAAGCAAATCACTCACCCTTATTCTAGAAGTAAGCTTTTATTTTTTTATAATATTTGAAACAGCTTAGTAATTATTATAGTTTTCAGTTGGAAATGTATTCTTAAAAAATATCCACCGGATTCATAAACAAAGTTATTGGTATATTTTGTATGTCTAGCAAAAGTCTTAATAGTTAGGAGAATATTTACGATGCACAAATTAGTTCTGATAAACGATATAAAATATTTTTTGCTTTTTTTCAATGGCGTTGTGTTTGTGAACAAAATTTGTAGTCACTGATAATGTTTGCTGTGGATTTATTTTCAACAGTTTATATGGATAGTTTGTAATCATTAGAGTTCTTCATCTACAAAATTAATTAAGTTTTGTAGATTTTAAAATTAAAAACAATAAAATTCAGTGTTGATATGCAAATTTCGTATTCCGATTTAGCAGTTCGAATAAATCTTAAATTAAAACCCCTGCCGTTGAAATAGTGTTGGGTGTGATTTCTCTTTTTTGTGTAAACGTTCTATTTTTTTCTACTTTATTCTGTTTTATACCATTGTACGCCTTTTAACACCTTTTGTTAAGAAGACGTGACTCGCCTAATTTTATGAGTGCCTTTTCCTTTATTATGTACGGCATGGTTTAGTGCCAGTTTTGGTTTTATTTTATCGACAGTCTGAACAATTTACGTGCATCTTTGTAGTTTTTTTGTCCATCTTAAAAAGAAAGACATTCTTTAAGTCAAGTATATCAGACTTTGCGATGGGGTGTTTTGATAATGTCGTGATATGCTACCCTTAGAATGATTTTCATTTATATACGTTAACAATGGTGATTTTAATATTCATTGAAACATCTAGATTAATGAGTTTTAAACACAGCAGCTCATTACTTACATGCTATATTTATATCGATCATATAGATGAAAGTTACTCGATATTATCATAATATGCAGATTTAAATAATAAGTCATTCCTCAATTAGAACTTACGTATACATTTTAAATCCTCGGATTCAAGCATTGATTGGAAACAGTGGCGGCCGGTCAATGTGACTTTAGATTAATACACCCCTTGTATATACAGGGGCGGTTTTATTTCATGAAATAATATTCAAACATAACATTTAGAACATTAACTCATTTTAAACTCTTCATGTATTTATTGTCTATAATAAATATTTAAGTACATTTTATTTTGTTTTATTTTATAGTCAATAAAAACATGAATGAATAGTATAAATGTTATGTTTGAATATTATTTCATGAAATTTAACCACCCCTGCATATACAAGATGTGCATTGATCCAATGCCACATTGACCGGCCGCCACTGATTGCAAATATGGGAAGGAAGACATTACAGACATCCGATCATTCAAAATAAATAACTTTTTCGATTTTGGATTTGAAACACAAAACTAAAAGTACAGTCAACTAAAATTACCTTGATGAAATTTTTTTTTTCAATTGCATCGGGGCTGCGGGTCACATGGCTTTTATAAAAAGGGGTCGAAAAAGCCACCCGAAAAAGGTTGGGAACATATGACTTAGACGGACGTGACAATTTATAAATTGTACTTTTATAAATTTAAGTAGTTTAAATCTAAGTTTTTTCAATATCATTCTCTACGTCCAATTATATCTTCACTTCCGCATGACTTTCGATGACGATTTCAAATGTTATATGTAGCGCATTGGAAACTTTCTGTTGCAACGACTATTATTTCTTTTTCAATGAAATAATCGAGTATTAAACAGAAAATAATGTTGAGTAATAACGATTTTCAAACTTATTTTATATGTGAAGCAGTCAATGAATACAATGTTGAGTTAACTTGTTATGGAAATTTGTGAACATGAACTAGGCTGGTGAAACTTTTTAATTATAAATTTTAGACAACACAGCATGCCTTGGCGGAAGATGTAGTTGAAATTCTATGACAAAGTAGATAATATTTAGGTATTCAATCCTGAAATTATATCGAATATATTATTATAATGTACAGCTCGTCATAAAACGACTGTTAAAGTATAATAAATATTTAATAAAAACCAGCTGTAATCTACATTCAATTGTAAAAGAATAACAATTTAAAATGTTAATATTGTCAATTTCATATAACATAATATGTAACATATTATAACATATTAACATATATATATCAACATATAACATAATATTTAAATATTGCTAAAAACACACATTTTGATGTCAGTAGGAAATTTTATAAATTTCGTATGTCAAAGCAAATTCGAGAAGTTTGTTATAATTAACATGTGATAATACATTGAGTCATCAAGAGGTGAAATGACCAAAAGTAATAAAATGGTAAAATTTGTCTATTAGACTTTTAAGTAAAGTCAATCAAATTGTTAATCAGTTACTTAACCTTTTTTTTCGAACAGAGTAGCGATTTAAAGATCGAGCTTAGAGATAACTAATCGCTTTTGTGGCACCCTGTTTTTATGATGAGATATATGGCGGGAGGAAATTTTAGATATCAAAGACATCCATGCATTCGAACAATAATCCGAAATTCGAAGGTATAATCTGTCCGTAATGGGATTCGAACCCGCAAGCTTTGCAACCGAAGCCAATGACGTTGACGTCTCAACCACGATCCCGGCAACCAAATAAGTGTATATTTATAATATATTATCTAGCAAAAACCATTTGTAATTTGATAACGAGGATGTCATAAAATATCATCAGCCATATATATTTACTTAGAGATATTATGGATGACAGAGGAAAACGCTTATGTAGTTGGATAATTTGGAGATTTTATTGGTGTCCAGTGTGAAAGATTAATCTCTACTGAAGATGAGGAATGGTTGACATTATATTGATATGGTATGATTTATAGTCACCCGCTCCTACTACCACTTTTGTGATGAAAACTGGTAGACATTTAAAATTTGCAGCTAAATTAATTGTGTTTAAATTTTGTTATCGTGTAACTCGTAATATCAATTTTTTAATTGTTTATGGCCTTAAATGGCATTGTTTTTCGATACCCGATGCGATTTTTGTTTCTTTCTTCCTTGCTTTTTGGGACACGAACCGAACACAGCATTTGTGGAGGACAAGTACTGGTCCTGGAACTTGCTTCCAGAGACCTTAAGTTGTAAATTAACTTGCAGTTTTTTTCTTTTGTGGTTTTTCGTCCGAGATGAAAGAACTGATATTTTTCCATTTCGACGAAAATTAAAATTCATTTTGTTCTGCGCGTGGAGTTTAGCATCAATTTTCTTAACTTTTATAAAATCGTGTGAGCAAGCTAGGTATTATAATAGTTATTGTGTATTGTGAATTCAAAATTTTGTTTGTTAAATATTGTATGTGATTAAACTTTGATGATTGTAAATTCCTAAATAAACGTTTTCGTAACACTAGAGCGATGGTTTTTATTTAATTCTTCCTCCCTGTTTTATGACGAGTTCATTCAAACTGTTATTGGTCTTAATGACTTATATTAGTGGGGTATAACATTGTAAACAAAAGTAGAAATTTCTCACAATAAATGAAACTCGCTCGAAAATAATTTAAGAGTAATTTCAATATATTATATCGAATATTGACATTAGATATTCGGACATTGAGCATCACGTGCATATGTTGTGTTATATTTAGGAACAATATAAAATATTCATTATTTAAACTAGGATTGTACAGATGCACTCGCTTTCTATTGTGAAGACAACAAATATTATATTAATTACTTTATCTCTGTGTTTGAGCATGATACTAATTACTTTATCTTTAGTTTTGAGTATGAAGGCAGTAAAGAGGCAGGGGCTCAACATGTGGGTTCATTAGAAAGTAAATAAATGATCATAGTCATCCAAAACAATACGTCGAAAAACTATCCTAAAACGGGCATAGTTAGATCGATTAACTAACCACAAGTCATGTCTTAGTTCTATCCTTCTATGCCAACTCTATTTGTAAAAGAGAGATTGAGCAACTGATTAAACAGTTCTTGTAGAAGAAAATCTGTTGAGATACTTAAATTAGGAGGCGAGAGCGGATATGGATTAAAAAAATCATTTCCTTTAAAGAATCGAGTGTTACACAACATCGTTATAAATACGAATGGAAAAATGACTGTTTAGTGGTGTATTGTATTCGAAGGCAACGAATAATCATTATTTTCATGCATGTATAAACAATTCGTTGAAGTTTTTTTATTGGATCAGGGTAACAACAAAAGACTGTGGTACATTATTTATTCAAAATTCCAGCACACTTGCGACGGGGCTTTGAGAGTTTTGTTAGGTATCAGTCTGTCTCCCTGGGGAGTATCAGGGAATCAGAATGGGGTCAGGCGTGTGAAGTTTTAGGCCGGTTATAGTGGACCAGATGTAGGTAATAACTGATGTCGGTTATTGTGGGTAGGACCTTAAGGGAATGAGATAAGTACGCAGTTTGTGGACTCATATTATTATGCTGGGAGCGATTTTCCTTGAGCAATAAAATAAAGAGCGAAATAAAATCACACTACTGGACATTTCTGTATGCCCTTATAAATAATGAATTGAATTGCAAATGTTTATAACCTTTCGTTGATATTAAAGGGTCAAGAGTAACAATTGACCGCTCAAAACATTTATTACATCGGATGTCACTTTTTACTGCGGATGATATTTCAGTCATAACTCTGTATGAACTATGATATATAAGATAGCAAGATCCTTTAACGATGCTGTCATAAAAAATATGATTGATTAATAAAAAGATCTTCAATTTTAAAATATAATCGTAACTGCTTTATTTTATTTATCAATCCAACAAATGAATACCTAATAAGATTAGGTGTTTGTCTTATGACCGTAACTTTGGTAATCACCTTAAGGCTACGGTAGAAATACATATATCGGTATTTAAATGCGAAATAAATGCTTTGTGATGACTATTACAAATTGACTTGATAATTGTTTACAATACCCCTTGGTTGTTTGACGTAACCATGGCACGTATCAAACGTAACTAAGGAGTCATAAACAACTTGCTTATTTTGGACTTAAGTTTTTACGCACTTAGCGCCATCTGTCATTCAAAAACATAAATAATTTGAAATACGAACGACGGATGTCAAAAATATTGAAAAAAAAATACCCTTCACCTAGCGGGATAAAATATACTTAACAACCTATTCTCATATCTAACAAATATACATAAAAAAAACATAAAAATCGGTCAAGCCGTTTCGGAGGAGTTCGACCACAAACACCGTGACACGAGATTATTATATATATAGATATTTGACATATATATAAATATATATATATAATACGGACCCGTTGGTGGTGTAGTGAGTCAAGTGGTATTTTAGAAAAAAATAAGTTAGATGCTTCGTAACATTCTAGACATCTTGAAATATCGTAAAAGTGAAATAACGTTGGTTGAAACACATTGCAATAGTGTTATCTCCGTAATTGTTTAATACTTAAAAACCCAAGAAAAAAGTTTTAACATTTAACTAGTTGGCTCACTTAACTTCTAGAGGGCCCGTATAAAAAAAAATTAGTGTATACCAAAATATTATATAAAATAAACTATTTTTAAAGGAATAAAAAATATTCATTCTGTTAATTTATCTATTTTATAGAAAAAAATATTTTAAATAATAGTTTATTGGCAATTGAACAAATATTTCAAAATAAATAAAAAAATAAAAATGTATCTTACTTATTTTTCTATTAATCAATCAAGTGTAAAGCCAAGATCAACAAAAAAAAGTCAAACTAAAAAACGTTGCTATTTTTTACTATCATAGAATTCAATCAAGTAAATGCCAATTCAATGAACAGTTTTAGGTAACTCAAATTCTTTCAAACTCGATATTCAGATCAACTAGAAAAGAAAACACACATTTTAAAATTATAATACGTGTGAATTAGAGGTCTGCACGAGCCCGGGCCTGGCCCGCGGGCTCTTACCCGACCCGGCCCGTGGGCCAGGCTCGGGCGGGTAAGCGCAATTGAGAGTCGGGCTCGGGCCGGGCCGGGCCTTGGAATTTCGGATATAATCTGGGAAAAAATATAGCAAATCGAGGATTTAAAATTCCTCGGTGGGTTAAAAAAAAGGACTTTCGGAGAAAATCTGGGAAAAAGTATAGCAAATCGAGGATTTCAAATTCCTCGGCGAGCTAAAATAAGGAGTTTCGGGCTTCGGGTCGGGTTCGGGTAAGAAGTGCGGTATTATACTCGGGCCCGGGCCGGGTCGGGCGTGAGTTTTTCGGGCTCGGACCGGGTAGTTTTGTAAAATTTTGGCCCCTGCAGACCTCTAGTGTGAATAAACAAATAAATATTTGATATATTCATCTTGTAATGGCTTGAACCGGTATTATTATACAACAAGCTAAAAAAATATTCAGTGATAAAAAATATTGCCACGAACCAATCAGAAATCTTGTATTCTTAACCCTTTTAGGAGTATGGCCGTATACGTGCAGCATAATATTGTGTTATCTAATATATATTGACATGCGCATGCATTTAATTGTATTGTCATTATTTCTTCACGCATAGATAAAAAAATATATATATATATATATATATCTGTGGTTTTGGCAGTCTTATTATTTTTATTACTTGTTGCTAGTTAATAAAAAAGTAAAATTAAAATGGTAAATATTTATACACAAATCGGTAGCTGTACAATATTGAGAGTGACTTCTTGAAAATTATTGAAAAGGAAAAATGAGTGAATGAATAAAATGCTGCGTGGTGGAGTGGCAACGTCGTTGACTTAGAACTCGGAGGTCACGAATTCGAATCCCAGAACAGACAGTTTTTATAGATTGATTTTTCAATCGATTTATGGATGTATGTCAAAAGGCATGGATGTATGTGATGTTTCAATTCAATTCCTCTCATCTTTTTATAACAAATAGTTCTTGTAGATAAAAATACTGATAAGATACATCCATTGGGAGGTCATATGTTTCACATTGGGAGCGGGCATAGATTAAAATAATTCAGTTCGTATATTTCCATTTTTAATTATGCATTGTAAAAATATAAACAAATATTTACCACCTGAAATATTATTCCATGTTCTTCCCAGACTGATCATTAAACAAAAAAAGTGTTTATATTGTTGTGTGTACTAAAGGTAAAATATGCAAAAAATCCTAATTTAATAAAAAATAGTTCACTAATCAAATGGTTAATTATTGTTTTTGCTGTTATTCTGACATAGTTCGTTCAGTTACCTAGTTACCTAAGTCCCTTGTAAATAAATTAACTCACCTGTCATTAAGAAGCTATTGCTAAACTTCGGGTCACATTTTTACAAAGCTAATAAATGGCTACTTAAAGTGGGCTATAAAAAAGTCATTGGGTGACGTGGCCAAGTATCCAATTAAACAGTCCTGTCTGTTGTTTTTATGTTACTTCGAAGCCGCAAGAATACAACTGATGCTTCGCAAGATAACTTTGAGCTATTTTATGTTCTACAGCAGTGATAGTAAACATGATTTGGTCAGCGACACAAAATAACCCATGTCTTGTTAAATTCGTAGTGCATTGTATTTTTATTTAAGTTTTTATAATATAATACAATCTTATTGAATATAAAGAAATAAAATATGATTACGCATGTAGATGCATTGGTATCGAAGTTTGTATTGAATATATTAATTAAGTCGATTTTTGCCGACATTCACCAATTTCTTGATTTCAGAAAACCACGTGTTCAATACGAATGAAAGGATAAAATGCTACACCCAAACACTGACATAGCTTGTTTTCACAGGAAATTTTAGAAATAAACAGGTCACAGATAAATAGTCTACCAATTTAAAATGAGCAGGTAAATCTGCCAAACTCCCCAATCTTGTATCCTATATGCAAATAAATATAATCATAAAAAATCCAGCAAACAGAGTAAATATAGTTCTTAAAATTAATCACCATTCAAATCTGTAGGCATTCGTATGGGTTAATCCATTTCGCCAGCAATGGCCTTAAACTTAGTGATACATTTATTTCTTATGTAAGCACGATACATTTATATACTGAACGTCAGTTCAAGAAGACTTGATCACATGAAGATGCCGAAAGACGAAACCCGGGGCATTAGTGACAAAACTTGTTTAAATGTACATAATTTGAAAGATTCAAATTTAATTCGATGTAAATCAAGCTAAGGCTTCTTTTATTTATTGATTAACTCTAACCTTTATACTCTGACCTCATGTCCTGTGTGCTAATTTTGCTATATTTAAAAGTTTCTTGTGAATTTCAATATAATTTTATTGAGTTGCAAAAGTTGCTAATCATAAATGTAAAGTCTTTGTTTCATTCGGACCAATTGAAAAAAAAACAATAATTTACGCCAGCTTGAAGTTGGCTTGAAACGTTTTCACTCAGTTTTCAATTTCTCTCTTTAATAGAATCTCTTTGATTATTTTTAAAAAAAATCTTTGATGTAGAAATCCTGATACAAGTTTGCTGCATTTTTTAACAGAGCTGATTTAAAAAATGCTCTATCAAAATATGGATTCAAATGTTGTGCTACTTCAGACAACTTAGAAGTAGCCACTGTATTCTTGTAACAATTTTTCGTATATATTTGATTGATTTTAAGTCGTGATTAAATGTTGAATTATTTTATTAATTCGTTAATGTTTTTACTGTTTTTTTTACGAATAATTACCTTTCTGTAATTTAATGAAAAAAATTGACTACTCTATTTTATGAAAAGTAATTCCTAATAACTTAAAAAAAACCAAGAAATAGTTTGATAAGATAATTAAATTCATGCGCTATTGATCGCTTGGTATTTCCACTAAAATCGAGTGTGGCACACTGTGAACTTCCGTATCATCAACTATATATACATATACATTGTTGTCACAATACATAAATCAATATGATTTGTGTTAGTTTTGCATTTATCTATCTATTTATCTTCGGGGTGCCATAATTTTTTTTTACGTAATAAGTTGGACACGCGTGTCACGTATTTTCCACTGCTGTTCTACATAATTATTTTTATTAATTCACAGTACGACGTCGTCATTTTAGACGCTCTTCAATTAAAAGATCGAGGGCTTAAGGGAAAAAGTTTTATCTAATGAATAGTATTTTATAATCTAAAAATCAACGAATTTAAACGGTAAAACATCCTTATGAAATTATGATTTTTTAAGTCGCTTGGCATTAATCAATTGTTAAAGAAATTGTATCACAAACACTCAAGTGTTTTCTAACCATAAAACAGTGTTTCCCAACCTTATTTGTGCCACGCCCCATTTCAACCCTTCAAAAATTTCCATGTTCCCATTCTTAATCAAAATTTTATAGCTTGGTACCAAACAATTTCGTAAAAAAATAATTGTTTCAAATAAAAAGTGCACATAGCACAATGCACTATTTTTAATTTTAATTTCGTCGGTAAATACATATGTACTTATATTATGAGACACCTAAAACTCGGTAAAAAAATATCATTACAATTAGTACAAACCTTGAGCTAGATGTGAGTTGCAAAGAGTTTTTGGTCGAGGTACTATTTTGGTAAATTTAATTGTAAATCTCCACGGCTTGTGATATCCAGATGATTCCTTGTTTTTGATGACAAATCATTGTCAGTGCTAAAGCCGCATTCAACTAATTATTATGGGAATGACAACAGTAATTTGATAGTTAAATTTGTGATAATTGGTAATTTTGTTTGTAAACAAATATTAATGATCTGCGCATTGCCCCCCAAAACATTGAGATTACCCCGTGGTGGGGCGTACGTCCCATGATAGGAAACACCGATCTAAAATTTAAATTTAAAAAAATCCAAATTTCATTTTACTTACCGAAATTTCAACCCAGATCCACCTGTTTGCTAGTGTATAAGATGTTATCGCGAGATCACGCTGGCCGTCAATAGTTTTCATATTAAAAAATACAACACTCTTGTGTATTAATTTTAGTCCTGATCATATTATATAAGTATGCATACAAGTTTTATTTTTTAAATAAAATATCTGTCTACCAAGTATTGACAGTGAGCACGTTAAAAGTGAATAATTGTCATGTTTTTGTCACTATAAATACCTAATCATGCCTGACCTTTCAGCAGCCTGATTGCATTTCGCGAAAATTGACACGTTCTCTCATTGAGTACATCCCGGTCAGATTCAGTCGTATTATTACTGGAGGAAGTGCTTCTGTAAATTAGCTTGTGGAGCAATGGTTGAACACAAAGCGTTAGGAATCTGGTCGGTACTTATGCTAGATCGGAATGCCTTTGGCTCTATGTAAATCTACCACAATTCAATGTTTGGTAAGCATGAAGTGTAAAGCAATCATATCTATGGCGACAGTCAAGGCGTTACTAAATAATGACTAAATACTTTTAAAAAAATGTATGAGTCAACACAGGCATCTTATAACATAGGCCAATTTGCTGAGGTGTAATGATTACGACTTGGATTGTACAATGACATTCAATATATATGGATAGCTTTTATATCTCTCGCGGCTCGGAGACTACAAAAATACTTCTCGGCCGATGGGGGTCTTTTAGGGACCCCAGTGGTTTCCTCATTATTGGCCTTATTTTTATGAATTTTAAAAAAATAAATAGTCTAAGGGCTTTCAAATATCTCTCTGCATCATTCCTCATTCATTTTTTTTAATAAAAATCCTTGTTTTTTTAATAAATAATCATATTTTAAGTTGCGCGTAAAATATACGTCGTTTCAGTGCAAATATCAATGTGCTACTGGCGCGCTTTGCTTAGCGGCGTTCAGTCTAGTTATCTTACGAACGATCGCTGATAAGCGGGCGCTTATCTCTTATCTTATCGTATTTATATAAACTACAAAAGGTCCAAAAAACTATGATATAAGAATACCTTAATTATAAACATTGTATCACCCATATTAAAATAGATATTTAAGAAAATGTGGGTATTGGGGTCGCATTTCTTGAGCTTAGAACCGGAAAATATATTATAATTAATTTAAAAAAGAGAGATTGAGCAAATTGCACTAAGAAGCAGTTTTCGTAGAAAAAAATTGTTTACATAACATAAGATCCATTAAGAGTGCTTATGCCGCACACCGATAGCAAAAATAAGCCAAAAAAATACTTAAAGTAAATGTTTTTTATTTTAATTTACAAAGAATGTATTTTTTATTTTTTTACTAGTTCTAAACTTTTAACGAATGGACAGGATTGGTTTCGCACTTTGCAAGCTAACGTTAACACAACCAATACTAATAATTCAGTTGAATATACTCGCGTTGATAGGAAATTGACTTAATCACTTAATATAATTGGAACTAGGGTATCCGATCCCACATCCTTTTTTTGACCCCGGGATTTTGGAATTTAACAATTTTTTCGGTATTCGTGCTTCTGGGATCTCAGCATTGGTCACTCATTGTTCCCGAAAAATATGGCGAAACAATTGAAAACAGATTCCAGAATTATTCTCAACTGAGAGTCTTTTTTTTAGCTCCATCATATAAAAAAGTTACGTCTGCCAGTGAAGTATTGTAACTCTATCGAGCTTTTTTTAAAGCTATATTTGAGACAGTTTAAGCTTTCTTTACACGTTATAGTGAATTCTGAAATCCGGGATTGGTGCTAAAACAATCGCTAAATTGGTCGGCATCCTTAATCCTGGATTGCAAACCCTAATTGAAAATATACAAAAAAAGTATTTACTGTTATAAATATAATTTATTCCATTAATAATTGAAAGTCAACATCATATAAGTGATTTGACTTACAGTCCAGAGAATAGTTTGAATTTTTTTAATTGACTACATTTGAAGAGTTGCCGTACACTCTACAGTTTGCACTCTACCTAGAGTATTTTCGTAAAATCGTTGATTAAAGAGTTCTTTTAGGAAGTATTTTTTTAAAAATAAGACTTGAACTATTATTTAAAAGATTCATGAATAGTTTCATTTCGTAAATTTAACAAAATATAGAGTTCTTTAATAGATGATTTTTAGTTTCTATTATTCAGACATCAATATATTTATATATTACTATTTACCCGCTCTTGTAAATTCAGATCGTGAAGTTCAGAAAAGAAAATAAAAGAACACTGAATAATTGTTGTTTGTTTTAAGCAGCTGCAAAAATATCTCTTTGTTTCCGAAACATTTGTAAAGAAAATACTTGTACAAGAAATAATGTTTTAGGATAGCATAACCTATTCTTAACCAATTTTCTTCCAAACAGTCTCGGCGTAACTCTGTACTTAAAATTGGTTCGTCTCGATTTAGAAAGGTCATGCATGTTTGAATATTCTGCGTACCTAATACATATTTTACAGTTTAAATGCAGATTCAAGAAATTTTCAGAGCATTTCGAACACATGAAATAGAATGAAGCATTTATCAAACGGCTACACCTTGAATTTGTTCACAAACAGCTTAGATAAATACCTAATCGAATTAATATTGCTTTTTTTAAATACGATTTATGGATTTTATAATGAAAATATAACAGCTTTCTCCATATTTTGAATCAGATTAAATAAACGCTTTAATATACAGTAAGTCTTCGATTTACGCGAATTGTTACTTACAAGTTTGTTTTATAAAAGTTTTATTTTATTTAGCTGCGTTTTGTGTTAATGTGTGCTAGATGTGACCATAATTCAACCAGTGGATAAAGGTTCAATGCATGTATTTAAAAAAATATTATCTATTTAATAAATAGCATTTATGCAACGGAATTGAGGAACGAAGTTTTGATGGAAGTTAAGGACCGATGAACAGAATACCAAAACCAATGACAAGAGAAGAGATACCGAACGATTTGCAATGTGCCAAAAGCAATAAATGATGGTATTTCATGATATAAATTAATTTATCAAGAGAAAAAAGGTTACAATGCAAACAATACTAGACCAGCATTTAAATTTATTTGTTTTAGTTAAATATTTGTACGCTTTGCAAAATATGTATGTAAGTACAGTAGAACCTCTCATAACGAGCACCTCTTATAACGAGTAATTCGCAAAACGAGCAAAAGAGATTCTGAAAAAAATGCTCCCTAATATTAAATCTCGACAGATATGTTTCCATATATGTATGTAAGTATTAATCTTCTAGACAACTTTTTTGTTCATTCGTAACATTTTTTTACAAACTCCTATTATTACGGAAACAGTCATTCTATAGTCACAAGATCAAAAAAAAGGTTTAAGATTTTTGCCAATGATACTTTAATTTAAATGTTACAGTTTTTTGAGTCAGTAATAATTATTCACTTTTAAGGTTTTTATACAAAAGTTAAGTAAGAAAAACCTCATACCGAAAAAGTCATACCTTGTTTCATTGTATTTTTCATCAGTTGACAATGCTCACAATGAGCGAAACCGGTCCTGATCCAATAAATTTTATGTGGAAAAAGTACTAAAAATGTTTTATTTTTTTATTATAATAATTATTGTTCAAACGACATTTTCTCACTCTCTTATTAACCTTCTCGTCAAAGGGAATTGTGCAATAAAATAAGTTATGCTTGCTTTTTATATACACATTGCGAAAAAGAAGCGTGTACATATTTTTTTTATTATTTTTGCTTGAGTCAGTACACCAACTGGACTAAGATGGTATTCAAAAGAGAATGAAATAAACACAAACCTTTCGAAGTTGCGATGACAACAAGTCGATTTTAGATCACACTGTATGTGTTGGATACCTTTTGTAAGTGTTCGTGTAATCTATTTCCGTTCGAGAAGACCGCTTGGAACTTTCTCCCGATTGGTCGGTGACACTTCTGAAGACAATCGGTGACAAGAAAAGTTATGTGGACATAAACAAAGGCACATGGATGTTTATAGAGATCGAAATAGCATTAATCTAAATCAGTACGCGCATCATTATTGCCACATTTCAATGATGTACGTGGAATTTATTAAAATACACAAATAAATGGTTTTCGTTCCAGAAAATACATTTTTTTAAGAGCCGTATTATTTAGGAAGTTTCAAGGTTTATTTCTTTTTTCCGGCAAAATGCCAGAAAAAAGAAATGAATTCAATAAAAAATGAGCCAAGTAATTAATTGATATAAATGAATTTAAACTATTATTTGAATATATTGTTTTGGTATTTTTATATTATTCACGTCTCATTAAATATGTCAGGTCCTTGGCGTAGCGGTGGACATCGTTGGGTTCCGTGACGGATCTTACGGGTGCGAGTCCCAGTATGAACAGCATTTTTTAAAAATCGAAGTCTTCTATTCGAAGTCTTGGGTATTTTTGATGTATGCACACCCTTTCAATTAAAAAAAACTCTATGTAATGGGGGAGAAAATTTACTAGTAGTCTTATCCAAGCCCTTTCCTTTCATACCCATTAGGGATTCTGTGTCGATATGTCCCGGGAATTTTTTGGAAAATGTCCCGAGAATTGTGACTGTGATTTATAATGTGCTAATAACATGTACATTTTAATTTAAAAAAAAAACAATTCTTGTGTTTAAGAAACCCTCAAAATTACTGATGTGTATTTAATGAAAGCAGATAAAAGAGGGGAGCCCCAAGAGAAACGAACACGACATGGTTGGGACGTGACATTTACCCGGGATTTTAACAAAATTAAGTATGCATATATAAAAGGGATCTGATAGAAAAACAGATGTTTGGGATTTATAATTTCGAAAAAGTTTCAAATACCATGTGTTTATATATTTTAATATAACTGTAGCAAAAGCAAATCACAAAATATTAAAATTAAATGTTCATACCGGTTGTTTTATGTAAAAATGTTTTTTCACTATTTTACAAAGGTACCAATGTCTTAATAGGACAAAAAGGTTTAAAAGTTGCGGTCATAAACTTACTCCTGACGGCGGCTTCATTGATATTTTTTCATTACATGTACCGTTATCATCTCTTCTTAGTAAAAATTAACCATAAGCATTGCACACATTCATTACATAAAAAACATAATAATTATTAAATATTGTATTAAAAAAACGCGATATTTACTAGTGCGTACTTTCAAAAGGCGCCGAGTGTATGTAATACATAAATAAATACATACATACATACATACATACATACATGCTAATATTTAATTTTAATTAAATTATAATTTTATCGAAAGGGAAATAAAAGTCTCGAGTCCCGGGATGTCTCGGGACTTTGAAAACCCGAGACTTCAGAATCTCTAATACCTATATATGTACATATAGGTTGAGTAACTGAGTAATAAACAGTTCTCTGTGAAATAAATCTGACGTGATACTTACTTCCATTAGGAGGCCTTATGCTCCACACTGGAACCGGACATAGATTCAAAAAAAGTGTTAAGCAGCTTCGGTTCTATAACCGAGTGGTTTATCGTATTAGACATTTCGCGAGCCGAGTGCTACAAGGTTGTATGTGGATAGGTGCAGCAAAAGTGATGTAGGCATTTGAAATTTGGAATGCTTGTATTTTGAAAATTGTAAATGTTTACAAGTTTCTTTTTGATTGTATAAATCAATGATAGTACTGGCATGATATAACTATTAAAAAAATATTGTTAAAAATAGTACTTCATAGTTAATAAGAAATACCTAAACCTCTATTAGAACTTGTCAATCTGAAAAATAAAGAAATACCGCTGGAGTAATCCGATACAGCTGCCAATTTTTAATGGCAACAAAATAAATGGTCAGAATTTAAATCAATTTCTGGTCAGAATTTAAATCAACTTTTGGTCATAATAAAATTCAATTTTTGGTCAGAATAAAAATGTTAACGGTCAGAATAAAAATACTAACGGTCAGAATAAAAATAATAAACGGTCAGAATAAAACTAATAAACGGTCAGAATAAAATTAATATACGGTCAGAATAAAATTAATATACGGTCAGAATAAAAAAAAAATGAAATTAATAATCCTTTTTTTTTCAACATTCATGTTATGTGTGGAAAAGCAGACTCTTATAATGAGTCATTATTATTACAAATAACGCATCATCTGATTACATACCACTCGGTTTGTTTATATAAAGGTTGGGATCCACCGAAGTGCAGTGGATGTAGGATTCCAAGATGAACCAAGGCTTTATGATGAATGATGTTAGTTTTCACTTTTTTAAATTCAAATAAAAAATACTCACCTCTTTCAATTAAAAAAAAAATAGTGTTTTCCTTACAATAAGTGTATTATATCGACTGTATAAAGGAAAAAGGACGTAACCCACACATATCAAAATTTACAAAGGGCGCAAAAACGTGTTTTGATGATTTTGGGCCATATGCAAATTAATAATTATACACAACCTTGAAGTGCACGGAGACTTCTAAAATGGACTTTAATTGACATAATCTAATAATATTATTAAGAAATTATCTAGGAAAAACCTTTATTTCAGTATTTTTTCTTCGTTTTAATTTTTTACAAGGTCATCTTTTTCAAACTTAAAAGTTAAATTTAGATACTAATTCGGCATTTTCAGCTTCCATCCTTTTGATAGAATGTGTGTCAAGTTGTATACATTGTGATTATCGAAAAAAAGCTGTTTTGGAAAATTGAGGGTTACGTCCTTTTTCCTTTCCACAGTCGCTATGAAATGTACCATAGCAATTATTTATCTAAATGTTCTTTCCAAAAATATTATCCTTTCCTTTACTCTCTTTAGAGCAGATCACAATGTATCGAATTGTACAAATAATAAAAAATAGTTGCAACTTTTAGATTATTTAAAATTATTTAATAACCAAAAGAATATCGGTTAGGCGGAAATACCGTTTTTTTAATAAAAACATTTTTTTAACTAAAAACTTTTTTTGACACGAAACATGCAAATGCCTGGATGTGGGAAGCTAGTCTATGAAAACTGTCAATTCTTCCTTTGGGCGCGCAATAATAGTGATTCATTCAATGACCGTGGCGCTAGTAGCAACGCTCGTCCAATCGCCCATTGGACGATTTGCCGTAAGCAACTTAACTTTGCACCAATAGCAACGCAATACGATGACATCATATCATCAAAAAAAATCAGACCATCTGTCAAAATAAATATGACCGATTCCATTTAAATTCTGACCGATCCCATTTATATTCTGACCATTTAATATAAATTCTGACCATTTAATATTTATTCTGACCACTTAATATAAATTCTGACCATAAATTATTTATTCTGCCCTCTGTAATTCTGACCGATACATTATGACCATTTAATATAAATTCTGACCAGTGTAATATAAATTCTGACCGATGTATTAAAAATTCTGACCGAAACTGAATTAAAATTCTGACCGTTTAAATACGAGCCATTTTTAATATTGTTATACAATGGAACAATATTGAAATATGTATTTATGTATATGTTTTGTCTTTATCTAATGTAGAAATGTGAAAATATTTAGTCTTAAATTGTTATAAAATGTATATTTTTACGTACGAGTTATACAATTATTTAGTAAAAACTAATAAATTGGGACCACTATCTACGATCAAAAACAGGCGGTTGTTTTTTTTAAATCATAGTTTTAAAAATATTTTGTGTATGATTTATTTGGATCAATTTAAAAAAAATAACAGAAAAGTTAAACGTGTTGTTTAAAACACTTTGAACAATAAAGCCAACGTCAACTGCTACTAAACGAGTATTTTCAACCGCAGGAACAATTAAAAAATAAGTTTAAAACAAATTTAAAATATAAAACATTATTATTAAAATATGCATTTTCAAAATTTGAATAAATGACTTTAATTACAAATCAGCTCGTTTTAAATTTAGGTACTATTTAATATAATATTTTAGTATAAACATATAATGTATGTATATACTAAAAACTATCCAGATATCCGAATACATCCGGATAGTTTCAGTTTTACTATTCGATATTCGCATAGATAATGACGAATAGTTGGAATCCCTACTCGCAACATCATGATATCCTTACTATCTACGAAGATCGGAAGATGACTAAATACCGGTTCTCTTAAAAACAACTTCTTATCCGAATCATTATACGTTGCATATAGTCTATCTATTGAAATCAGGGTTGTGAAGTCTTAAAGTAGAACCGTGACTGAAAACAACTGCCCGATTGTGCAATTTTTTGTATATAAATTTAATTTTAAAAAATAACATAAGTTAGTATTTACAGCTCCGATTCCGACTCCACCCAAAACACTATGGCTGCACATATCCGACTCTACAGCAATGGTTGAAAAAAACATTAATTTCTCCTAACATTAAATTAAGCACACGTGTTTTGCTAGTTGAGCATTTCAGTTGTCTTCATATTTGAGAATCATACGAGACAAAAAAAAACCCCCCATTAAAGCGTCCTTAATTTGATATATTTTTTAATATACTCACTACAATTGGTGCGAAACGAAAAAAATCTTACTACATTTGTTTTGAATATTTGAAAACTGTGAAATGAAAGTATAAACATTATGGTAACGTTTGAACAGTTATGTTCATTAAATGAATTAAGCTTTCTCTTATATGATGAAAAGAAATGTTTATTAACTATGTCAAATGATGCTGGCAGACACCCAAATTATAGACAAAAATAAACGTAACAATATTAAACTTCAAAACAGATTTTTAAGCTAGCTTATATACATAAATATGTTTAATAATGTCGTAGGAACTTTGTTTAGTATAAGGTCGTTCTCGCCAGAGGCCGCTGAATCTCGCTTGTCACCTTTTCACACCGTTTGGATTCCGTCGTCCAAGAAAGCAGCCCATGACCATCCACTTGGCGCATCTACTGAAGGCGACTGAAGAGATTTAAGGTAGGCGGCAATCTTAAAGGCAAATTGAAATTCCCATGCTCAATAACAATCGGACGTATCTAGATTTTCGCAGTTATGATAATATTTCGCAGCATTACGGAATAACACCTTGGGGAGAAGAATTGTTGAAAAGTTAAACTATTTCACATTTTTACTTTATTTTTATCTATCATAGTCCCTTAAGATGTAAATTTTTTCAAAATTCCTACATATATCTCAAAGCTAGAAACCTAGAAGCAGTGCTTTTTTAACGCAGTGGAACGGCGTTCCGGCACATTTTTTCTTGGCATTTTTAATGTTTCAAATCAATATTAGAAAAAAAAATTCTAGAGAAATTTAATTTGTTGTTTTTTATACATTAGGTACCATTTGAATGCAATGTACCAGGTATCGTAAAACTTATAAATAATTTCATAATACAAAACATTACTGGGTCAATAGACTTATTCTGTGTCCAGAACCTGGGGTAAAATGCTTGATTTAGTACACTTTTTGTATTAACCGGATTCCATCTGCAATAGTTTTGTCACTTTTGTTCATCAAACTCATGCACCAGTGCATTTGACACTCGTCTATTATTTAAAATACCTTGTTCGGTAGTCTTAGTAGTAGTAGTTGTGATATCTTAAAAAATTCTTCCCAGTCTTCCAATTCTAAAATTAGCTGAAAAAAACAAGAGCGATAAGTTAACCAATAGTTATGTCCTAGTCTATCGTCCTATCATTGCTTTCTTCAAAAAAAGAGAGAGGTTGAGCAACTAATTGACAAGCAGTTCTCTTAAAAATATATATATTGAAACGCCTCCATTAGGAAGTCATATGCTCCACATTGTGAACGGACATGGATGAAAAAAAACTTAAGTAAACAGCTTGAAAGAAGTGAGTCTAGGTACCTATTTTAAAAAAAAGCACTGTCTTTAGGCGTTGGCTATATTAAATAGCGTATATTTTCAAATACGTATAATTTTGATAGCGTAAAACGATACGTACCATTTCAAACATTTTGTTAAATTGAAATGAAGCACTTTCAATATGATTTCCGGATATCGATGAGCACAGTACTTGTTATGAAAAAATATTGAGAGTTTGAACAAGCCTAGTTAAAACCAGCTGAAAACAATATGGACCATTTAATATTAAGAGGTAGAGGCCTGTACGAGCATGAGCTTGGCTCACGAGTTTTTACCCGGCCCAGCCAGAAGGTGGATCAAGATTCAGGCCCGGGTAAGGAATTTATGCAGAAATACCATTCATAACAACAAAATAATAGAATTTAATCAATTGTAATGATGTTAAGAAAATTTTATAAAGCAGCGTGAAGTAGTGCAAACAGTGAAATAAGTTTTACCCAGCGGTGGGCTGCCAATACGTTAACAAGGGGCTCGCTCAATATCAAAGTAATTTATCAGTCATGTGCAATTATATGCAATACTTTTAAATAAGCAAACGATTGTTACTTAATTCACTAAAAATATGCAACAATATGCAGTTTACCATAAACTAATCAATGTAAATGGCTAAAAATGTACTACTGTGTATATTGGAAACTGTCGTAGATAGTATGTGTCAGATATTGCAGTTATGTACTAGTTTGATCTGAGAATATTGTTTTCTATCAATTTAACAAGCAATTCTGAATATATTTTTTCATTATAATCGGCTCATTGGTACCAACATTATTTAAAGACATTCAGCTGAACTAATTGGACAATATCGTTATTCTTATTAAAGTTGGTTACTAGGTACGTGTGGCATTCCCACTGGATGTTGTAAGAGCAAATTAGAACAGCGAGTAGTGAATAACAAACAATATTGACCGCTTGTTGGCAACACAACTGACTTCCTGCGGCTTGGCTTGATTAAATGATTAATATTACTGAAGAAATTTCACTAAGCCATTATATTAGTAGAATTAGCACCTAAACTAAGTTGTTTGCAAGGTCTAGTCTTGAGTAAACTATTTCTTCACTGAAATTTTAATTCAATTTTAAATCACTCTCTTATGTTTGAAATTATACTTGCCTCTGAATACATATTTGAAATTTTTTATTCAAATAAGACATTAGGTTACCTATTGATAGATATTAAAAAAAAATCGTCAGCAAAACGGTCGTGATATTAAATAATATTTTGTGGAATTCTTTTTGTCTTTTCACTTTCAATGGATTTTCTTAAAAAATCTTTTCAGAATTCAATACAATTTTAAATCTAATTTAATAATGTTTTATAGTGGTGTATTGAGGCGAAGGCGCGTGGGGTCGGCGCTCCCACAACTTTTCTAGGTGATTAGGAAATTTTGCGATAAATGGTTATTTTTACGTAAATATGTGTTATGTAATAATGTATTGGAAGAAAGTTTTGTTGGAATCATGTTGGTCCAGAAATTGGGTCACTGCGATTAGAGAGCATTAAAATATTATAATTGATCAGCGCTTCCAAAATTTTTTAGTTAGCACTACACCATTTATGTTATACAGTCAATCTTCTTTTTATGCGGTAGATGCGTTCCGAAAAATGTCGCATTAAAAAAACTTGACTTCCATACAAAAAGTGGGGATGCGTTCCATGAATTTTAAAATCCGCATAATTTTAAAACAGCGAGTTAAAATATACCCAAAATAACATAAAAAAACTCGACTTCCATAGAAAGAGTGGGGATACGTTGCATATATTTTATAAACCGCATAACTTTGAAACGGTGAGTTAAAATATACCCTAAATGTATAGGAACATTAGGGGAAAACACGGCGTAAAAATACTTCAAAATATTTATTATTAAAAATAAAATTTGTTGGTTATTGTTCCACTCTAGAAGCATTTTAAGTACAATTTTCGTCACTGTATTACAATGTTAAGTGCGTTTTGCATTTAGTTCGAAATCACTCTTTTTCGGAAAAAAAAGTATGTGCAATAATTTCAAAAAACGATGTTTTTTTCCAACAATGAAATTAGTGATCAAAGTTTATTCAGATTTTCGTTTTTCGATAATTAATTGCTTAATGGCAGATGCAGCATGATTTAAACGGTCCAAAATCGTATTTTTTTCCAAATGTCAGTTGCCAAATGATTCATTCTCTATTCTGAGTATATTCTATCGAAAATACAACGATACGTGCTCTCGATGTAATATTTAACATTTTTATATATCGTAAAATATAGTACATTTTTGAAAAATTGCATTTCTACAAAACCGCATAACTTTGAAATCGCACAAAAAAAAAACCGCATAAAAACAGGATTGACTGTATCTAGTAAATGACGATTAAATTGTATGCCTTATATTTAGTTGTATGAAAATGTTCAATGTAAACTATACGAGTAATTTATAGAATATTAAATACATCGAAGAGTATTTAAAAAATTAAGAGATTGAATGTGGCAATATGGGTATATTTGCTAGCCACACTTGAAATGAAGTATTAAACAGTAATTCTGCGAATAAATGCCTCCTTTTTTGCAGAGTCAACATTTTGCAGGACGGCGTGTGGGGAAGCGGGGAAAAAAGGCGCCCACGGGGTCTTTTTTGTAGCGGAAAGGATAGGTCCCAAATCACTGTGCCCTTTGGACGTTTATTCGGTCGGCTCGCTATAAACAACGCTTAAGAGAGGTCGGAGGATGCCTCTTCAGAAGACTGCCGGCTAATATGTGGGGAGAGGCCAAATTAAAGATTTACTTCCGGAAAAAGTTGCCCGGTCACAATTAACACGTAGTTCGAGTCCAGTTCCGAGAGACAGTGGTTTCTGATATCACTTTTATGGTGTTCACTGTAAATACTTGGTGGAAAGGCATTATATTAATAAAAACACAATATTCCTTTGTACTTTATACCACTTTATTTAATATGTCAGGACCGGTTTCGCTCATTACGAGCATCGTCAACTGATAAGAAATATAATTTAACAGTGCTATTTATACAAAAATGATATTATAACTGTTCATTTTTGTATAAATAGCACTGTTAAATTATATTTCTTATCAGTTGACGATGCTCGTAATGAGCGAAACCGGTCCTGACATATTAAATAAAGTGGAATGAAGTACAAAGGAATATTGTGTTTCTGATATAATGTGAAGGAATTTAATTGTTACAAAGAAATGGAAATAACATAAAAAACAATGTATTGGGTGCAAAAAAAAACAAAAAAAAACACCTCTTGTACATCTAAGTTTTATGTTATTTAATAAAATATAGTGTTTTTATTTAAAAAAAACAAATAATCGTTTCGCTCAGCTTTTAACATCTACAAATGTATATTTTTTAATAAAAATAGTGCACTATGCTCATAATATTGGCTTTTTTTTTTGTTTTATATTTTTTTAATTTACATGAAAAATGAAATTAAAAGTAATCATTCACAAAAAATGTTTAATGTGTGAGATATGTTCCATTTCTAATATAATTAAAAAGGTAATCCAATTTTTATATTTGTAAATTTGAAGCTAATTCTTTAGTATTAACATTTGAGACCTGTTAACTGATATTGAATGCAATTATTTATTGAAACTATATATACTTATTTTGTTTTTACTTAAAACTTCAGGGGGGACGTCAAACATTTTTAAACAGGCCGCGGCTTGTGCAACCCTCTGTCGCTGTTCGTTTTCATTATACAAAAATAATATTCACGACATCATGTTCACGCTCTCACGTCTGCTTGACGCTGTGTCTTCGATGCCCAATTACAGTATTTACTCGATTATTAAATATTCGTAGCAGTAAATCCCGGCATCATAAAACGGGTCCAGGACTGAATGCTATCTTACAGTGGTTTATTTTATAAATGAAACAAAAACCTGTGTGTATAATTGGCTTTCGATTGGTTGGTCGAATTCATTTGTGACTGGGCCGTTTTTTAAATTTCAATTTTTAATAGTTTATCAAATAAGTTTAATAAATGAACATTTAATGGATATTTGCTTTTAACGTGTACAGTTATCGATTTAGATTAATTTATGAAAACAAAAAATGTATGCTTACTATTGTATTTTTTTAGTCATATTTAAGCGTTTGACAATTTTTTGGGTTTTTATCCTATCTGATTGAAATCAGTTTTATTGTTTTACCGATGCTTTCTGCCTAATTTTAATTCAGTTTTGTTATAAATAAGAAATAGTAGCGACCCCTCATAATTTTTTTAAATGTCTGCCAATAGTGTATTTACGTCATCGCTTAATTTATGAATTTTTAAAAAGTGACAGTGGTAGCCAAAAGAATTTCGACGAGTAAAGAAAAGATAAAACTAAATTGGAGAGAAATGGTTTACAAAATTTCTTTGTGAAGTATTTTCACTGGCTAATAAACTATGGTCCGGGCAATCATTGAAGCCTCATTGATGACATTGTTAAGGCCATAAATAATTGACATTACTCATGGAAAATTTTCATTATTTCAAACAATTTTATTAAAAAGTGCTATGGTTTATTTTCATTCAAAATTTGATTACCGCTTATTTTTAATACTGAAATATCGGTATGTTTGCATTTTTAAAAGCTATATTTCGGTATTGAAAAAATACCAATACTAGTCCATAGTGAAACATTATGCGGCTTTTGGTATATTTCACTCTTTAGTCCCTTAGAGGGACATACTAACATCGAGTCCTCGTTGTTCCGTCTAAATCTTTTTATATTGTTAAAAAGTTGACAATGTGATGGATTGACAGGTTGTCCTTTAATGATCTGAAAAACTTCATTAAAAACTAAAAAATACGATTTAATATAGCTAAAGTTTATTTAGAAATAAAAAAAAATTGTAGGTTTCGCGTGCTCAATTAGAAAAAGACGTTTTTTTCAAACGCTTTTTATTTCGTGGCGAGAGAACTTTTGAATCATTTACATGAAAAAAAATCGTTATTGCTAGCTTGAATTGGATTATTTAATTTTTTAACTACTTCGTGTAGCCCAATGCTGATTAAAATTTAATAAAAGACAATCAATAGATTTTAAGTGCGAGAAACTGTTTTTCACTACGGCCTCTAATTTCGGGATCCCATCTTATTTTGTGATCCCGAAATCTCTAAATTGTGATAGTACTAATTTCGGGATTTCAAACAAAAAAAGATCGCATGATTACTTATCCCATCCATACAATAAATGAGTTTTCATGTAATACCAAATTACTAACGAGACGTAATAACAGTATGTACAAATACTAGATACATCTGTTAGGACTAGGTTAGATTTTTTTATCATTGCATCACACCAATATTATTTCCTGATAGATTGAAGTTAGGCACTAATTTTACGTTTGATTAAATATTCGCAAGGTATTTTTATAAATATTTAATCCGTTAAATGTTTTCAGTTGTTAGAATCTTTAGATAAACAGTACTAAAAAAAGTATGTTGAAAAGATATTATGACATAGTCTGTTATGTATAATTATACCAAGTAAATAAGTTGCTGGCTTCACGAAGTTCTATTAAAGAAAGAAGAGAAAAATTTTCTAGTAGTTGCTGAACTCATTGTCAGATAGAACATATAACTGAAAGTATAATTATGCAATAGTAATTGTATTTAGAAATTAAAAATTAAACAAACAATAATCGTTGGTTAATTTCCGTAAAGTCAGCCAACAAGTAAATGGCGTTAATAAGCTTTGAGTTGTTTTCACGTTTGCGCTGAAAATGTCACACTATTACATCCGTCCGAGGTGTCTTGTACATAGCTTTGCGTGTGGTGAGATTTTGAACACAGTTTCACAGATGAGCTTTGTTTATCTATGTGCAGGCGTGTGTGCTTTCGGAACGCACGTTCCAGACAAAGCCGTTAAGTTAATTAAATGTAATATTTATTTAATCAAAAAAAATATTTTCTTTTATTATTTTATATATTGGTTAACTATTTTCTTTATAAAGCTGGTCTTAAAACTTAAAAGTCCACTAGAGTTTTTAGTGATAGATTAAATAACGTTCAAGACATTCTGCCAATATTTGTAAAAAAATATTATAAAAATTAACAGTGTAGTTTAATGTTTTCATACATTATTTTGATATTTATTTGTTATCTTCAAAATAATAAATACAGTGCTTGTATATAAAATAATGGTGAGAATAATACGCTTTGTAAAAATATTAAATTTGAAATGTAGAAAATAAATTAAAACTATAAATTTAAAATTTAAAAAACTTGGCATAACAGCCAGTAATACCAAAGACGCCAGATATTTGAAATTTTAAATCACATGAGATATTTTATATTCACTCAAGACTAACTAGAGAAGAAAATACATCACAAACATACATACCTAATACCTAAAAAAATAATTTGATATTGACCTTGTAAGAACTCGAGCCCATCTGCGGATCCAGAAATTTTCCCAGGAGGGGGCCATTAAATTTGAAAATAAATTATACATTAAAAAATTGATGATTTTAAAATAATACATCTATATATTAATACTCGATAATGTCCGAATGATTGCATGATAGTCCGCGATTTCCCCTCCCCCTGCCCCTTCCCCCTCCCTCCTCAAAGCTCCGCTGACGCAATATTTTTATTCATACTAAAGACATATTTTCCCAATACACTGTTTATTATTTGACGAAACAAATCGCTGAAAAAATTTCATACAAAAAAACGCCGCGACCGTGGATCGAACACAGAACTCTGGATTACCAGTCGAGCTCTCTATCAACTGAGCTAACGTCATAAATATCAAGGCGATAAAAATACATTATATAAATCAAGCATTTGAAAATGGAACGATATTTGTGATTCACAAACTGACTTCGATTGTTTGTATTCAACATTCAAAAATGGAATTGTGACGTCTGTCAAACAATGAGAGCTAACGTCACAATTATCGGCAGCGATAAAAATAGAAACTATATATTAAATTTCGTTTGAAATTGGAACCTTGCATATTATATATTTTATTTTACGAGCATTTCTTTATTCCTCTGTACCCTAAAGGTAGAACGCTCGATTGATATCCTGAAAGTTGTGGTTCGAATCTAGCCTTGAGCGTTTTTTTTTGGTTTATAACATTTTTTTTTTTTTGAAAACTTTCTTTTTAAATCACATTACATCTTGATCGTATGAAAATAAATGCTATCAAAATAACAAAATCCGATTGACTAGCGAAATAAGTTTTTCAAAAAATAAATATAAGACGCAATTATTTCAAGATTTGTTTTTAATCTAGGTACATACGTGGTATAGTTAGTTGTTGGCGAAAGCATAGTTTCAGTATGTGTAATAAAATAACGTCAGTAAAAATCATTATATATATATATTCTAAAAAACAAGTTCTATTTGGAGAATAAGTCAAAATTTTGATAATTTTGTTTTGATAAAATGTCCAATTAATTTATAATATTTTGCATGTGAAAATTGCATTTTTTATATAAATATAATTTTATTCTTTGCCCATTTATTTTCCGACTTTTTTCTCACATTCCATTGAAGTGAAAAAAAAGTAGATATTAAATTATTCTAAAAATTAGAATATTAGATTATTCTAAAAATTCCAAAATCTATATATTAATAGTCGATAAAATAATCACTTTTCACAAATCACATTTAACAATTCACAAATGTGTGCGTACTGATGTCCTCGGGTCTTTTTCTTTTTCTACGAAATATTTTTGTTAGCGTACTTGAAAATTAGTTAAATAAAATATATACTACGAAAAATGGTTGTTAGCAAACTTAAACATTATTCCAAAAATTAAATAATTTACGAGGTATATTTCTGCTAATAGGAAAAATAATTGTTAGCAAACTTGAAAATTATACCAAAAATAAAATAATTTACGAAAGTTCTGCTTCTAAGAAAAATGGTTGTTAGCAAACTTAAACATTGTTCCAAAAATTAAGTAATTTACAAGGACTATTTTTGCTACTATGAAAAATGGTTGTTAGCAAACTTAAACATTATTCCAAAAATTAAATAATTTACGAGGTCAATTTCTGCTAATAGGAAAAATAATTGTTAGCAAACTTAAACATTATTCCAAAAATTAAGTAATTTACAAGGACTATTTCTGCTAATAGGAAAAATAATTGTTAGCAAACTCAACATTATTCCAAAAATTAAATAATTTACAATTTCAATACTACAGGGCATGCTGTCGATATATGCCCCGAGATATATTTATTTTATTTTTAGAATTTCTGGCTTATTCAATAAATAGGTTTGTAATTTTCTGACTTCTTAAAAATGCAACAAAAATCCCCCCGTTGAGGTCAACGGGCTTACAGCTAGTCTATATAAAAATAGTCAATACATAATTAAGTATCTATTCTATAAAACATAGTAAACTAAACAATTAATGAGCCCATTTCACATTAAAGTTTTAATAAATTAGAAAAATGGGAAAAAAATCTCCTCAAGGGGGGAGGGCATGGCCCCCATGCCCCCCTGAGATTGTTGATTACATAATTATATTTTAAGATTCACTTGACGAAAATGAGAATTTGACTAGTGCTACAAATAGCAGGCGAGTAGCCGATTTGGGTTGATTTTTTAAATTGGTACTGTTTCAAAATGACTGGAGTCAGGCTATCACCGCAGCTTCCGTATACTTAAATAACTCGCGTTATTTTGTTGTTATTTCGCTGAGTAAAGAATAGTAGTTTTTTTAAATACTGTCAGTTTGAAATCGAACGCCGCGCATGGCGGTCAGATCACGTGTCGACTTAAAAACTTTACGATTGGTGAACATATAACCTCACTTTTACGATACGATTTTTGCGCGCTTCGTACTATGAAGGCACATCTCATATTTTTTTCAGAATACTTATGACGCTTGTGGAAAAATATCAAAGTAATCTTAGCTGATAAGCAGTTTTGAAAAAGTGAACTATCTTCCATACAATGTGTTAATTATGTGGTGAAGTGTGTTTACGTGAGTTTACTTCAAGTCGCAGTGTAGTTAATTTATTCACAATTTAGGTATTTAGTGCACCTGTTCATGTTGTAAACGTCAATTGATTGTAACATACTATTACCAATGCCCCCCCCCATCGTTTATATATCAGTATTGAAAAGAAATTAATTTTAATATTTTTCAAAAGCTATTAAAAATAATTTTGGAACATACGTTTTATTTTTAAAATAAAGCGGTATTAAAGGATATATAATTGCCACTATTATCTTTTATAATCTGAACTATTTATGTATTGCAAAAAAATAAAGGGAAGTGGGGATAGGTTCAAGAGCATACTCTAGCAAATTCGGTTTTGATATGTCAATATGTTAAGATGAAGATAAATCGCATGATTTCAGTGGTAAAAATGTATTCTATCAGTCAGTCGTCCAAGAAATTACAAAAATAAATAAAATATGTATTTTTTATAGTATTGCAGTTTGTTGTTGAAATACTGTAGTACAATCCGTCGTTGAACAAAACTGAGTACTTCATAGTCAGTAAGACGTTTAGTAAAAAAAAAATGTCAAAAAATATCCTTCAATGGCGTTTAAAATTAAATCATTCTGTTATCACACCATATTAGTTCACGTGGATTGCATCGTATTTTGATGCATTTTATTACGTTTCCTTACAATAAAAATAATGCGGTAGTCTTCATTTTACTGGCTGAAGTCCAACAACTAGGCGTAGGTGAGGGTAAATTTTTATTTGTGCTGAATTCTTATCGGGTCATGGACCATTTGAGGTCTCCGAATAATTATTTGACAGCCCCTGCCTTTATTTTAAATTCAAATTATTTTAAAACCCAGAGAAATAACACGTGTGCCAGCTAACGATTGGCGGTAAAACCAGTTAAACAAACATTTCCGTACTAAAAATCTAATTTTAATTCACATATTAGAGCTGTAATTCCACTGAATATTTAATAGTCACTCAAAGATCCCCAAGTAGAAAATAATATTTCATTAATTAATCCTATTTATGCCTCAATCATTAATAATTTAGATTGATACAAACCAAATTCACTGATAAACTATTTTAATTATGAATATAAAATATATCATCGAAACTTGTTGAATTATACTAGCTTTTTTTAAATACACGTCTTGGGTTTTTACCGTACATCAAAGGGGGCCATAAGTGTTTAAACATCTCTTTTCACGCGGTTCTTTAAGGGCCAGCAACATATCGGAAGTATTTTTTAGCACCGTAGAGAAATTGTTAAGTTAGACTTTTTAGACGTTCTTGCAAAACATACTATTATGATGTGAAAAAATATATTTATATAAATAGCACGATACGAGAATGCTTGGAATATTTAAGCGGACTAATCAACCTCTTATTGCGTTCAAAATAAAAAAAAATAAACACGCATTTTGTGATTTGAATTATTTTTAATCGGCAACCCTTGGTGTATTTTTCCAAGTACATGTAGATTGTTTGATTATTTTAATTATAGCGGATTAAACAAAGTATTTAACTCGTTTGAATTGACGTATGTGCTCATAATTTGTATTATCGTTTAAACACGATTAATATAAAGATAATACTCGTATATTACTTTTTTTCATTTGAGGGGATTTGCTTTTCTCTGTGAAAAATGTATATTGTGAAAAAATAATAATATACGCACAGTTCCACTTCAAAAGATTTAGATAAATTTCAATAGCCATGATACAGTGTATATTTGTGCCACCCGAGACATTTATGGTGCTGATTTGATTCTAAAATTATTTGAAAATAAGTGATTCACATACTTTTGGCACATGTGGTTTTATGTGGCGCCCGCCACACAGGAAGAATCAAGATTAGCGGCGAAAACTTTGTGTCACGGCATTACGAATGTTTTATGGCATCTTTGACTTTTTTTCATTGCTCAAAAGAAGTGTTTTATTAATCAATTTATTGATTAAATTCCTCACACTCTAAAAGTGACTCATTCGATGATCTAATTCTAGAGAAATTTGCCAATTTATTCGTTTTCACAGAGAAAAATGTGGTGCAATAATATTAAATGTATAAATAGTTTACGGGGAATTATGAAATAATTTAAGCACTACAAGTTAGACATGAAGCTCTATCCATATTTGCGCAAATTCGGCAAGAAAAGAACACTATATAGTTAAATTTGAATCGTTCAAATTATGCACACTCCCACAGATTTTGTCACTAACGACCCGGGTTTCGCCTTTCAGCATCTTCAGGCGTTCAAGTACACGGATGAACTTAAACTGATGCTTAGTAAATGAGTGTTTCGTGTTTATATAATAAATAAATGCATCACTGAGTCTAAAGCCATTGCTGGCGAAAAAGATAAGCTCATGGGAATACCCAAAGATTTGAGTAGTGAGTGGTTTTAAGAATTATATTTATTTGTTTGTCGGCAAAGGTTCTATGATATTATTTATATAGGGTATAGAAGTGGAGATCCCGATAGATTTAATATTTCATTTAAAATCGGAAGGCTATGCAGCTGTGCCCTATTGATTTCTAAAATTTCCTGGAAAAAGAGCTTATGACTGTCCGTATTTGGGTGTAACATTTTTATCCCTTGTTCCTGATTGAACACGTGTCCTTCCGAAAGTGATTAGCAAAAGTAGACGTGTCCTTTTTCAGTCTAAAGGCTGCCATATGTTCTAATACTCTGATGTTTAAAGTCCTTTCTGTTTTGCCGATATAAAATTTTGTACAACAACTCCACTTCTATACCCTATATAAATAATATCATCAAACCTTTGCCGACAAACAGATAAATATAATTCTTAAAACCACTCACTACTCAAATCTTTGGGTATTTCCATGAGCTTATCCTTTTCGCCAGCAATGGCTTTAGACTCAGTGATGCATTTATTTATTATATAAACACGAAACACTCATTTACTAAGCGTCAGTTCAAGTTCATCCATGCACTTGAACGCCTGAAGATGCCGAAAGGCGAAACCCGGGTCGCTAGTGACAAAATCTGTGGGAGTGTACATAATTTGAACGATTCAAATTTAATATTGAAATTCCACCAAGCACCTTCAATCAAAATCTTAAATTACACTATATAGTTATTTGGTCATGTTAAATGCCGCATTTTAGTGTTTTTTCAGCCGAATTTGCGCAAGTATGTACGCATCTTTATAATATTTTAAGATCAAATAGTAAACATATATGTCCGAAAAATCAGACCAGTCACCAGTAAATTTAATGTCTAGACAGGATCGGAAAAAAATCGAGCACTCGATTCAAAGATTTAACCGTATACGTTTAATCAAAGCCTTTATTTTGCCTAGCTAGTACATATATTTACAGAAGGATTATGAGAAAAATATCATCGAATAGATTTTATAAATTTATGTATTCAATGAAACGGTCATTGTTCTTACAAACTTTAAGCTTCGGTCAGTGAGACTGTTGTTCAATTTTGACCAAGTCAAGTTACATAACCGGATCATCATCTTTGGCTCCCTATCAAAGTGTGGGTCTTAGCAACGCCAAAATCGAATGCAAGCCAAACAACAGTTTAAGATTATTTCATTTTTATATACTCAATGGCTTAAATAAAGGAATTAGGCACTGACCAGGCGGTTATAATTTTTTAAATGCCGTCATCATCAGCACTTATTCGACTCCAGGATGCAACTGTATATTTTATAATTAATTGATATATGTATTATGATTTAGTATAAACCTTTCTTAGGGTATTAAAGTCAATCATTTTATAGTGGGAAATCTGTAATATATTAATCTCTTTAATCCACAGGGTTCGTAATTTCTCTTCGTGTAAATCGAGCAAATATCACTTTTATCTCACGTTTCGTTATTTAACTGTTGAAGATTTCGTCACCAATGCTGCAAGAACACAAATAACAATATATTTTTTTATTATTTATTCCATATCCGCTCCCTATGCGGAGCATATGGTCACCACGAAGTTCCTCCATGACTCTCTATCTCCAGCCAGTCTCCTTGCTTCCTCCCAGGTCATCCCAGCGTCCCGCAACTCCGCTGAGTACATCCTGAGAATGGTCATCAGTGGCCTTCCACGACGCCGGTATCCATCCGGTTGGAAGAACAGACAGGCAGGGTTCAGGCTCTCTTGAGGCATCCTTAACACGTGTCCAAGCCAGGACCACCGCCGCTTCTTTATTTTGGACGTAATTAGAGGCTGGTTAGTCCGCTCTCTAATCTCCGTATTCCTGACAAAGTCAGACCATTTCACTCCAAGCATTCGCCGCAGGCATCTGTTTTCGAAACACAGTATACGGTTACTCTGCGCAGAACAATATTACTGTAAAAAATAAAAAAAAACTTTTTACTTAAGCTTGGTATTGCAACTATAATAAATATAAATAAATCGTATAAATACACACATATGCCAAAGATATAAGACATCGCGACGAATAAAAAAATGTATTTTTACCAAAAACATCAGTTACGTGTTATTACAATATTGCTGACGATGTGTTAATGTGTTTCACATTTTTATTCGTGACCCATTTTATAAATAGTTTAGTTGTATAACATATTAAAACTTGTATTCTTTCTAATACCATTTCCATTAAGTTATGTGAACTGAATACTCATTGAATAAAAAGTGGTCATAAAACTTCATTTCCCTATCGAAGATATGTTAATTGGGCTGTTAGCATTGTGAGAGAATATATTCGTTTACGCCAGGCATGGGCAACATCTTATTGTATGGGGGCCAAACTATCATTTTGTCCCGCCATGACCCGGAACAAATTGTTGAATAAAAGAAATTAATGTCGAATGAATTCAAAAAAGTTGTTATTTTATATCGTTTCGTTTATTTAAAGCTATACAATTATTGTTAAATTGTTTGATTGTATTTGTAGATCTATTTTTTCTATACTTCTTTTCGTGAACCAACCGTTGTAAGGGATTACACCAGTGCATATGCCGGAAAGTAAACACCATTTAAGCAGTGTCATTGGAAGGGGTCCTGTCGCCTGGGGCGGTCCTTGAATTTTCCGGCCCCAATATTTCCTCTTATTTTGTTTTTAAACCACTTCTACTATTTTTTAACTATGTACAAGGTGGCTTAATTATTTTTATATAAACATATAATTTCTCGAAAAATATTGTATTCATTATTGAAAATGCCATATCCCCTTGCTACGCTACTGCATTTAAGCAAAAATCTCTTGAAGATTGTGTTGACTATTTCAAGCTCATCGTGGCCGCTAGTTGTTCATTTCAACAGCCGAATAAAAAATAATTCTTCTATGATTTTAAAATCCGCACAAACTTCTCGAATAAAAATTGCTAGTCGTGCTCTATAGGAAGCATCGATACTGTCATTCAAAGCAATTGAAAATGATTATAATCTAGCAAACACTTTTTGATATCATCAGCCATCATTTTCATCGGTATATGATTTTATCTCAATTTTTTTCCCACCATTAATTTGACTAACTTCGTTGAAATTCGTGTAAAAAGAAGAAGTGAGCCGGGGGTTGCCTCATATATGGTTGAAGCTTAAGCCATCATCCACTTATCTCAAGAACGAATAAGCCCGTGCGAAGTAGCGTCGCTTTGCCTGGCAAGTGGCAACAATTGAATTGGAATGGAATTGCCAAATTTTATGAATATGTTCAGATAATCAGTACATAATTATGTTCCATACAATTATACTATTAAAAACATAAAGTAAGAATACCATTCAGCGGCTATAAAATAAATGCTCTGTATCTGGTAAGATTTTGAGTCATAAATTGGTTAAATTCTTTCAAATATTAAATTAGAATTCAGCTCTTAGATATATCTATAGATTAATCTCGGGAGAAACTTTTCAAAGTTTGCACGTAAGTTAAAAATACGTAATATACTTGGTGATTGTAACATTTTGATGAGTTAATGTCTACATCTATTTCCTTTTATACCTTTTTTTATTTTAAATAAGTGAAGTTTAAATAATGTATTATCAATGAACAAGAATTCACAGCACATAATATAAAATATTTCTTAGTTGCAAAGAAAATAATACTTCAATTCGATGAAACTCATTTTTTTTAGTATATTCTTTTAAAAGACAAAAATGATTGTTAAATTTAGATTTGGCGCGTTCGTCAAACAAATCGGAAAAGCACGATTGGCAATGTACTCGAAAAATATTTGTCCTTACTAAGTACATTGTTTTTTATGACGGCGAAAATTGTCATGACATATCTTTGTTCTCCCCATTTCTATTGTATGATAATAATATAATAAAAGAATAAATTTATTTTAATACACAGAGTACCGTCAAAGAGCGCTCATTGTTCGTCCTTTATTACGAAACGTCCTGCGCGAGATAAAAAGCAATACAAGTCACCGACGCTGTTGTGTTGTCATTCTAACGAATTGAAGATAAATTGATATGAATTTATTATAAAATACAACGGTCGAATATATATGCGACTGTAGGCGTCATAAAAAAACGGATTAGTTTGGAACTAGGGATTGCCGGAATACCGGAAGAATGTGCCAATTCCGGAATTTCATATTAAATACCGGTATTGCAAATATCAATACCAGTATTCCAAAAAACAGTTTAAATAAAACAATAAATACGATAAATTGGGATCCAATACCGTGTTATGGACGTCTGAGGAAAACAGTTAGTTACATGATTTGGAGATTTTATTAGTGTTTAGTGTGAAAGATTAATCTCTAATGAAGACGAGGAATGGTTGACATTATATGGTATATTGAATATTGACATTGGATATTCGGACATTGAGCATTTAATTATTGATAATGTAATTAGGATAAAGTATTGTTTGTTTAAACTATTTCAATTACTTTATCTCTATGTTTGAGTATGATAGTAATGAGCAATTACTTTATCTCTAGTTTTGAATATGATAGCGAAAAGGCAGGGGCTCAACATGTGGGTCCATTACAACCGGGCGAGTAAATCAAACATTTTAAACTTTAAACAATATCCTATAAGAGGATCTGAATAAATTATTGGGACACTCAATTTGTAGATTACTGAATTTGGATTTAAAACGGCACGAGGCTATATGTGATAAACTTAGGTTAATTAGATTTCCCATATTAAGTTTCTTTTAAAAGCTCAGTACTAGATACAAATATAAGCTTTTTTTAGGAGTTTTGGAATATGTACCATTATAGCTTTTAAAAAAATCCGTGGGTTGAACGCGAATAATATAATTCATTCGTTATCATTAATTTTAGTAGAACTCCATTACAATGTAAAACGCAACAGGAAAAACTTCTTTAAACACGAATTATGATAGGTAATCGATAATTATTTTAGCATCACGGAATCGTCCTATAATCAAAATTATATCATTAGAGTTCGCATTATAGTTCCGGAGAAGTTTTTTTATATTGATAATAGATAAACTTACATACTGCATATTTGAGTGAATAAAATAGTTGTGAAATATTTTCTTAAATAAACTTTATTAAATAAACAAAAAAAAATATTTTGATATAATAAATTGACATATTATTTTTCGACTGAAATAAACACAATAACAAAATAAAAATATTGGTCATAATTGAAATTAAATATTCTAGATCTCTTAAGAACACAAAATACATAAAAAATTGTAAATCTAAATATAATATTTATTATTAATGGTTTTAGTAAATGTAATGCATCAAACTCTCATAAAAGTAAAATTATTTCTAACGAATAGTAAAAAAATAAATGACTTTAATTAACACTTAATACGTGAGTGATCAAGTGCCATAATTAATAACGTGAAGCATTTGTATATAATAAACAATACTATAAAAAAAACAATCTCGGCTTACCATAAACAGAACAATATGTGTAGAGTTTCAGAAATAAGCCAATACGGGTGTATTTAATGTAAACATTTTAAATACTTGCATCCATACACTACATATATAGAAAACTGTTGTAAAGAGTCTTCGATCGTGTCAGTCCTAGCTTTAATATGGGTGTTTTAAAGCTTTTTAGTGGTGGTAGTTCATCCCAGACGCATGGGAGCAAAGTTGTATTGGATTACTTTAGTGTCTCTAGTGGCCCTCATCTCAGCAACCACAAGATGTTGGGAATCATCGTAATCCTGCTAGCAATTCATCCAGCGTTTACAGGTAAATATTCATTAAATAATTACTTTTTAATTCTATATTTTTGGTGGATTCAGCGGTAGATTAATGGAAATTAATTTCTAATACAACATTCAATGTGATAATTTAGGGTTTTTGATGATTTTTTGAGTAATCGTGGATATGAATTGTTCGTTCTTCCATGGTGTAGAACTAGTCTGTCAATGGGTATGCCACTGAGGAGAACTATAACACTTTTTAACGGTTTAACCTCGGTAGTCATCATATTCTACGAGGAATATTATTTTCCTATTATTTTTTTTACAATATCATGTAAATATTTGTACTTTTTTGTAGTGTCTATGTAAATGAATAAATTATATTCCACTGGTTGTACAAACCAACTGTGATATTTTTTTTATTTTTTTTAAAAGAACCTGCAGACTAACTTACGATGTTGTTAGGTTATTTATTTATAAAGTTAACATAAAAAGACTTTCTTATCTTTAATTTTTAATTAAATAAAAAATAACGTTGTCTTTGGTTACGCTACCACGCGCTAGAATGTTATGACTGACAGTTTCATAAATTGATTTCATAATTGATTTGTGGATTTATATTCAAGTCAGTAAGCTAGTAGTGTTTTAATTTCTCGGGAGGACGATAGGCGAACCATTGGCCATATTGAAGACCAATACATATATTTTTGTACTCTCTCCAAAAAATAAAATTAGGGTGAGTTTTCGAAGAAAAAATCTGTTGGGATAAGTTCCATTCGTTTCATAAGTTTTATATTGATTACTAACATGTCGATCATTCAGATCATTAGTCAGATAACAATGTAAAAAAATGAGCTGAAAATGCATTAATGCGTAAAATTTTAAGCTTTCAAGTATTTCGGGTCTAATATCAAATAATAAAATGCTAATGCCAATAATCTTCAAAAAAATTAAGCTAAGTGTTGGTTTTTTCTATGTCATCACACGAATATTTCATTATGTCCTCGTACTGAACCCGATATAAGTTTATTAACTGTATAAATCTCAGTCACAGATAAATAATACTTGATGTAACCATTTGAATATTGTTTTTCCCATTGCCCTTGGTTATATGGAGTTTTCTGACTAACGAACTGGAAAATCAAAGAATTTAGAAAAATCGCTAAAATAAAGCATGTAATATACTTAATAAATTGATAACTGAAATGAATGTAAGAAAAAACAAATGATAAGGCTTATGTTATTGGGAATTGGTGTGTACATTTTTAGCCTCATGGCCGTGTAAATTTAATGAGTGTTGAATAATTTAAAATGTATTATACATATTTTTGCGACAGATTTTATAAGATTGATTTATTTCAAGTAAAAGCAGGACTATTTCCGAGAGATTAGCTTTATAGTGCAACTAGGGGTCAAAAATTAAAATTAAAAAATTGCCAATTGTTTGTTACATCTTAAATAGTTTTACTTGGTTTCGTATTAATAACCCTGTATCAATGTTTATTCGTATCACTAGAAAATGCTCGCGATGAGCGAAACCGGTAATAATCCCACTAAATAAATGTGAAATTAGGACAGAAGAGTATTTTATTTATAGACACTTACTTGTATATTACAGTGAACACGTTTAATGTGACTGTTAAGAGGTATCAGAGGTCAGATTGGATTTTTTTCAAATTACTTTTTTACCTTTATTAAGTTACTGCAACTTTGTTAAAATAACAATAGAAATAGAGTGAGTAGTGTTAGAACCTTCTTTTTATGTGTACTTAATTCATGTGATTGTGAAATATATGTTAAATTTTATTGACATACGTGAGACGTGATAACGATATGATATTAACTATTTTGCGAATCACATAATTTTTATGTAAGAGAAGCTTATCTCAATATTTGTTCTACAAGATTTGGGTGTTATTCACTCGCTTAAGTTTTTTTCGGAAAGTTTAGAGGGTATGGCTAGGAAAGCACACGTGCCTTGCTATTTTTATTGCTCTTGCCGTGCCCCAGTTTATAGAATATATAGTATATAAAAAGAGATACTAGTTAGAAATTCTTGCTTTGAAACTCGAATCCATAAATCGATTGATAAATCAATGTAATAGTATATATTTGGACATACAAGCAAATCAATAGCTTTCAATTCAAAACCTATTACTTTTCAATCATAGTGGCCTTTAATGCTACTTAAAATAATTGAAACGATGTTTTTAACATGTATTTACGTTAAAATTTCTCCAATAAACATCAATTCATTTTAATAGAAAAATATATTAAATTCATTCATAGAAAAATATTTTTAAAAATCTCAATAATGATCACTATATATTTATATACACATATAACATAATTCCTTTGTATATTAATTTAAAACCCTATGTTGAAAGGTTGCGGTATTTCCTTTGTCAAATATCAGTTTAAATATATAAATTGTTTACTTAGCTGCCAGAGGAAAGTATATATGATATCCAATTCATTAAGAGGTACAGGTAAATACGAAGTAAGTCAAAAATACATCTTTCGTTTGATCTATGCTACCGAAATAGTCTATAAGCAAAACGGTTCACCTGCTTGTTAGTTTATGTTCATGCTTTCAAAGGCATCTCAGAGTTTGTTTGCTCAAAATGCAGTGTTCTTTCAATTAAGACGAGCGTCATTTCTTAGAAAAAACTTAATTTGTAAAAATATTCTCGTTTCATACAAGTAAGGGAAAATAAATCGTCAGTATAGAGAAATATTATTATTTTACAAAAACTACCGACCTCGATTTTTTCCCTGTTCCAATTTGATTGTTATGTGTAATAAAACCGTTTTTCATCAGAAACGCAAATGAATCTGGCAACTCTTAAACATTTTTGTCACTAACTACTTACACATAGAATGATTTATCATTGTATGTATAAGTAGGATTTATCCTATAGGGCAGGTTTAAAAATGTAAAAAAACGGTCCAGCTGAAGCTCTATTCAAAAACTTTTTTAAAAGAAGTCTTTTGTAAAAAAATAAATAATAAAACACTGTTTCATTGCATTTCTTATCTGTTGACAATGCTCACCATAAGTGAAACCGGTTGTATAAAAAATAATATTAATCGTATATAAACAATAGAAAAACAAGTTAGAATGAAAAGAGCGTGTTTTATGTGAAGAATATAATACAATAAAACCAAGGTTCAATTAGTTATTAGAATTTTGTAAGACTTAAAAGTACCCACATATATCAATGTTTAAGTATACTTTAGGCTTAAACTGGATTAAATACCACTCATCTATATCAAATAATGAAAATTTACATATTATTTTACACTTGATTAACATATTCACAAAGAATATAATTTTAATTTGTCACGCTTTACTTGCATGGCGTAATAAAAGCACCTGTTTTAACATAACATTTCTGTATAAGTAGTGTGCTTAGTGCCTTTTTAATAGAATGATAAATGAAGGTCCATCTACATAAGTAACTGAGTTTTGTAGGATTAAAGAATACATGTAATTTGAATAATTTACATGTAAATCACTTTAGAATGAATTAGAAGAGACAGACTTTTTAAAATAATGTTTCTACATCAATACCAGATTTTTAGGCTGTCAAAAGTATCTTGAACGGTGAGAACCTTATCAATGTAGAGTTTTTTCTTATTATAAATTATCAGGGGAAGAAATTTGTCAGAATGTTGAAAATCTTATGTGCTGGTATTGAATTATAGTAATAGTAGTTGTATCGAAAATTCAATATATTTAAGTTTTCTTATTATTTATTTTATAATTATACTATTCAAAAATAATCAATTTGAAGCGGTTTTATTTTAATTGTCATTTTTTCATAGAAATTCTCACAAATATATAGGATATATAAACAACGCATTTTTACTATGTACAGCGGTGGAACGGCGTTCCGGCACCATTAGTAAAAATTCGCAAAATTTTATTTTAATTTTAACCGTAAAATGCAAAACAATACCAGGTTTACAGACTAGCTCAGTGTGAGCTAATGCGTGACTTAGTGTGTGTTTTTGTGTCACGAGGATTCCATTCCTATTAGATTCGTCTTTTTTGTTCATCAAAATCGTCTGACCACCTTTGACACTTTTTGATCCTATTCAATACATTGGATAAGTGGTAACTCAGAGTAAGACATTTAATCTGCTTAAAATCACTTCTTAGTCTTAAAGCATTATACTAAAAAAAATACTTTATTAAAAAAGTTGTTTTTTAGAGCTATATATAGACGATTAATCGATTTCTGTTCGAAGGCATGAATGTTTGTGATGTCCTAATTTCCCTCCCACTCTTCCTATCCTTCAATAACTGGGCGTAGCGAGTGCGATTAGTAAACCATTTGTCCAGTCCTAGCTTTCTTTATCCTTATAAAACTACTACTCTCTTCTGTTGAGATACCTCCATTAGGCGGCCATATGCTCCACACTGGGTGCGGACATGGATAAAAAATAATAAAAACATATATAATTAAAAATGAAACAAAACTCACAAGAATCGTCGTACTGGCCATGGTGATGGCTTTACTGGAAAGATAATTTTATGCCATTTGTGGTTAAATATGACTATGGGCATATGTGTGTCGAGAGGATAATAACCTCGAAATATCACCAATAGTACCTACTATATTATAGTATAATATTTAAGTATTAAGTAACATATAATGCAACGTTAAATTCCCAAAAACCATGAGCTCTTTATTCTTTTTGAAAATTAATTAGAATCGGCTGATTTTGAATTTATTATATTATTTATAAATCAGATTTTTTTTTTATTCAAAAATTTCATATCATATATTCCTAAAAGCACTTAACATTTGCAGAATTAATTGAGTTTTTAACTTATGGTTTATTCGATAAGTAAGTTTGCATTTGATATTTTTTAATGCAAAAAAATATCCTATTGGGGACAACGGGCTTACAGGTAGTTGATAATTTATATCAATGTGATGTTTTTGTCGAGTGGTGAGCGCTCTTCGATTTTCATAATATATTAATACCTCTCATCTTTTCTAAGAAGAACACGTGGCCATAGAAAAGAGCAATATTGATTCATCGACAAAACATCATCTAAAATAAAATACGTATTATTTTTGTTGTTGAAAAAACGTACATACCTCTATTTTATTATTGAAAAATAAAATTATTTATTATAATTTAGATTTGTCGCCTGTGTGGTCGAGTGGTCAACGTCATTGGCTACCGCTACGGAGGTCACGAGTTCGAATCCCAGTACGGTCAATTTTATAAATTGATTTTCAATCGATTTATGAATTTCTGTTCAAAAGCATGGATGTATGTGATGTCTTGAATTCCCCCCTCCCACCCATCCAATCCTATGTACGAGGCGTATCGAGAGCGATTAGCTAACCACTAGTACTGTCGTAGCCCTTTTCTTATATTCCTACTCTCTTTGAAAAAAGAGAGGTTGAGCAACTGAGTAACAAGCAGTTCTCGTAGAAACACTTCTGTTGAGATAAACTCCACCAGGAGTCCATATGCTCCACATTGGGAGCGGACATGGTAAAAAAATGCCCTATTTGGTGATGTTTGATTAATGATAAAATATATCATTTAATTTTCAAGACCTTTTATTTTATCACTGCGTACTGTCTAAGCCAGCTGTTACCAAACTACGATCCGCGTTTTAGATCGGGCCTTCCAAAGATTTTTACCCGAGCCAGTTTTTTTATAAATATTTTTTACATATTTTTTACATATGAAATTTAAATTTTATAAAATTTGTGATATTAGGACAAGAATAGAATATTTTTCATCTGGCCTTACAATGTTTTTTTTAATGTGGGTCGCTTATCGAAAAAATTGGTAACCCCTGTTCCAAACATAAAGTAACACAGGCAGACTCTAAAAATATTTTCCATGGAATTAGTCATAGTTAAAAATAAAATATGCAAAACCATACCGCAAAACCCAAGCATTATTGGAAATTTTGCATCAAAACCGATTTTCAAATTTTGGCCAGTAAAATATTTTTTAGTGTTTTCGTATACAGACACGAATTATTTGTGCTTCTTCTGACGCCCTAAAATATATTTATTTATTATTAATGAAGCTTAAAATCACAAATAAGCAATAATATAAGTTAACTATATTCAGAAGTAAGTATGTAGGGATTGTAAAAAACCCCGCTTTATTAATTCTACCCACTAGACGTTGTGAATGCATATAGTAAAACGTATCTTATATTGTTCCCACTATTAATGAAATGCAGATGAACACCTAATATAGGATTTACAAGAACGGGTTTACAAGAGACTTGACTTTTAGTCAGTCTTTAAAACTTGCAAGGTATTCAACATGGGAAGGATACGAGCCAGTTGGTAAAAGAGGCTGGATAAAAAAAATATCGATTGGCTGATCGCTCTGTTCTCGCAAACTTTCTGTTCAATTTCAGTTATTGATCAAGGCGGATAAGAAAAAAAATATAACCTTCCCATTGGCGCAGATTCGATTAAATTTTTAAATTTCTCCATTTGTCTATTTGAGAAAGAATGATGAAGGCCATAGAACATGAAAAAAATGTTACCCGATCTGGTTTAGTTGGCAAGAGCTTGGAGTTTTACGGGAGTTCCGTTTTTTCCAACACTTCTTTTCTGAGAGAGACCCACTGACAAAAAGGTATGGCTTAAAATAGATTTGTGTTTAGCTAATTACTTCGTTTATTGATTTAATGTTATTTTTGGTCCCGAGCTATAATTAAAATCAAATCAATGCCAGTGAAGAAAAGGTTATTTAAAAAGATTTTTTGTAAAGAGAACATGTATTGTATAATAGAGCAATTTTATGACATTCATTTGAATGCATTTACATAGCAATAAATTTGTACTTTAGCAGTATTATGACAGGATGATTAATATCGGTTTCCAAACGGCTAGAATATGTAAAAATCTTTCCCGCTTAATATGAAAAGCTATGTCAAGTTGAACATCGAGATTATATTGCAATAAAGAATTCATTTTTCACGCCAGGCCATATTGCAATTTTACCAAATTACATGAGAATAAATCTCGCTAATGCATGTTTGCGTAAACAAATTGTGAAAAAGTCTTACGATAGTAAATTTCATGGTTTTTACGCGTAAAAAATAAATTCTATGAGTAATTACGTATATTTATATGAATAAATAATATGAACCAATGATATTAAAGATTTTATTTCAATGAATGTATGTGCTACAAGAGTGCTTCCTAACCTTTTTCATGACACGGACTCCTAAATCTGAAAACAATAATCTGCGGACCCCCGAAAAAAATATTTCACATGTTTATACTTAATCACAAAGAATGTTGAAAGAATGAAAATTTTCGCGGACCCCAGGCTGGGAAGCACTGTGCTACAAGACGATATGACATGAAATTAAAAGTATTTTCGTTTGTATAAAAAAATCGATATGCGATATTATTAGAGGTCTGCACGGGCCTGGGCATGGCTCTTGGGCCTCTACCCGGCCCGACCCGCGAGCCGGGTTCGGGCGGGTAAGCGCAATTGAGATTCAGGCTCGGACCGAACCCAAGTAAGGAAATTGTGTCTTTTGAAAAATATTTCAGACTATGTTCGTGTCATGAGCCAGCCATGATGATCTTAACTATTACTAGTTCTGTAGAGCAGTGCTTCCCAAACATTTTCATTCCACGGCCCCCTAAATCTGAAAAAAAATAGTCCGCGGCCCTCCTCAATACAAAACGTGTTCTGCGGCGGCTCCCAATCTGGGAAGCACTGCTGTAGAGGATCGTAAATTGTTGTAAATTTGTGAAGAACGGGGTTTTTCAGGCTGAGGAGTATAAATCTGGGCTTCGGGTCGGGTTCGGGTAACAAGTGTGGTATTAGACTCGGGCCTGAGTTTTTCGGGCATGGATCGGGTAATTTTGTGAAATTTCAGCCCGAGCAGACCTCTAGATATTATGTATACAACATTTTTAATCAGTATTAGGGGTGATAAATTTTATGAATTTAAAAAATAAAATGCGCTCTACCTTTATTTAAAGTATAATACTTAAGTATCAGATGGTTTAACTGAGTAATATAATATTTTTATAAGCACATTATCGTTCCCACAAGACGTTGGCAGTATACAAAATTGTCTCAGAATGTACCTAACTAAATAAAAAAAGTTTTCGTGAAGTATCTTAACGCTGTACTATCAGTTTCATTGAAAATTTACAAAATAAACAAATTGTTTTTATTTCGTTATGATTTACTCACACATTTTGCAATATATCTGATTTTATCATACAGTTGTTATTAAAGATTGCAACACCAATAGATTCCAGTATTTGTGACGTTTTTTTAATATCGAAATATCAGTTTAGAAAATACAAAATATGTACCGGTATTTCGGTATTCCATCATATATTTTGATAAAACTGTTCGCGATGAATTGAAATATTTTAAAACTGGCAAGAATTGTATCAATATTTACAGGTTCCAGAATTTATTATTTTTCAATTGTTCAGAAGAATTATTTTGTATACAAGTGAGAAAAAATGTATTCATTCAGAACATCGCACGCGAGAACCACGAAGAGCTTGGATTCCCATTTCGAGTAAGTTAGTTTATCGATCGCTCTCTCACTATCCATTTTTATAATTGGATAGTGGAAGGGTATGTATATAAATTGAAAAATCAGTGTGAAAACATGTCCGTTCGTGGATTCGAACCAAGGCTATTCGGTACTCAAAAATTCAGTTTCAATGTCCGATTTTTAAGTAAAAATGATGTGCATTTACATAGGTAGTTGACTGAACATTTTATAAAATTTAAATTTCTACGGCCCAATTACATACGCGAAAACCTGCGGCACATACTGCTACCTTAAAGATTTTTAACGACACAACAACAACTTGACTCTTATTCTTCACTTAAACAATTACAAAATGATTTTTTTCACTATAAACTATATACTCATTTTATAAGAAAAATTTAGAACTAAATACGTTGATATTTGTTACCTTATCATTATTTAATTTTACAAACAAAAATGTAATACAAGGCAACCCTAGGGCCGCATTTCAATAACATATGTATCCACGAGCTGCAACAAAAAAAAATCAGTTTATTTATTAAATAACTTTACAGGTCTAAATTTGGTTAGGTTTCGTAAATAAGTAAAAGACAAAGGGTTCAACAGTTTAATTTATTTTTATGAGAATTCTGCGGCAGCTCTATATATATCCTTTACTTAAGTAGTTATATCAACTTCAATGTTTATAATTTTCAAACGCAGCAAATTTAATATAGATATATCTGTATAGCGAACAAATGTATTTTGATTTAATAAATATCATGGTTGAAATAGTACTTTCACAAAGATTTGTTCTTCCGAGCGGAGCCCATTTTGAGACCAAAGATCTTCAAATTAGAAGACCTGCCTTCTGGTAATAATCTAAAAAATCTTCTTCTGTTTTACATTTGTTAGTATAAAAAGGGTTAGTTTGCAAATAGCACAACTCTAGCTGTAGATCGGATATTACATTTGTAATACTGAAAGTTGACTAAAAAGTATCCAAAATTGATAAATCGTTTCTTAATATTTCTTACCATAACTTCAATATACTTTGAAATAAGTTGAAAATGATATTCTATTAAAATTGTTGATTTCTTAAAAATGTGCCGTGAGTCGCATGTGGCTCGCGGGCCTCAGCTTAGGTAGCCAAGTTTTAACGGGATAACGCCATTTACCACAAATTTGGTAAATTAATACTTAGCTTGTTATTATTGGGTTGAGGTTTTATTTAAAATATTATAAACTGCCAGTAAAAGATAGCCAAGATATTTTTACTATTTTCTCGTAAAGATATATAAAATAAAACATTTACATACCATCACGGTTATTAGAATTCCTAAAATAATTGAGAGAAAATTATTAGTTTTCCACGCCAGTAAGTGGGAAGATGGTATTTAAAAGTGATGACTTGTCAGAAACGTTTTTTTTGTTTATCTTATTTCTTATATCTAATAATAAAATTTGTAAGCAAAGTTTAGTTGTGAATTTGGTATGCTTCGATATCATAGTTAAATTTCGTGTTATTATTATTATAAAAAAGCAGATATCCACTAATTTTGCAATGGATATAAATTTAGCCGCAGAGTTCGGTATTTGTTCAACGCGTTAGCGTCTATAAAATATTTTAAGCGTATCGCAAAATATAAATGGAATTCAGGTGAAGAAATTCCTCGTTTCTTGATCAAATATGTATAATTTTAAACATAAATATTATTCTGTGGTATCATGGCGTTTATTGTAACGTTCGAGAAACACTGATATTATTATAATTCAGATATCAATAATTATTTTTTTCTCTTTTAATAAACAATTTTGCGGCATAATTATGCAACTCTGTGTAAATTTTCTTTTGATGAATATCGCTGTTGATATCATCCCTCAATCTGAAAAATTGAAGTATGTATGCAATTCTAAGCCATGAAATAAACCTCTTCAATAAATTCGTCAATAGACGAAATCTTAAAATTGAGATGCAATAAATCATTGTTGTATGTTATTTGTAAGAATAGTTTTCTCCCACAGCTGTTCAAAATTTAAAGATGTGAAAATTGTTTGTAAAAAGTTATAAAAAGATTTTCTTACAATCTCAAGAGTAGGAACACAATCACGAGCAGAGATCAAAAACCTAAGCGTCAGTGGTTTGACACCGAAGGTCTGCGGAGCAGTTTTAGAGCAGTGATGAATGATAAATTAAATATGATACTGCATAAATATATACTTTAGATGGATCCAGCGGTTTGGTGGAAATTTATAATATATATATGTATATTTCTTATTTAAACATTGATATACAATTTTTGGTGTAACTTTTGTTATATTTAAAAATATTTAATTCTCTAACGTTTAAAACTAGGTATAGTATAATGTTAAGGATGGCATATCAAATTGGAAATCGTATGACGTGTTGCATGAAATGAAATCTTAATCGTATTGGTATATTTTCACGGAGTAATATTTTCAGTTTCTTGTGTTTCTAGTTATTCTATCTGCAATCTTCTTAAGGGATCAAGAGCATTTAAAACGTATGTCATTTGAAATTTATCATTTGCATAGCCCCAAAATAAAAAACATATTTTTTTGTATATTAAGCTAAACTAAAGACATCAAAGTATTTTTGTTTTGTATTTTTGTATTCTTGTTCAAATTAGGTTGAATTATTTTTTGGAAAATTTGATATTTGTATTCATATAAAAATCCGCAGATAAATGGTACGTTTCTATAACTTTCTGAAAACGGAGCTTATAAATATATAAATATATCCATCATCATACCAACAAACCCTTCTCATTGTAAAGTGGACATTTATTTCAGTCACTTACTCATACCTTCAACTCTTTTTTACAATATTTTGAATTGACACGGTCCACTTAAAGGACAAATAATATATTTTTACACACATTATTTTTTTCTAAATCGATCCACAGAAACAAAAAACACAGATGGGGAAAACGGATTCTCTAAAAACAAGAAATTCAACAACACAAGACAGTAATAATAAACAAAAGATTTTACTAGATTCTAACTGATTAGACGTTTCAGAAATATCTAGCGCTGAAAGCGATTTATATCCAGTCTCTCATAATAGTCCCAGTATCAAGTAGCAATTAGTAGTATTATTTCTCGTAATCAAAATATAAATGAATATTATTTTATGTAATTTACTGATTGGGTCTTCACTATTATCTTTTTTTACAGATTTTTTAAACACGACATTTTTGAAACCTATAGTGTAAAAAAAGAGTTAGATGCATGTGAAATGACGCCATACACAAGACAACTTCAATTTGATATAAAACAATATTTTAACAATTTGAAGACAAATATTAAAAAATGAATGTTCAAGTTATGAATGAAAAATCAAAAATTTTCATCAAATACAACAGATATTTGATGAAGAATTAAATAACATATATTTATATATAGATATATATATTTATCCACGTCCGCCCCTGATGTGGAACATATGGCCTCCTTATGAAGGTATCTCAACATAAGTTTTTCTATGAGAATGTTTGTTACTCAGTCGGTCAATTTCTCTTATTCAAAGAAGAAAAAGGCTAGGACAGGACTTGTGGTTAACTAATCGCTCACGCTACACCCAGTTATAAAAGGATCAGAAAGGGTGGGAGGGAATTTGTAGAAATCACAAACACCCATGCTTTCAAACAGTTATCGATAAATCGATCGAAAAAAAATGCTGTTCGTATTGGGACTCGAACTCGTGAAGTCCGGCTCGGAAGCCCACCACGCTAACCGCATTTGTATACAACACCAAAAAGGTATAAAACTTACACATTTAAAACAACATCATCTATCACCACTCCAGTACTGTGATACTAAATGGTCTTTCACAAAGAATTATTTTTTTGTATAATAGTTTACGAACAAATCATACAAGGCACGTCGGTAGTATTTTAGATCAACCCAAAAAGAGTTGCGAGCAGCTGGTGTCAGAAATGTAGAAATAGATACACGTAGGAGTTGACCAGTCAAATGTCGAGCAAGCCAATGGATTGGTCACTAAATAAATTGTACAAGTGCTTGGCACGGAAACATAAACGAGAATCTACTAAAGAGACTGATCGCTTTATAACGCTGTAAAGAAAACAATTCAATTTACTTATCGATGTTTTACCTTAACTTATTACGGCACATACCAGATGTCTTTTGGTTTGAGAGAGATATAAAAAAATCCATTTAAAGTAAAACAACGAGCAAGTCTCATGTTTATTTTTATCGAATCACGGACATCGACAAAACCTCTCTTCTTATTCCATTCCCAAAATATCATATTTAATTTTAACACTCCGTAAAAGGTAATCTCGATGTTTATTTTTGGTTTTTTATTAGGCTTATCGCACCTAAAGTTTTCGCTACAAGTCCAACTTTTACGAAGTTCAAATACCATACTGGTGCCCACTGAAATAATTAAATTGTTATGATAATGAATAATAATATTTTTTGTTCCTGCTAATTATTTTTTTACAATTATAACCGTTCATTTTTGTTTTAGTTATGGTAATATTTTTACTTGTAGTCAGAGGCGTAACCAAGGTAGGGACCATTTGGGAGTCGGCTTTAACGAATAGAAAATAGAAAATGTCGTTCGAAGTAGACAAATAAAAAGTGTTTTCCGTACAGAATTAATGGATGTTTTATTTCCTTTAAAATGCTTTCATTTTACTTAGGATTTACCCAGTGGTTGGGAATCCGTGGCTTAGTGCCTTAAACTATATCCAAGCAATATGGACAGTCAATAATGAATACTGTTAATTGTGCAAACAGATGAACCATATCAGCTTCCGGCCAGACTATTTTGTAGCTTTAGGTTCAGTTCAATTCATACCTTCTGTAAAGCACGTTGGAATTCATCAATACGTCATTGAGTTGTTGATTGGGCCAATGCGAAGCTGAAATGTGCGATCTGCCTAATAATATCAAAATTGCAAGATATTTAGAATGATTGCTTTAATATACTGTGTTCAGATAACTTAATGCATTCATTTGTTGAATAACCAAACGTTGCTGTTTGAAATGAAACACTTTGATGACATGTTATGGTGAACTTGAACTGACGTGTGCGCTTGGCGCACGGTGCGCTTGAACGCCTGAAGATGCCGAAAGGCGAAACCCGGGTCGTTAGTGACAACATCTGTGGGAGTGTACATAATTTGAATGATTCAAATTTAATATTGAAATTCCACCAAGCACCTTCAGTCGAAATCTTAAATTATATTAAATAAATGTAGAATTAAACACTTACACCGTATTACAAATTTTATGTTGTGTTTTTGTTTCTTTGATTCGGTGATCATGGAAAGTTTCTACGGACATTCAGAAACAATATTCCATTAGAATACGTAGCCAGTCTTTCTTCATCAGTCACAATATACATAGATATGCCAAAAGAAAAGCGTTTCCGGAAAAATTTGCATGCAAATTTAATTCATTCCATTCGTTGGGCGAGCCAGATAAAAATGAAAAGAATTCCAAAAGACTCAGTGCTTGGAGATTTTTTTTACCGACTGAACCCAGAAAGTTATACATTTTTTGGAAACTTTTTTTCTTTGCACGGATTCAGCTAACCTGAATTGAATTAAAGAGTAATGGCTGCAAAAGTAATGGAAATTATTTACATTTAATCAAAATAAGGACTTAATTTTTAAAATTAAATTCAGACGCAATGTCGAAAAGCTTTTGTATTTATTTTTTATCAAATATTTTATCAATGTTTCTGCATGAGATAATAAGTTGAAAATAAAATTTTAACACTATTTGTTATTTTGTACGGAAGAAACTACAAATGATTCATCGTCAACAACGCACAATATTTATACCGGTTGCGGTTTAATAGTATTGTATACAAGAAAACAAAAATCATGATCTGGTGAATTATTTATCGGTTGCCTATCAAACTTTCAATTATGTATTATCTATACCAGCGGTCGGCAAGCTTTTTGGGCTTACGGACCACCAAATTCACAATTTTAGTTCAGCGGACCACTAACTGGACTTTTGTGTTAAATATTATATATTGAAATAAAAGTGATCAAATGCGTCTAAAAATGCATCTAGTTCATAAAATAAAACTATTAATTACAATAAAATATAAAGACTTTATTAATTTTTAATGTGATGAATGTTCCTGGATATTTGAAATGATATATTTATATTTGGCTCCAATGATGTAACTGAAAGATGGAGACCTGAATGTATTTCAAGCCGAGATCGATACCGTGTTTTGATTGTTGTGACAGATGAAAAAGACTTTTCTCATAAATATGTTGTAGAGAATTGAATTAGAATTTTCATTGCCTTTTCACTAAGCAAAGGGTTCACTTTCGCTTTTCACTTTTTATAGAAAGCTAAAACTAAGGTCTCGATAAAGATGAATGAAAATTAACTTTGAGTGTCGTCTGATGAAAGATCAATGAGGTTTTCTTTTAGCTTCATGCATAAATTATTATGTTGAATTTTCGCTCCAAACAGATCTATTATCCACATATTACCATGTCTAGGATCTTCATTTTTCGTATTATAATAAGCAAAAGATTTTGTGAGTTATTTCCAAGCGGTTTGTAACCAGGGTTACCACTTGATAGTTGATATCATTCTCACTCATATATTCTTAAAATTTGAAAACATTTGCAGATCATCTTCAACCAATCGCGTTTGCCACAGTAATATTTATTAGAACATGCAATGCAACGAGATAGACGTGTTACGAGATTCAGATGTTTTTTTTTCTGGTGGTAGGGTTAGAAAATTAAAATAACGTAAAATTTCTCTGAGGACCACCGAAATTTTCTCGCAGACCACTGGTGGTCTGCGGATCACACTTTGCCGACCGCTGATTTATACTGTATAAAGAAACCAAAAAGAAAACACAATTTTAGTTAATTGTCCTGTTTTCAAATAAGAGTTGTTTATTGAATAAGCAGGGGATGATAAACTATTGTTTTAAATTATCAGACAGATAGCTCCAGTTCTATAACAGTTTTAAAAGAGTAAATGCTTTCAGAAATTTTCTCGCCTGCGAATTGTTCTTGTTAATCTATCAATTAATGGTAGTTACAGAGTTTACGAAAGCTCGCAGTGACATATTTGTTGTCGTATCTAATGTTCGAATGTATGTAAAGATGACAACGCCAAGATTTACCCCAAAGCGACGATGACAGGTTCGAATTCAATCAGGGACAAGTTAGAAGTATAATTTTTAATCGATTTGTGTTAAAATGCGTGAATGTCTATGATAGCCTCATCGCTGAACAAAATAGGGATAGTAGTAATCTTGTTATCGGCCCATTCACCGAAAGTACGACTCACACGTCGGTCAAGTGGCTTCAATTCTTGAAATGGGAAAGCAAACTAAATACAAATCAGCTGTCCAATTTCAAATTGGCTGTCATTGGAAAAATGTAACTGGTTTGAAAAAAAACCTCATATACGTATTATGTTCTCAATTCAGCATTTAGATTTCGAAGATTTTAATTATTTTTTATTGCCTGCCGTCAACTTTTTTTCGCGTGCCACGTATTTCCCATCGTTGTATTAAGTTTCGTCACCATAACAATACAGTTGTGGATATTGATTCTTAAAAAGCCCATACAATTGCAGTAATAAATTATTTTATATCAAAATTATATAAATATTTTTTTTCATATTTCTCTATTTAGATGATACAGATTCATTAACGGTGCTCATACCTTTCTTAAATTATTTACACAAGAAGTAGTTGGTGTTTATGCTTTATCAATCAATAATTTCCAACTGCCTAACCTCAAACCAACTAATTTCACATGGACAATTATGTTATTGCAAACTCCATAATTTAACAATCAACGAGAACACACATTGTTTCTTTTATGTATGAATGTGTACGTTAGTTTGTTTTGAAATTGGTAAATTTCGGTTAATTGTTAAATAAATATTTTTTTCTTTGTTCTGAAAACAATGGTAAAATATAATTAGCCAGTTTAGATATAAAACAGTCTCTAAAAAGCATTTCAACGCGATGTGTGACAATTGCTATTTTATACTTTTCATTGAATTTTGCGGTAGTATAAAATTATTAGGTTAAGTAGAAGCTTTTAAAAAATTCCCATGTCACTATACATATCCAATTAGGCTCAAAGAATTTCAACACGGTGCCGAAGCTTTTTACTGAAAAGCTTCATATTCAAAACTTAATCAGCATTGAATTTTTCGAAAAAAAAATGAATACCTCGCTTCCATGACTCAATTAGCAAATTTTTTACCTTTGAAAGTTTCAAAGTTCACGCGACATCATTCGTTCAATAATCATAGTCCGTTGTAATATATTTTATGTTTTTATTCTTGTGAAGATGAAATACGAAATCGTTAATATCAAATATAATCGAAATTTGTATTTTTAATGACACTTATAAAATTAAATGTAAACATTAAAATTATTTAAAAATGTTATACACTTTCAAATGATGCGCGCTTAGTTTTCGATGGAGGTATAGAGTTAAATTTTTTGATTGTATTTTGAATAAATTTTTTCACCATTTAGCAATTCAATAAAGTACGTTTACAAAGGAAAACATCATAGTCTTAGCATGCGCTAGCCGATGATTTGACGCTGAGATATATAATATTTCGCTACCACAAATATATTATATACGGTTAATTGGGATCGGAATACTAGACGAGTAAATCGAAATTGGTAATTACATCATTAAAACATATTTATACCTATTATAATCCGGTGGTTTTAAAAATAACCTACGTGTTATTAGAATATCAATGCATCGTTGAAATGCTCATCAATTCTGAAACCAATTGATATTGTTACTCTTTATTTTAAATGTATAGATTAAAAATATTTCAATTCATCGTGTATAATTTTATTAAAATATGCGATGGTTTATATTTATAAAAAAATAATTTTGGTTAGTTTTCAATATCGAAATCCTGGTATTAGTTGAAAAAAAACCAACGAATATCGGGATCTCGGTGTTATAGAATAAAGTGTAAATTTTCATATAGAAAAGATACCGGTGTAAATGAATCAAAAATGACTTTAAAAAAGGCTATGAAATGTATGTACATTGCAATGTGCTATGTATGATACTAAGGAGGTTAAGCGATATGAAACACTGTGACTCGCATGCAGCGAGCAATGCTGTACATATCATGGAAATGTAGTTAAATATGACATAGTCACACAGCAGACCTCGAGTGAACAGGACTATTTTTAGGTATTTTGACACCTCTTACCTGTAATTTATAATATATTTTGCCATGTCCCAGATAAAATTAAATATAGTGGCATAATTATAACTGTATGCTTGATGATCGTACGTTTAATGTGTGTGGCAAGTACTACAATTGTAGCAGGTTAATAATTATTTGAAAAATACATAATTTTAATTGAAAATAAACTTTTAAATATAATAATATTTACAATTTCAAGTGTTGTAGCACAGTGGTTAAAATTTGATTTAACCGTTATCTAGAATCGGTACCTTTTTATGGATTAGGAAAATGTCTTTTGTCTCGACTGTGGTCCAAAAATGATTTGATTGCGATAATTGTGGGTTCGAGTTCCATTGCAAAAAAAAACATAAATTGTTTTTTGCTGGATCAACTAATGCAGTGTTTCCCAACCCTATTTGTGCCATACCTCACTTCGACGCTTCAAAAATCTCCATGATCCCCCCCCTACCCAACCAAAACCTTATAATTAGGTACTAAACAAATTCGGAAAAAAATAATTGCTTGAAATAAAAATGCACATTGTCAATTCTATTTGTAATTCAATTTTCGAAAGTTAATATATATGTGCATATTATATTATGTGACACGTACAAGAGTGTTTATGTGAGGTATTAATTTGGTATTTTTTTTCGAAAATACGTTTTAACAAAAAAAAATGTAGAAAATATTAATAAATTGCGCATTGCCCCCTGGTAAGGCGTACGCCCTACGTTGGGAAACACCGAACTAATGGATACGTGTTCAGAGGCTAAGATGTCAGTAAAGCCTAAAATTCTAAATGCTTAAAAGCCAACTTATAACTTCTTCTTGGCATTACTCTCAAAATGATTGATCCATGATTTTATTAGAATTTATAATATTTATCTCAGTCGTAATACCTTTTATACGCTAATACGCTCTTAAATACGTTAAAACATTTACTAGTTAATGAATGCATTGACTAGTCAAGTTGAATATTATTTTTTTATACTTTTGTCAACTACAACTAAAACTTTTAGTTAATGTATACAGATTTTCAATTTCTACAGCTTCCCAAAGACGATTAAACGTTTTTGAGCTTCAAACATTTTGGTCATTTGTTTTTATTTTTGTGTCTTATTGTCTACCACCTCACTACATTTCAGTTCACTTCATGATATTTGAAAAAGTCAATTACCTCAAAATAAGAATTGTTGACTTAACGTTTTCTGACAGAATACCGACGGTAATGAGGGCGGTAATTTTTTTTAATTATTGAAAATTTTAGATAACAGAAAAACACAATAACCACGTGATTGCTTGTGCACAGCAGTGGAGAATGGCTGAAGTGGAGAAAAATTGGTTCTTTATCTGGAAATTTGCAGGTCAAGCCGATGATATTGACATGTATTTATTAAACTTAAAACAATCTCAAACACGTATGTACGTGAACGAGTAATGTTTAATATTTAATACTTATTTGATACGTATTTGACTATACATGTTTGTTTACTGAACCGTGTGCCCTGAAGTAATAATGGCGGTCATTTCATCAAACAACGTGTTGTTAGTTAGCTCAGGCCGAGGATAAATATTTCGTTTTAATTAAGCATATATTATTTTAGCTGTGCTTCATCGCTTTAAACACTGATACAGACTGTTCCAAAAGCTTGTATTTTTTGGAAGCACATAATTGTAAAATATAAAAAACTTCGTACTGTGTAATGTTTTTGAGAACACTGAATATCTCTTAAGTGTAAATAAATATTTATTTAGAATTAAAACACTCCATAAAAAATACCAAGGCATGTTTTTTTTTTGGATATCAAATTTTTGGAGCTTTAAGTACAAGGACGCGCTAGCGTCAAGGTTCTTCTAGTCTTCTTCATCAATGAAGTTTTTGAAAAATTGAAAATTGCATCCCCTTACCATCGTTTTCAGACGGAAGGGCGTGATCACTACAGAGATAAGAAGTTCACGGGAACTCCATATGCATTATTTTGCAAATCACATTCCATATGCTTCCTCCATACTATATCCGTACATGTACACACACATGCGCATACATACAGTACACAAAGAATTCAAACAAAGAGAGTCATTTTCGTGATGCTAAATTCGCAATAAATAATTAAGCTGATTTAATTTTCCTGAAATATTTTCTACTTTTTAAAAAATAAATATTTATTTCTTACTTTTTGGTCGTTTTTCTTATATTCTATTATAATTTTTATTTACTATTGACAAATTATTAAAGATTCATTCCAACGTTCCATAAACGGCTGGTTTAGTGTTAATTGCTAAATATTTTAAGGCAGCGATTTTCAACCTGAGAGGCGTGGACTATTACAATGGCAGGCGCGAACAGTTTAAAATATTTATTTAGCCTTTTAAGCGAGGCTTTATTACTATATAAAATAAAGGATGGGAAGGCGCAAAGATATTTTTTTTAAAAGGGAGGCGTAGCAATATAAAGTTTGGAAACCACTGCTTTAAGGGATTTTAAATATAGAAATCGTCAAAAACTATTTATTTCGAAATACAAATCTTACTTAAATAAACGAGTAAAGTGCGAAATTTTTTTATTTTAAATTGATTTGATATTTTTTAAAATAATGTATTTTACCTATATTAAAAACGATACTGACAATCATTTAATATTATTTATGTTATTTAAGATTTTCGACTAAATTTAAAAGGTGGAATTTCAACAGTAAATTTAAATTGTTCAAATTTTGTACATTCCCGCAAGTTTTGTCACTTACGATCGAGGTCAGTTCAAGTTCGTTCGTGTACTTGAAGTGCACGAAGATGCCGAAAGGCAAAACTCGGGTCGTTAGTGAAAAAATGTATGGAAATGTAAAATTAAAATGTATAATTCAAAATAAACGTTTCTGTCATTTAAATGAATTTTAGCTTATTTTTACAGGATATATTTACTTAAATATATATTTTTCTATTATTAAGCGTAATTGATTGACCAATTTTATTGTGCATATTTCTAAAGAATCACTTCTTTTAACCCGTTGTATGGAAAACACTTCTTTTTAAAATAAACTAAAATTTAAAGGGAAAGTATACATTTTTTCTTTTGGATGATGAAAAAATGTTGGCGGACAAAGAAATTTCCCTTATTTATTGCTGTAAAAGTACAATAACTCATTTAAAAATATACACAGAAATTTAATCGAAAAGAAGTCGCATGCTGGAATCCGGCCTGCGCCGATGCTTACGACTAAGAATGTATTTCCATCACGTATAAATAGGATCTCACTCGTTTCCCCCCAAATATGAAACTGTTATTTGGCATCAACCCCTCAATATGAAGTCATCCTCGAAAGGTCTTAAACAACTTGTCTCCGATAAGAGGAGTATTGCCCAAGGTACCTCGAAAAAATGAGCAATGCTTCGTAACAAAACTGTGTCTAAGCTTAAGCAACTAAAGTTTGCGATAACCGTACACAACTTATAAAAAAATAGTCCCGATATTTATGTCAATCACTATAAGAAATTAAATTTATGGAATAAGATAAAATAGCACAAAGGATAATTATAGTAAAGACGCTAACGTTTTTATTTTTTCTTTAATCACATAAGATTGACTATTTTACAGATCACTCGAAGGTAATTTGAGAATACAATATATCATTCCTATATATCTAAAACATTTGGTTGGGAATCATTATTTTTACATAACTATTTCCATTAGATTATAGAGATGATGAAATTTTATACTTAATATGGATTTTTTATTTTTATTTTATTTGTTGGGAATTGGATTATGCATTTTTAAATGCCTGTTTATGTATGATTACAAATAAATTGAAACGAAAGCTCCTTTGATACAGTGAGAAATTAACGAGAAGCCAAGCATACGTGTTGGAAAAAAATTATTACTTATACAATGAAGATGGTAATATATAATCGATCGTAAAAATATGGGAACCGGATATCTAAAGTTTCGTTGTCGGAAGCCCATTAAACAAGACAATTAAAAATTAAAATATATTTGATTCACTTTATAAACGTTTGAATGCAATTAAATAAATAAAATTGATTTATTAAAAACCTAAAACTAATAACCGTTTCTTAGTCTCATTTTTTTTTTTACTTTACTCTCAATAAAGTGATGAGGAATTTAAAAAAAACATTTGAGATGTATTAATAATAATCTTATTGACTCACAGTAGAAGTGGATATTATGACATAATAATATTTAAATAAAAATATTTTTATCCACTCAAATTATCTAATTTATTTTCATTATTTTTCGGATATCTTAAATTCGATCACACTTTCTTAATTTAGCAAGTAAAATGTATGTATTTTCGTTAATTTAAATACGAGAATAAATAAATGATACAATGGTGTATATATTGATTGTAGTAATATTGTATAATGCTGAGGGAAACTCAACAGGTTGTGTTCATGGAAAAATCCATAGTTTTATAACCTTGCTTAAAATATTGAGAATATAAATGTGATTATTTTCTCAGAGTCAAGTTTAGTAAATAAAATTACAATATTGAAATAAAACAACGATTTTTTAATATTTTACGGTTTCACATAAATGCAATCATTATAATATACTACTACTGCTATTTTGTAAATAATTTGTGTTTTGATTAGCTCACACTTTAACACTATCGAATATAAAACTTTATAAAAAACTGACCTATAAATATTAATACATTGCAGACAGAAATAACATAAATGAAAGCAGATATATCATATATTTGGCAACGAATTGCGAATGTTTTAACTTTTTATTTTCATTGGCGAATTGTCTGAAACTGCGACTTCCATATCCTGTGCTCACTGAGGGAGATTTCAAAGACTTCTCTGATAAGTGATTCCCACCAAAGGCCTGCGCGTTAATGCCATAAATTTTTATATGATTCAGTTATCCGCTCCGAGTGAGATTGAATTTGAATTTATATTACAAGCAGCCTTTCTGCACCCCGATCTCTTGCCCTTTGCCTTTTTCCACTTACCCACTCTCACCCTGGAGCTGTCTCTAAGCTGCCACTGTTTACTTTAATAAAGAAATGAGTCAAGATGATTTTGCTTATATTTGTTTACTGGCTACAAAAATAAATATTCAACGAAGCTGTCCTTATTTTTTTTCGATAAATTTGACGGCAACTTTATGGAAATACATTTTTAATATAAAATTTTAATTTATAGCTCTCTGACACGTGTTCACTTCACTTCAGACTGACTTCATTAAAATGTTTTTATTGATAACGTAGACATTGATTTTAAGTTTAAACATATAAATGATTATATTGTAGGTGGGATTTTGTTCATATCACTGAGCACGTGAACGATATAAGTCAAACATGATAACATAACTAACGACTTGTATGTGGAAAGGAATCCCATGGGAAATAAATGTATTATCGAGAAGCCACGTGTATTATTCGAAATGTTATTGATCTTGGCATAAAAATAACAAATGTCACAAAAAATATTTTTTTGAGAAGAGGGTTAAAACTTAATACCTTCTGTATGAAAAGTATTTATTTATTGATTATACAATGAGGATTAATGGACTAAAGATGAAATATTTATTTCAGTTAGATAGATAATAAAAAAATATATGAGAAAAAAAATTGACATTTGCTGTTTTTAGATAATTTATAGAAAATAACGAATCATAAACAATTTGACAGTTAGAGATTAAGAGGGATGTTGAAGACATTGCTGTTTTTAGAAAAACGGCATATTTTTCAGAGCTTATTTGAAGGGATTATATCTTTTTTGATAATAAGGCGCCACGATAACTTTAGTCTTTACACACCATACACTGTTTTTCGAAATGAAAATAAAAGTTTCACGATGCGTAAGAAATGTCATTTCAATAATTTATGATTTATTTACTGGAAAGATTGTTTATTGATGAAATCATTTCTTTATAATGAAATAACAAACATATTCTTACACAGTGCTTAAGCTTGATGAAAAAAAAATTGACCCAGTCTTTACAATCTCTCCTTATTGAAATACCTACTGTTGAAACACACTAAGCCCACTAGAAAACGTGCAAACGTGCAAGCAAATAAGGTATTAATAAATAATATTAAAGAAATATATAAATACAAATGGTATTCCATATTTTTAATTTAATTAAAATTCCAATCTTAAAATTAAAATAAAAACCAGAAAGTCGTCGATTCTGAAGAAAACTTTATCCTGTGGATTGAATGAGATTATACAATCAGAATCAGAATATTGTTATTAGAATTATTGAAATTAAACATTTATTGGAAATTACGAAATTAATAATTCAGGAAATTCTTTTCCAAGACTTTCATTTCTAGTATTAAAAAGTTTTCGTGTTATTAGCTTAAAGATCTTTCGCGTAATTGAACAAAAATATTCCAGACGGTGAGACCCTTATTGAGAAATCAAATGCTTTTCCGGATTATCTGGTTCGTTGTGAGGATATCGCAGCTTTATCTGCGCATCTTAATTTTGATTCAATTAAACTTCATATCATCTCTATCCAGCTTAAAACTTTGAAAATTCAATTACTTTGGTATTTCCATAATCTGATTTTTCCATGTTTTACCTGTCCGCTAAACTTTTTTCACGTCTTCGCCGTTAAGATCAAAACTTTGAGCAGTGACTGTGGATACATTTTCGTCATTCTGTTGGAAATTTTATTATTATTATCAAATACAAAAAATCCTACGTTATTAATTAAAACTTTACTTACTGAGTTATTTTAGAACATTAAATAAATAAAATTTCTAGCATGCTTTGAAAATAACACTAAACCGTATACTTGTGAAATATTGTCTAAATTTTAAGTCTAATATTTTATTTATAATAAAAATGTTTGAAAAACAACTTAAAGACACAATTATCTGCTCATAAGTTGGTATTGATCATTATTTTAAAGGGACTGGTGACTTAAAATATAATACTATTAAATGTCAGTTGATAAAGTTTATTGAGCAAAACCAACCTATGTATGTTTTTGATTAATTTTGTAAAGTTTGCGTGTTATGTGTTTATTATATTACATAAAGTCTTCATAATAAATAAACGAACAAGTTTACATGTCGACTTTAGTTTGCTCCCCAAACTATTGATTTATTTAAATCTCGTCACAATAAACTTAGTAGCTTTCCACAGAAATACAGAAATTAAACGTATTTAAAAAATATTATTGTTGTAATAGCAACAGAGACTAGAATTAATTTTCAGTATACTTTCCGGATAAAAAATAATTTATTCAAAAAAGTTAATTTTTCATTAAATGAAAATACGTAAATTTTATACAGCTCTACGATTTTCAGATGCATAGGAAGGAAAAATGCAGTGATTTTATTTTTGCTAGAAGTCATGAATACTCCAACGTCAAACAGACTTAGAAGACAAACGGCTCTTGGGGAAAAATCTGAATAATAATTTACTACTTTTGACAATGGTGCGAGAATAAATTTTCACCGTGCATTGAGAATCTAAGACTTGCTTTTCTCTACAGAAGAAATATAACCCTTGTGCATTTGCTGTGATGAAATAATAATTATCTTTTATATATTTGGAATATCATCAGTTTTTTGTGAAACCTTGAATTTTTAGTCTTAATCTTTAGTCCCATTGCTTTAAATTAAAAATGATCATACTCCTAACTTTTTTGATGAGTATATGTGGGCTTCCGTGTCGAATCATATGGGTTTGAGTTCCGATTCATCAATTTCTGTTCGAGGGCATGGGTGTTTGTGATGTCTAAAAAAATCCATCCCGCCCTTTCCGAGCCTCTTATAACCGGGCGTAGTGAGAGTGATTAGTTAACCACTAGTCCTGTTCTAGCCTCATCCTTTTACTCCTACTACTCTCTTTGAAAAAAGAATGGTTGAGCGATTGATTAACAAACAATTCTTGTAGAAAAACTTGAGATGATAGCAGGACACTATTTATTCCAGAATGGGAGCGAACATGGATAAAAAAAACAAAAATAAATATTACGATCAGCGTACATAAAATAGTGCGATATATTTCTTTTATTAGTGAATGTATGTTACGTAAGTATGTATTGTGATGCATATAAAAAAAAGTAAATGCTTTGATGCATTGTATAAATTGTATTATAACATTATTATTGTTAACGCGTAAGTAGTAACATATAGTTTTATGAAAGTCAACCTAACAGTTTCTTTACCAATAATAATTTAATTGAATATATTGTAGATTTATGTTGATAAAAAATAATTCGACAAATTCATCAAATGATCAAGACCAGTTTTGGCCATCGCGAATATCATCAACTGGCCCTGAAAACAGTCCTGATATTTTATAAATAATTTGAAATTACTGCAAACAAGGACTGTCTTTAATTAATATAATGCTTTTTCTACCAAAAAAACATATCCTTTGATTTTTTAAGAAATCCATTTCAACTCACAATGTTAAATATTAATAAATGACTATGGCCTAATAGAGGTATTGCAGTAGAAAAATTTTACAAGAACTGCTTGTTATTCAGTTAATTAACCTCTTTTTTTCAAAGAAAGTAAGGATGGAAAAAAGAGCTAGGGCAGGGCTAGTAGTAAGCTAATTTTGGCTACGCCCTGTTATTTGAGGATTCGAATTTGAAATCATCGTAAACATACATGTTTTTGAACGAAAATCGATAGATTAAATGAAAAATACTGTTCATACTTGTAACCACGAGATCCACCAGGGAAGCCAAAGATTTTGGACACCTTGTGTACTTTTGATAGTCTGAATATACTTTGCATTGATAAATTATTAGCTAGTGTATTATTAAATATTCACCTTGACCGTGGAACACAGACCCAAATCGTTCGCATGTATAAATGGTTATAAAATGTTTGAGCTCAGAAAGTGCAAACCACTCTACAGCTAAAATATCGGCGATTAACTGCACATGTTTCAAATCTAATCCAAGAGAATTTTGTACGAAAACAAACGAGCGAGTCGTATTTTAAACGCTTCGCCAATCTGTCTTCAGATAATGTTTTCTTTCTCTAGAAGTGGAATGTAGTAAAACTACATTATTTGAAAGAAAGAATTTCTAAAAATATAATTGCCGGTTCTGTAGCCTAATGAATAACGCTTCTCGTATTCAACAATTTTTGGATGCACAGAATACTTTTTATGAGTTCAAATTTAGGTGTATATTAGGGCTTCCGCTCTCCCGAAATCCCGAAATCCTGGGATTGTGACCAATTAGGTGAATCCATAGTCATGAAATCGGTATGAGAATACACTATAAAATGTTAAAAAATCTAAATGATTCCCGATACACTACCGTATTTAATAAAATAACTTCCAACAGTGTATTCTTTGACCGTGTCCGCTACATGGTCACATAAATATTTTCAATTACATATTGATTTTAAAAAGTAAAGCAATAGTTGCTGTAATTTTTAATAGATATAGAACATTGCAATATGAAATTGTTAGTTAGGGGCCGTCAGTGGTTCCACAATATTGGTACGTGGGTTAATCAGTAGGAAAGATAGTGTTTTAAGGATCATCTACTGAGTAATTTTATGGTTATCATTATAACATTTTTAACAAATGATATGAACTGGAAAGTGACTGAGACAATTTGTTTTGATGATTGGCAAGTCACGGTACTTATGATTATTTGTGATTATAGTAAACCTATCATATACATTTAATACTACTAACAGTGTAACTGTGTAACACAAAAATGACATCATAACTTGACATGACAAGAATTGTAATTTCAAAATCTGCACTTTAAATAAGTGTGATTTAAAGAGATCAAAGCTTTTGATTGCTTTGGATCAAAACTTATCTATGACATTATTGTCGTCAATGAAAATTCCAAATTTGGTCCAAAACGATCAAAAGCTTAACGTAAAAAAAACTTTTGTTTTTAAATTACTCTCCTGTTTGAAGTTAAAATAAGTTACGTAGGAGTTGTCGAATTAAAAGCATCTCCAGTTAGTAAAAGATAATCAATAGAAACGCTCGCTTATAACTTAATATTTAAGAAATCTTAGTGCTTTAAATAATAACACTGATATAAAACATTATATATTATTATTTATGTTATAATATTAAATGTTTATAATATTATTGTATTCAAAGACACATAAGCTAAGTGTGAGTTGAACTTTTCATTGTTAAGTGTTATTTGATTACAAATATTAATTTCTCATGAAGGAAATTGTGTTATCAGATAATACGTTGCATTCTTTTGCCATGTTGTAATGAATTAAATTAAATCAGTATTGACAGAAATGTTATATGTTTAGAAGTTGTGTTGCAAATACATCTTGAGTAGTCTGGTTCTTTTAGAATGTTCTCTGACCTGTAAAGAAAGTCATTCTTTTCTTTTAAAAACCCAACAATCTTTCTTTCACCGTTTTTGAAATTACAAGAATTTTAGTTGCTTTTCCTTTGCGTACATTTGGTATGGAAGATGACTGTTTTTGTACCTTTGAAAGCTATCAAATGCTGAATCTTAAAAAATGTTTTCTCTTGCTACGAGTTGTTTATTGCTGTGAAAGAATCAGGAAGGTGTCGTAATTTATACGAAACGGATAATTACAAAAAAAATCACTTAGCAAGAATTTAATGACTTTTTTCTCGCATTAAATAGTAAAAAATATTTTTTTTGAGTCTTAGTCACTTCTTATCTTAAAGATAAATGTTAATGATTTTTTAAATACAAATTATATCTGTACCAATGTGTTGGTGAAAATTATTATTATTTGATATTTAACATTCATTATTTTATGGATTTTATGAAATTTTCATGAAGCATTAAGTCTATCTAGTCTAGATAGACGTAATGCTTCATGAAAATAATGCTAATTTCTAGTTATCTAGTCTAGAAATTTGAAAAAAACGATTCTTACTTTTTTATATTTTTCTAAAGTTTAGAAATTTGAGAGTGTGTCCTCAAAGGAATTTTTAAAAATTTTAATTATTTACCGAGTCACAGCGATTTTGGAGACGCAGCAACTAAGCTGGTCTAACCGGAACAAATCGAAACTCAAAACTTAAAACGCGTTTTTCTCGAAACTACTTCGGCGTGCATAATATTTCAAGTTCTACCAAATTGATTTGCTTGAAATTTTGTGTGAACCTTTTTTATACATCTTCCTATGGCCCGTAGCAGATTTAAGTAAAAAAAATAAGCTGTTAAAAAACGTGTAAATTGATTTTTTTTTCAAACGGCTGCCATTTTGTCATTTTTTTAACTTCTCTGGGATAGGGGCGATAGTGAAATTAATATTAATTAAGAAATTGTTAGATTTTGTTTTTTCAAATGACCAGAAAAGTTGGAATCATGTAAGGTAAGAGCACCCATCGCCGCCACTACACCAACTACCGCCACCGTAAGAATGTTCTCGAAATAACAAGAAAACCGTTAACATTTTCTCAACAAAATATATTGAACGGTAAATACGAATGCATAGTGATCACGTGTCATTTGTTGTTTTGTAGCTAACTGTATTTATTCTATCGGAAATCTCAGTCTTCTGCAAGAGCTCGGCGGTACAGTTGTGATTTGGCTTTTCGTTAAGCACTTTGTTAAGAAATGGTTAAATTTTATTTTTCGATTTAAAACAAAATTAATTGAATATGTATGAAAGTTACGTTTAGTTTGTAATAAATAACATATTCGGAACACTCTAAAGTAAGTTTAAATCCTTAATTAATATTTTTTAAGTGATAAAAATAGAAAATATTGCGTGGCGGTGATTGGACCCATTAATTATTATATGGGAACCAAATACCGCCACCCCTGGCGGTAATAGAGTTTGAAAACATTGAATTTTTGAATGTAAATTATAAGTATTTAATACATTTTTCAAATATTAAAGTGAACAACACAAGTTATATTTGTGTTGGTCCAATCACCGTCACTTCTACTGTACATTGCTCATCCCGTAAAAGCATCAGCAAAAATATAGTGGCGGTAATAGGGCATTGGCCATGGCGGTGATAGGCTCCACGTAAACATATACAAAAATGCAAATTTAAGCTAGATAAACTTAAATATTGCAATATTTTTCATATAATTTATAAAGAAAATGATTAAATAAGCATAATTTGTTTCAAAAATACCAATTCCGTAATAATGTAATTGATAAAATACAGCTTTAATTTAATTGGCGGTAAAAGGAACCATAATCGGTGATTGGGTCATTATTTTATCTTAATTTTCAGATATTAAAAATTTATGAAATATGGTTGGCACAAAAAAATGTTTATACTCCGTGGGAGTTCCGTACTGGCAATAAGTAAAAAATATAGTATACCACGTACCACATTGCGTGATAAGATTAGTGGTAAGTATAGGGAATGAGCTAAGCCAGGATTTCCAATAATGAAGCCTCAGTTACAGGACTCTGTCGCAGAACTCACCAAAACTCTAAGCAGAGAAAATCCATTTACTGGTGGAAGACCTGGAAAGAAATGGTTTAGCTGTTTTTTAAAAAGACACCCGGAATTGGTGCAAAAAGTTTCACAGAACCTTACTTCGGCCCGATCAAAATTAACAGAGAGCAACATCAAGAATTGGTTTCAAAAAATTAGGACCTACTGCCGGTATATAAGCACCCACGACTTACATTAAGTAGTTTGATATTTGATTACTTAAAATAAATACTTAAATATTTAATTTTTATTTTAGACGAGACATTCTTCGATATTTTGGAAAGCAAAATAGCGCCTTCCTTATTAACAGAATTTCAAAGTTCTTCTTCGGATTGGGACGGTGATCTTCAGCACAAAAGTTTATTTGAATTGTGGCACAAAATAAGCATCAATAAGGATCCGCTTTCTCGTATGACCAACGATGTAACCAATCTGGACGAAAGTTTTCGGTTCAAAGAAGGTGACGTTATTGACCTGAACGTTTTAAATGATGGTACAGTCTTAATAGCTGATGACAAAATAATGAAAAAACTGGCAACCCCACAGAAGCAGCTTACACCTAATCCAGTACCTCACCAGGAAAATTCAAATGATACAATGTACCCAACGCCGTTTAAGAATGCACTGTATTGGCCAGAAGCTGCGCCACAGTCTAAAAAGTTAATAAATTTGAAGAAGGTCACTCCTGTTGTAGCAACTTCAAAAGAATTCCTTGCACATCTTCGAAATCAAAAATTGGACAAAGACATGAAATAAAAGGATATAGCTGAGAGACGGCTGAAAAGAAAATTAAGATTCGATGAAAAGGCAGCAAAACAACAGAATTCTGCAAAAGTGGCTAAAGTACACAAAGAAATTATGGCATCATTTGATACTGGTGATTACGTTGTTGTGACCTATGAAGGCGAATTGTTTCCTGGTCTTGTTCTAGGTAGCAATACAACCGATAATGAAGTGCAAGTTAAGACCATGACAATGGCAGGGTCAAACTGAAAGTGGCCTGCGATCGACGATATTTTAAATTACCCTGTTGCAGATATTGTAAAAATTTCTACGCTAACGTTGACTAATACTAGGGGCTTTTATTCCGTCCCAGAAGTGGTATCTTTAAAAAAGAAGTAATACTTAACCTACTTGCCTAATTTCATCATAGTATGTACTTATAAAAGTAAGTACCTATTATTTATTTTGATGCCAATGAAGGTACAATTTTTTATTTACAAGAATGTGATTTTGATTTTTTTTTTGTATTAGGAATGTGTTTTTTTTATAAAAATAATTTAAGTACATACCTAGGTATAATAGGAAACATTTAAACATAGGTACATAAATACAATGAATTTAATTCGAACAAACATTATCTTTAAATGTGTTTAAAATGGCTTTAAATTCATATGGCGGTAGTTGGTTCCTGCATTGGCGGTAATTGGATAAAAAAAATAATTGGGTGGCGGTAATAGGGAACAATTCTTCAATGAAAAAACTTTAGTTAATTAATTAAATATAAAGCTCATCCTCACTATTGCTTTATACTTAAATAGGCGATATATAACAGTATAGAATTAAACAAGAAGTTTATGTTTTCGTTAAGAAATATAAGAAATACACACAAATTTCTTAAATCAAGCTACTAATGTGGCGGTAGATGGTGCCCTTACCTTACGCCAAGACACCACCTTTTTTTTTGGACCCCTCCCTTTACCAGCCGATAACTTTTCGAGTTTTGAATTTATTTATTTTTTGACTTTTTTTATGTATTTTTAAAATATAATTTAACTAATGGTAAAAAAATGGACACTAAAATTTTTCTTTGCTTATATTTTACAGAGCTCGAAAGAACACCAGAAATTTGTGCCTCTAGATTAGAATTAAGATAATTTAAGATTTCGACTGAAGGTGCTTGGTGGAATTTCAATATTAAAGAAAATTAAGATGTTTTTCTTATCTGGTTACAAAGATTTGTTTATTCATATATATATATATTTATATATATATATATATATATTTTTATATGAATATATTTTTATTTAAGTAAGTAATATTCAACTTCATTAATATTTTATTTTTATTTTTGATACTGTAGCTATTGTAAGGTCGCCAATGTTTTTAAATTTGAAAACGAAACGAAATAAGTCCGATGAGTTGTTCAAGAGAAGAGGCATCACAAACACTTAATACCAAGTCTAAAATCTCAAATTTAAATAGGGAAAATCTAAATTTGTTATTAGTTTAAATTTGTTATTAGCTGTTACACTTGACCCCAGACCGGTATGGTCGCTGGGGAAAAGCTTTTACCAACTAAACCACACAAGGCGACAAATATAGAAAATATCTCATATTAGTTTCAAATAAAATAAATTTAATGGACTGATTAGCATATAATATAACGCTACTTGAAAAACACTTTTTGTAGTTGGACAGGGTGGATATTTGGAGAAAAATATAGATAATTATTTTATTATTTTCGAACGCAAAACAAACCTGCCTGCCACCTCCGAAAATATTTGTTAATGGCCATCAGAATATTTTAAATTAGAAGTTTTTATCACTAAGCTAGAAATTGGAAATAATTCATTTTTTTATACTTTAAAATGACTAGTTTCTATATGAATATTTGAAAATCTTTATCTTTGTCCTTCAAAAAAAGATACTATTGAAATCGTTCTTATCGATACCACTATATTGATTTCAATTAAAATCTTTTCTTTTCTCTGTTGAAAATACTTTTCCATCACTCGTTGTTTTGATCAAAAACGAATCGTAATGAAAACAAAAATGACAGGAAAATGAATAAGCATACGGATATATAAATGTTTAGTTTTATGTAGAAATATCAACCATTTTTTTCCATTAGAGCTAGAAAATAGTCGAAATTTAATTAAAACTATGTTTTATGTAAGAAACTTTGCATATTATGTGGTAAAGCTTTACCGTAAACTGTAATTTCTGAGTAATATTTAAAATAACTATTTATAATATTAAAATCGAAATGTATTTCTACGATTCATTTCTTATCTGGTAAGATTTTATTTAATATCAACTTCAGTTAGATGCTTGAAAGCCTAATCTTTATATTTTACAATAGCGGGTCGGGTGGATGAAATACCAAGAATTTTATTCAAGCGAAATTTTGCTGCGCTTATTTGTTTGAAGTATAAAATTAATAACTCTAAAAATAAAGTTACAGCGATGACCTGGTAGGATGTCAACAAACAGAATTATATGAATGTCATCCGCTTCCTGTGAATCTTCTGCCCCGATAAATATTTAAGAGATGAGCCCTACTTTATTTTCGGATACTTGAGCGAAAATTATATAACATTTAATTTTTATGTATGATGAAATTTTTTTTGGATTTTTTTTGACATTTAAACATAACTATCTACCGATCGTCTTATTATACCCATTGCACGTTTTTAAGGGAATCGAACTCAAGGTTTTAATGCAATTATATAAACACGTACAGTAAACCTTCTTAAAGAGAGGTTTTCTATAGTGTGGCAGCCCCTCGATCGTATTCTTCCTACTAGAGCGCCGTTTTCAACAAAATGTTAAATTTTAGTAAAATTACATGTTTCATAAATATGTTATATGATCGTAAAAAACTACATGCGAAATCCGATTAAAAATATATACATACATAGAAAAATGTGAGCCATGATATGCATGGATACGCAATGATGAAAACAATGATTTTAATTTGAAAAACCTACAAAGACTATTTTGCTAAGTAAATATTTACCCAGCTAATTGTCATTAAAATCAAATCATTAGTTAAGTTAATCCATGTCGCCATCAATAGCTTTTAACTTAGTGATACAAATATTACTTACATAAACACGATACATTTATTTCCTAAACGTCAGTTCAAGTCCCCCTGTGCGCTTAAGGGGGTATTCTAGTGTAGAAAATAGAAACAATCGATTCTTTCCTTTTTATATTTTTCTAAAGTTTAGACATTTGAAAGTCTGTCCTGAAAGGGATTTTTCAAAAATTAAATTATTTACCGAGTTACAACGATTTTGGTGACGCAGCAACTAAGCTGGTCCGACCGGAACAGAACGAAACTCAAAACTTTAAACGCGTTTTTCTCGAAACTACTTTTTTCAAGCTTACGTACATATTATTTCATGTTCTACCAAACTGATTTATTTAAAATTTTGTGAGGACCTTCTATATACATTTTTTAGAGCCCGTAGCAGATTTAAGTAAAAATTTGAATTTTTACTATTTTAAAAAAATTAAAAAAAAAACGTCAAACGGCTGCCATTTTCTGAAAAAAAAATTTACTGCTTCGAGGTAAGGGCTCTAGCAACATTTTTATTAGTTAAAAATACGTTAAAAAAAATTCAGATGACCAAAAAGGTTGGAATCGTATACGTGAGAACACCATCTTTTTTTGGACCCCTCCCTTTACCAGCCGATAACTTTTCGAGTTTTGAATTTTTTTTTTTTAAATATATTTTTAAAACATAAATAAACGAATGGTAAAAAAATGGATGGTAAAAAAATTCTTTGTTTATTTTTTACAGAGCTCGAAAAACACCCAAAATTCGTGCCTCTGCACTAGAAAGGGGGTAAGCACCGTGGGCGTTAGTGACAATTTTTTTGTGAACGTACATAATTTCTACGATTCAAATTAAAGAAACTTTAAATTAAGTCCCAATCCAAAGAATTTTATTGTAAGGATTTTTTTTAGGTTTCATATTAAGACCTTTAAAATGTGTGTTTAATCAGTATGTGATATAGACACAATTACCGTGCACATTTCTTTGTGAAAAGTCTTCTTTGCAAACACTGTAGTAAGAAGCTGTCGGCTTATAGTGCTTTCTTTCACAGTAAAATATTAATTTATTAATGTAATGTAAATTATTTGTGAATTGAAGGTTGTTGTGACTTTTTTAAACGATTTTAAAATTACACGGTCTGCTCAAAATAACGAATACCTACTATATTTTTACACGAATTATTTGTTTTTGTATTATTTCCAGAAACGCATCATAAACAATTAACGGATATCCTAATAACAAGAAATTCACCAGTCTTCGTTAGAACACATTAGACGTGTCAGAAATTTCTAGCGTTGAAAGCGATTTACGTCCAGTGTCCCATAAACGTGCCCGTATCGTGGCCTTTAGTGTCAAGTAGTGAATAATATTCATTGAGTAATTAAAATTTTTAAGAAAAATTACATTATCATATTTCACTTATTTATCTTTAATATGATAAAAGTGATTTCAATCAGCAAAACATACAATTCTATTAGTGGATCTATTGTATATTGGTAAAATTAAACACCAATAGAACGGTTGCTTTCAGACGTTTATTCACACAGTAGAGTTTTATTTTATTATCAGAATACGTCACCGAGGGAGGTATCGAACAGCATTTTTTTTCGTTACGGTTCAAGTAAAAAAATATAAATCGGTTCCGTTTTTTGTTTTGTTTTGACTTTTGAGCGTTTGTTGAAATGTTTTTATTTGTTTTAAGCAACAGGGTTTTACTTTTTTTTAAATTAACACTTATGTATGGCAAGTAAACTCATGAGTCAAATGGCTTTCTTTGTTAGGTGTGATGCGCCTACGCCAGCTGAGAGAAAACTGGGGAAAAATGGGGAGTAAGATCATATTATCGCGCGTGTTCGAACATGCACTAAACCAAAAAAACCGATTTTTTTTCGGGTTTTAGTTTTAATTAAAATAACGGTTTGTCTAGTTTTTGGTCATTGGGTATGTTCTGGTTCAAAACCTTGAACGTCACAAACGAAAAGTGATGTATCGGTATACATTTTTTTTACAATCATAGATTACAAAAAGTATTTTAATTTTAAGATTTCGACTGAAGGTGCTTGGTGGAATTTCAATATTAAATTTGAATCATTTAAATTATGTGCACTCCCACAGATTTTGTCACTAACGACCCGGGTTTCGCCTTTCGGCATCTTCAGGCGTTCAAGCGCACGCTAAAAGGATTTTAATTTAGTAAATTTAACAATCATAGTGTTTTATTTTCCAACAATTTCTTGATCTATAAAACATATTTTACGAAAAAAATTGAAATTCGCTTCTGAATTTCGGAAGAATCGTTGCTATAAGCGTATTATTTATAAATTGACAAATTTTCTAAAGCACAATATGCCGCCGCAGGTTGCTTAACATCTTTTTGTGAGTTAAATGTTTTTCATAGCGCTTAAATTTTATGAACATCGCTTATTTATTACACCTCGATATTTCTTATTGCCTAGTGGCTACCGCACTGGCTTCACACCATTTTGTTAATCGTACAGTTAGAAAAAATCTAGCCCTCGTAAACTCTTTTTTAAAGAAAAATTTGTCAACCGATTAACCGAAGCCAACAATCTTAGTCGACCGATCGATTTAAAGCGCTCTTATAGCCGTTTTTTTTTTATTAATAATTACAATGTATTGGAGATTTAATCAGTCAATAATAGGGCCTCCTACCCGTGATCTCAAATCCCGAAATCCCGGGATTGTGTTATTACTAATCCCGGAATTTCGGGATTCAGGATAACAAGTAAAAAATAGTCAAGTCCAACACACATAGGGCATTTCAGTGGAAACCGTAAATTCACAAATTTTTTGGTTGGAGAGAGCTATAAAAAAAATGAAAAGCACTCACATTTTTCAATGATAGTAAAATCTGTAAATTTTCAGGTTTTGAAAATCCTAAATTCCTGGATCAATTAAGGGGTCCGGGATAAAATGCCCTAACCATGAACCACCAACACGACGAAAAAAAAATAAGAACTAGGTAAAAATTACATTCCCTAGTGTGCTGCGAATATTTATGTAAATGATTTTTTCTTTTTTCAAATGTGTCGCGTGCCTAGCTTCACACACTTACTAACTTACTAACTAACTCTTTAACATAATAAGCAAACCAAGTAGAGTGACTTAAGCACGCCTAAAACAAGATTCAAAGTAAAGTTAGAAAAGTCTTTGGCGAAACGCGTGACTTGAGAATCTGAAACAACCTGTTTCCTGGAACTATTATATAAGTTTATTTAACTTATTCTGTTGCAATATTACATTAGAGGTTTCATTATTATTATTAGAAAATTGGCAAATGATTGGCACTACAGTTCATCATAGCCAATGCGACCAATATTTTATGCGATAAATTCGGTTCCCGGTAAATTGCTCGAATGGAAATTGCTCGAATAACAAGATAATCAATTTGTTTCCGTTTGTTTTGTCCGTTTGTTCTGTCTTAGCCCTAGTCTTCTATGTGTTCTGGAAATATATAGAAACAGTTTGAGTAACTAATTAATAATCAGTTCTCGTAGAAACACTTCTGTTGAGATAAACTCCATTAAAAGATCATATGTTCCGCATTTGGAGCGAACACGGTTAAAATAAATACTTACGAAAATTATTTTTATATTTCACTCTCTAAACAAGTGTCGCACAAGATAAAAATGAAATTCGTAGAAAAAGTGGTGAAAAATCGTTTAAATAACCAAACAATTCGAATAATTTGTAATTCGAGCAATTTACCGGCTACCGATAAATTCAATGAGAAATAACATAATAAACACACGTGCTTAAGATTTCAAATGTATATACTGTCAACATTCTGGCAGAAGTTAGTGAAAAATATAATGGTCAAAAATTAATACACAATTAGATTCTTATATATTAATTCTTTGTCTGGAATAAATCAGGAATTTATTGTATTAGTTTAACGGAAAAAAGCACTTTTTATCGGTTAATATTATATATGAAAATATAAAGTAGACCCTGTCGTTAATTCGTAATATTATTCGTTTCAGATGAGCATACAATTTTACTTTTAGGGTATTCACTGTCAATAATTGATGGAAAGGAATTACATTAAAAAAATGAAATGCTCATTTGTACTGATTCCACTTTTATTTCATAAGATCAGTACCGACTTATTTCATGAGTCATGACGTGATTGATCAGCTGATGATGATCGTCGTGATCGAAACCGGTCCTGATCTAATTTAAATAAAAGTGGAATTAGTATTTTATTTTTTAAACATAACATTTTAATATAATTATCATTGTAACATAAAAATTGAGCGTTTATCCAAAAAATTCAAATTTTTAAAATACCGATTGAATAATTGGCATTTGCTTGATAGAACTCTATTATAATGAGGTGAAAAAATGTCAATGTATTATTTTTGTTTGCTGTTTGACGTAATATTTGCTAAATTTGAATGGTTCAAATTATATACATTCACACAAGTTTTGTCACAAACGGTCCGGGTTTCGCCTTTCGGCATCTTCAGGCGAAACTTGAACGATTCAAATTTAATATTGAAATTCCACCAAGCACATTCAGTCAAAATCTTAAATTAAATATTTTTTGCTATTTAACATCTTCTACCATTACAGTAATGATATGTTATCTTTCTAGATAGACCATGAACATGAACCCAGTCTCATCTGATAGTTAATGTTAATTAAGCTCTTACCACTAGATTACGGAGGCCGATGAAAATCTATTTATTATGTTTTTTAAGCGAAAACACGTTGCAAAACAGAACTTGACGTATTGTATTGAATAAAACTATTTATTTTAAACTACATTTGCTTTAAAAAAAGAACATTATCTATTGAGTGCAGTTTGGCCTTAGGTGCAATAGAAATTACAGCTAAAAAAGGTGCTTCTAAAATTATTATTATGATAAAATGGTTTGATAGCTATGAAGTCTTCGCATACTATGCGTTCCTTAATACTTAACAATAATAAACTATTTAAAGCATTTAAAAACTCTGGGATGTGATTTGTTTACTAAACGAATAAAACAACTAAACGATCTTACATTGAAAATTTATTTTCGCCATATTAAAATATATTACCTTTAAAGTAATGTAATTGTCTGGAAATGATAGAAATACACATTTTTTTATTAATTAATGCTATATGCAGCAGGAATAGAAGAGTTACTGGAAGTTGTAAGTAAAATACATTATTAAAATATTTTGAAAATGAGGTAACTTTGCTAATCTCTGATTTCGCGAAAGCTACGTATGCAATTTATATATGTCTATGAAGGATTCTAATTCCTAAGTATTCACTGAAAAAAAATATTCGAATTGAAATAATGTACATAATATGTCTATTATTTTTTTGTTAAATATTTTTACACAAAGTACAAATTACTTTTATTATTATGTGTATACAAGTAAAATAGTTTATACCAAGCTATGATGCCAAACCTAATGTCATTTTATATTATCCCAGTGGCTTGATATCGATTAATTTCTTTATCCAATTATATCCATTAATTGACATTATTTATTTGAAGATCAAATTTGAAAAACGAGCAAAATGTAAGTATAAGAATATCCAGTGCTTTCCCCCATCTAGCGTGGTGAAACGGCGTTCCGGCAACTTTTTTCTCGACATTTTAATGTCTTAAATCAATATTCGCAAAATTATATTTTTTATGGTTAAGCCATATACTCCACATTGAGAACGGACATGAATTGGAGAAGAAAGCTTGAAAAGTATTGAGTTCTTGTAAAAAAAAAAGCACTGAGAACATCGATGTTTTAAATATTCGATTCGGTTCCCTATGCATTCAATGTATTAAAATATGGTGAACCACCAAGTCATCTCCGAGTTGAAAAAATGCTTTTCACCAAAAATATCTTGCAACCTAGGGAAGCTTTTATAGAAAGTTGTTGAAATCAAAGAGTCATTAGTTTTATCAATATACATAATTAATTTGTTTCATTACTATATTTGTAAACAAAATAAATACATGAAACAATTAAAGTTGTTAAATAGTAGTTTGTCTCTATTAGTTAAATTGTTTCATTAAAAACAAAAACACACAGGCTTGTTTTCATTAAAGTAAACATCAAAACATCTGTGACTGGTTGTGATAAATTTAATTTGGAAACTTAACATTACATGTTTATAGTAAAATTTAATATTTCTACGCGAGCTGCATGGTAACTCGCGTCGGATAATTTAGTATTTGTTTGTTTTATAAAACGTTCAGAATAATAAATAATTGAATTTATAAATTGAGCAAATAAATTTTCGTTTCGGAATGAACAAAAAAGTCGTTAACCGATTGGATCATTTTTTAAAAATTATATTTGAAAACAATTTATTGTCGATTAATAAACAAAGCAATTTAATAAATGTCAGTCGATCTCCAGTTTCAGAAACATTTTTCGATCAAATTGATTTAATGAATATGTTTTGATAAATTTATTGCTAATTTGTGTACATTGCAAATAAACCTCATTATTAATTGAGTAATTACGAACATATTTTGTGGTTCATATAAATGTTTATAAAATAAAACAGACACTTTATTTAAATATAATATCATATCACAAATATCGACACATAATCGGCAGAAAAGCGTAAACTAGTAAGATTGTTTTTTTTTTTAAATTACTCCTGTAATAAGTTCGAAAAAGATTTCCTTATATACTGTAAGTAATATTTGGTCAATTATAGTTTATTTTTATGAACTTATCATAAAAGTAATTTAAAAAACCTTCTCTGTAAAATTTATGAGTCGCTTACTCTTGTCTCCCAATTACGGGTCGATATTACTTACGTATGATTATTATTTATTGATTTCTTTTAAGACTTTTTTATTTTCTTAAACTTCTAAGGCTCTAAAAAATGTATTTTTGACAAGGAAAATAGGGCTAGATAAATTGTTCCAGCAGTGGAGTAGTTTAAAGCCTACCGAATTCAAATTTATCTAACATTACTTATTGCATTCCGGAAAATCTGTAGGCAGCACTTATGTAGTTAATTAAATATTAATAATATTCAAAAAGCAAGTTGAATATTTCACACATTCTTCTAACAAGCGCTTAAATTCGTGTGGTAATAATTTCCATTAATTTGTTGAGCAGTGTGATGAATAATTTCGTCGCCAACTAAAATATATTTTGTGAGAGTAAGCGTTGCAGCGCCATGGATATGCAGATAAAACCATTACAATATAATATATATTAATACCTATGTAGGAAAAGTCAAAGTTTGAATTCACATTATGGTAATAAATTTATGATAAATGAAAATAGCTAAGCTCACCGTTATTTAATTCTTGAAAACTTTTCAACTAAGAAATTACAAATGGATTTTTTTATTTGACCTCTAAAACAGAGTATTCACGACCAGTAACTAACATATAATAAAATATCAATTTATGAGACCAGTCACTAAAACTGACTTTCGTTTAAGAAATTTGGCTACCAAATTGCTGTACAAAATGTGTCGGAAATGTATAGTCTTCGTTTGACGTTGTTTTGTAAATTGTTGTTTATTGTAAAAAAAAGACCAACTGATAGTTTTATAAGTTACGTCAACGACCCATAGATTTAAAACTAAAGTGCAGACAGAACATAGAACAAAGCATATTTAAAAAAAAAGTCTTTTCAGAATTCACAAATCATAAAAGATTATTTGGATTAAAATAAAATTAGAAAGAACTTAAATAAAAACACAGAGGTTTGTTGTTTAAAATTTTCACCTCACGAGTCAATGAATTGATCATCCGAAAGCTTCTTGAAACTGTCAAGCTCAAAGATAATTTTTAAAGTTTTTTTTGCTAGCTTACGGTTTCCATTGCGTACATAACAATTAGGGACATGTTAGTTAATGTCTTGGGAATTTATAGACTGTACACTCGGTTCTGAAAAAAAAAGAATTGCTTTAAATAAAAAAAATTCTTTGGAATCTTTATTACGATATCAAATTAATGAGGTTTTAATTATTATCGTCAAAAATCTTCGAGTCTCCTTCATAGTGGATGTTACTGGTTGTTTGAAATCCTTTTCCATTGTCAGTATGATCGTTTTACAACACGTGCATTCATGTGAACATTATATTATAATATATATACCATAACTTCCCATTTAAAAAATCACGTATTCATAAAAATACATAAAATACATAGAGAAGTAAGCTAAACAGTAATTTTCACGAGGCTTAGGTCGTGTTTTGAGTTGTATTCATTTTTGAAACAAAAAATAACAAATCTATAGAGGGTCGTCGAGGAGAACTGGTCTCGACCTAAAACGATTATTATACACTGTATCGTCATTCTGACATACGAAAGAAAGACATCGTTAAGTTATAATGTCTCCCTTCCTCTCTGTCAAACTTTTGAGAGATTTCACGAATGAATTCGCGGATGGTAAGTATTTTCAAGTCTTCATAAAACAGCGAATTGTGCACGTACCACAGGCCGTTACATATCTGAGAGTCTTAATTTGCTTGAGGTGAGCCTATGTTAATACTGGAGTAATATACACCATGGTGTGATGAGTAATTGCTGTATAGAGAGCAAATTGTTTTTGAGGGTAAATTTGCTCCACGTATCAAGCATAAAGTACAATCTTACTTTTCTAGCATTAGCTTGATATTTTTAGCCGCTTAGTTAAAATAAATTGGCTATTTTAATTATCAACTTAGTCATCTTTTTAATTGTGATGACGTGAATTTTTTTTACTTGACAAGATGTGACAATATAACATTGAATTACGAAACCAATCTTATCCAAAAATGAGGTTTTCAGATTAACGATTTTTTTTAAACTGAAAGTGAGACAAATACACTGATTATGTGTCGTACTAACTTAACACAATTTATACTAGTGAAAAAATATTTAATATACTGACAAAAATACGTGCAGTTGCATATAGTATTAGACGTTATGGAAAAAAGATAAAACAAAGTATTTCCAAGTTACCTTAGATCATTTACGGCACACAGTTCATTGTGAAGTATATATGTTCAGATGACTTGCACAAACTAACTGAAAGTATGACCGGGTGTCAATATCGCAAGAGGAAAACAATGACAGTAAAGCTGGCTTCCGGGACAAGTGTTTTTGAGTGGATGTGTGTGTTATCACAAGTGAAATTTTTGCTGAAACTGTCTCAATTTAGTTAAATATACGCATTTCGCATTCCAGCGTAACGGTTGCCAACCAGTGATTTGCGAGAAAATGTTAATAGTCAGCAGGATAGTTATTGGAGGAATGTGACTGGAACCAATAGTACATAACTTATTTATTTCAGGCACGTGCCGACAAACACCGCTCTTTACAATATAATAATAAAAATGTGCTAATACCATTGCATACTAAAAAAACTTTTTTTTAATCCATGTCCGCTCCCAATGTGTAGCATATAACCTCTTAATTGAGGTATCTCAACAGAAGTTTTTCTACAAGAACTGTTTGTTAATCAGTGGCTCAACCTTTCTTTTTAAAACAGAGTAGTAGAGATAGAAGTATAAGGCTAGAACATGACTAGTGGTTAACTAATCGTTTTCGCTACACCCACTCATTGAAGAATCGGAAGAGTGGGTGGAAGTTTTAAAACATCACAGACACCCATGCCTTCGAGCAGAAGTCGATAATCCATAAAAAATGCTGGGACTCGAACCGGGAGATCCGATACGGAAGCCAAACAAGCTTACCGTTACGCTATAGACTCGACTTAAACAGAAAACAAACTATAGTGATCACATTTTAATTTTATAAATGTTTGTATTTTCTTTAGAAAAAAAATGTTTGTAATTTTTTCGCAAGATTCAAAATTGTGAGTGTAGTGGTCCGTTAGGTATAAAAGGTTGACAGACACTGTTCAAATCTGACACAACAAATACCTTTTGCTTTGTAGTCTTAACAAATGTAAAATAAAGAAAAATGTTTATGTAACGAGTGTCAATGAGTGTTTGAATCAAAAATATAATAAATCGCCAGGATATGAATTTGCGAATATTATGAAATACATAAAAATATGTCATGGAAATGAGATGTAGTATGGTGGGAATACATTAGCTCTATAAAAATATAACGCGTATGACAACGTGCTCAAATATTTCCAAATGGAATATCGTATGGTAGCGCGTAACAAATTTTACACGCATCACGTGCACGTAAGCTACCGATGTGATCACAGCGCGAACGTGAAAAAACCAGGAAAATCGAAAGCGTAATTCAGAGTAGACCGCGTGACATTTTGTAAAATAATTGACAGCCTGTCAGAATGTTGGCAGATTACAAATGGTGATATTTTTTTTAGTAAAGCGGAGCGCTTCGTTGGCTTATTTCGATTGTTTTTCAGTTTTAGAAGAAGTTCAGAAGCTGGCATATGGGAGAGATTCGACATGATGCCCTGTACTTAATATAAACAGACATTTAAATGCTTGGCGCATCACTCATAACTATAAAATAATAGTTTTGTATTGTTTTAGGATTCTAGCTTAGGTTGAATAATATTTTCAAATTTCTGATTACGTAAGTTGCTTTCGACCAGATTTCTAATTGCTTTTCACTCTCCTTTATATTTTAAATTATGTTTGCTTGTTAGAAATATTCATATAAGTGTGTTTGTTGGAATTATGATTTAAAATTAATTTATATCAAATCTGTAACTCATATTCTGTAAGTGGCTGATTTCCTTCACTATCATAAAGCGCGTGCGCCAAAAAAAGTACGTTGGACCGGAAAAATCTTCATTAAAAACATATCAGTGGGACGTTGTCATTGTCTGTCGGCCCGGCAAATTAGTCTATTGAAGACTGATCACCCTGTTATCATTTCATATAATTTGAATAAAGTGGCCCATCAGCTATATTTCAACTCAAAAAGCATTTCGATCATGTCACATATTTTACAAGTTTTAGAATATAACTGAGAAAAAATTCATAGTCAATCATAAATATAATTTGGTACAGAACGACCAAAATCTCGATTTACACCGAGCTTTTGCCTCTAATGTAAAGTTCCGATTTCCAAGTTACAGTACTTCACAAAGATGTTTATATATAGCAAGAGCATATAATTTTTGACCAATAAACTTCATAATTTCAAAACGACAGATATTTATTTATGACAGATTCTCTTTGTAGTTATGAAAAATCCTGTTAAACCTCTAATAAATGATATGTTCATGCGATCGCATTTGATAGTTTTTATTATACAGTAGCCGATACCCGACAAGCGTTGCAATCCACTCAAAGATATGAAGTGTTTGTGTTTTAATTGTGCTTATCAAAGTGCATGTCTTCCTTTTCTGTCTGTTTGACGTTTGAAGTTTGCTGTCGATTATCTATGGTACGACACATGCGCCACCTACTGTAAGTTACATAATTTTAATATGCCTATTGCATCCCCGGAAGTACAAGCAAAAAGTTTGTCGAAGTTTTATTGCAATCGGATCGGCGGTTTGGCAGCCCATAGAGTGCGAACAAACAAACATTCATTTTTATATGTTAGATAGATTATTGAAAAAATGATTACTTACTTAATAACGTTTGAAGTAGAGAGAAAAACGAAATTCAAAACAATCAAGTGACTTAAATTTACAAAACTGAAGTTGTGATCTTTTTCACAGTTTCAGGTTTTGAAACATCCGGTTTTTTTTACCACTAATCATTTTCAAATAATATGTATATTTTTTACAAAGTTCTTTTTTCTTTTTGTGTTGAAGTTTTACGTTATGTATTATATTATGTATACCAAAAGATTTATTTTTTGTATAATGATTGAGAAAGCTTTGCATCAAGGTTGCTTATATAAATATTTATTCTACTGTAAACTACTGAGAAAAATCAAAAAAAAAATATTCATCGTTTGTAGTGGTGCTTCAAAGAATCTCAATACAATTTGATAATTCTTTGAAAATATTTGTGTGAGCTAATAATAGTTTAATTAAATTATCTTTAATTAAATTGATTTAATGTGAATTTTGCACAACGTAAAAATATATTTATTTAATATTGATAAACCAAATCCTATCTATATAAAAAAAATAATGTCAATTATGTGAATTCAAGAAAAAAAAATCAGAAATAATCGAAATATAGTTATGATACAGTGTGCTTTCTTTATTTTTACTACAGCTACGATCACAACGTGATATTATAAAAGATGCGTCCACAATGCAACGACGTGTGAACACTGCAATACCATCTGATGCAATTATATGCAATGTGTGTCATTGTAAACAGAATCGTTACGTATTAAACGTTTAAACGAAATATTCAATTTTTAAATTTTGAATACAAACAATCGAACGTCAAATTTCAATTGTCTTCCATACATTTTTGATAGTTTTCTGTTGTGATGCCGGTGTCACTTTTGACCACTTTTAACGTACTTGAGCGGCGGCCATTTTTGTTTTGATCGACTCTCAGTACTGAAAACGTCAAAAAAGACATATTGGAAATCAACGAACATTTTAGTTTTTTCGACACTGTAAGTTAATTTTAATATGCCTCTAACCTTCTCGGAAGTGCAAGCTAAAAGGTTGTCGAAGTTTTATTGCAATCGGATCAGCGGGTTTTAAGTGTATAGAGACCGAAAATTAAGGAAAAAACAACAAACAAACATTGATTTTTATATACATATAAATAGTTGAAAATACTATTCGCATGTATTACAAATAAAATACGTAATAAGGTATTTGTAAATATGTACTCTTTTGCAAATAAAATATTTGTACATCATTTAAAAATAAATGAGGGAAAAATTAAACAAAAAATATCATTTTTCCTAGACGGAAACCATGTATTCGTATGTACATACTTGTATATGCCATATTGCTTAATTTGTACTAAAGAAGTGGCAATACGATTTCGGTTACAAATTATTTCTAATAATACAGAAAATATACATCACGCATGCCTAATAAATTATTATTCGCGGTAATTGTCTCAAGTAATTTATATTCTCATGGCATCCATTGCTGTCACACAATAAAATCTATTTTGCTAATGGTCTGAGCATACACTTTGAAATATTGAAGTATCGTATATGTTAGAACTGCGGCGTTTTGTTTATTCTTAATATTAATGTTATGTAAGGTAAATGGTATTTGGCTCTAGTTTAGAAATCCCAACTAGTCGTTAAAATGTGTATACAGATAAACTAATATAAATTGATTTTGAAAACTTTATTACTCTACAGGTTGTATAAAAATGTGATATGTGCTTAGTGAGATTCTCTGAGAAGAATCTTCAACCTAATTTTCGAATGGTTATTTACGAATAAATCAAAAATTCATTCGTATTATTAATTTATAAATTTCAAAATAAAGCTAAGATTTTTTCGCTACACAACGCACAGTTAGTAACACACTATGTTGATTATCTGTTAATAATTTTATAAGTAAATAATCACCCTAAATCTATCAAAAAGTGTATAAACTAGCTTTCGAATGTCTCTACGAAGCTATTAGGAAAGTGCATGTCTACGCAACCTTTTTTTACCACCTATTGATATTTTTTTTTAAAAAATCACTCAATTGTAAACAAACGTATTTTGAACTGACTTGCGGAGTCGGCTAAAAAAACCAACTCCGACTCCGAATTAAATTTTCAATCATTTCCTTTTAACTTATATATCGACTATAGTTAGTTAAAAAGAATCGACCCACATAGAATAAATTTTACAGGAGAGATAAAAAATATTTTTTAAAGATTGGATATTGCGATTATCAAAAAAACTACTTTTCAATAAATTGAAGGTTAATCCATTTTACCTAAAAAGAGTCGATATGTTTACCACCAGAACATTTTTAGTCAGCTTAGCATGCGGTGGCAACACTATGGAATTCTGTAGTTTGAATTCACATCACTGATATTTAAAAAAAATGCAAATATAAGATTTTTCCTACTTCGACTTCACCGCAGTAATGGTTTTTATTTGATGCTTAAGTTTAACCTTATTTAAACAACGAGGCAAGTTGGTTGTTGATTATCTCACCATCACCTGTTATGTGTAAGCAGCCGCTGTTTCACGGCCGCCTTCAATAACGCAATATGATCAAGAAAAGAAACTAATTTACTCCTCACATTCTTGACAAGATAAAGAGCTGCACGGGACCTATATTTTAACCATGCACCGTTGCGCTTAAAAAATAAAAATGAAAGAAAAAAGGAGAAAGTGACTTGCTCAGCCATTTAGCTTAAGTTATATTAAGAATCCTGTGTATCCGTATACTGAGAATCTGACGAGGCGGAAGAGTTAAATCTACTCCGCGTTGAATTTAAGGAGGAATCAAAAATATCCCGTTCCCCATATAATGTTGCAAATTTATCGAATGCCTCAAAATTGGTCATGGTTAAGATCAGGTCAGCGTGGCCTATTAGGCTCGTACGGGCAGACCACAACAAACAGCTCTGCTCGTTCGGCATTCATCTCAAGGCATTCCCATTTATTTGTGCCCACAAGTGCAATCCAACTGCTCAACCAATTTATCCAGCCCAAATAGTTGACCGTTGAATTTGCCATGTTCGGCTATAAATTGGCAAAACCAGTGTCCAGATACAAATGATTTCACCCTGAGTCTCCACGCCACGTCTGGGAAAAATATATGTTTGGCTCCCTTTGGTGGATGAAGACCACCTAGTTTGCCAGACTTCTAGAGCCGTCCTTTAGGCCAACTCATAAACGAAAGAATGATAGTGTGAGGCTCGTGTATATTTACCGGCAAAGGCGACGTTAGATGAACGCCTTTAATATCCGTTTAATGCCCTTCAGCAAGAGTCCAACGGTAGCTCGTCAGCTAAAACTGGTAGAGCATCCGTTGAAGTTGTCCTGTAAGCCTTTGTGAGTGAAACCAGTGAAAAGCGTTATCCACTCAGTAAGGTCCTCTTGACAAATCCAATTTTTACTTCGGAATGCCATACGCTAGTTGCGTATCCTGCTATTCCCATAAGAATTGCACCATATGCTATTTTTACCGGGGGAGTTTTGAAACTCCAGCTTTTCCCAGCGAGAGTAACAAAAAAAGAAAATTTCGTTTGTGTTTTTTCAAGTGTCGCTTAATTACGTCAATTTATTTAAGTGATTAAGTATACACGGCAGGGAGAGTCTAAGTCAATGCCATATTATCATCGGCCGAAACGCGTAAAAAGCAATATACCTGTGTGATAACATGCCAATGGTGCGGAGAATTTGTTTTAGCAAAGGTAAGTCGTGGGTGTTTTCTAAAAAAAATTTACAAAAGTTACTCGTTATATTAAGGATATACATCACCATTTATTGCACCAAAGAAGCGAAGGGCGTACCGTTTCAGTTTCAGCTAAGTTGGAAAACATATCGTCGGTATTCTGTCACAGAACTTTATGTCAAAAATATTTGTTTTGAGATAATCGGCTTTTTCAAATATCATGAAGTGATTTAAGATTTCGACTGAAGGTGCTTGGTGGAATTTCAATATTAAATTTGAATCATTCAAATTATGTACACTCCCACAGATTTTGTCACTAACGACCCGGGTTTCGCCTTTCGGCATCTTCAGGCGTTCCGTGCGCTTGAACGCCTGAAGATGCCGAAAGGCGAAACCCGGGTCGTTAGTGACAAAATCTGTGGGAGTGTACATAATTTGAATGATTCAAATTTAATCATGAAGTGAACTGAAATTTAGTGAGGCGGTAGACATTAGGACAAATAAATAAACAACAATCGATAAAATACGAGTTCAGCTAGAAAAAATTTAGTCGTTTAATCGTCTTTGGGAAGCTGTAGAAATAGGAAATCTACACAGCTCAAAAGTGTTAAGTTGTAAACAAGTTTCTGGCAGCTATAACTGCAAACTAAACATATTTAGTTCGTATTACTTCTTCAAATATCGAAACTAATACATTTTATATGAGTCAGCTTGTTTTTTTGAAATTATAAAATGAGTTTAATTCTATCGATCTGCATTCATAACTCAAAACACCCAATTTTTGACATAGCGCTTCGTGGCAGTATACCGACGATATTAAATTCAGTTGTTTTTCTTAGGATCGTATACAATTGAAATCCTATTATTGTATGCCAATCCACCCGTAAGTCGCACGTCTCAATCTGTTCCGTAATATTGAATTGGCAAATGGGGGCTCTTGAGAATCAAATGCGTGAAATAATTAGTTTTCAAAATTATTAGCAAACACAGTGGTGTCAATTGTTCGGTAATGATTTATCTAAATTCACAATATGAGGCCATTTAAATGTCGTTTGGGGTATGAAATGAAATATGAGAGATTCATTTTAAATATATTCGTTTTGTATTATTCTTCTCTGAGTACAACGGCATTTGTCGTCTATACTCTATACATCTATTATCTATAACTTATTCACATTTGCCACATTAGGAAACATTCTTGATAGTGGGAGCGGATATGGCTAAGAATAATAACTGGATTTGTATTGAATATTTTTCCTATTATTGACGGAGAACATCACTTAAAGAAACTTAAATTGAACGTCATTGATAAAAACTTATGCTGGTTTAAATCAATAAATCGGCATTTGCAATTCAGTAGGTAAGGAAGGAAAGGTAATTTTGAAATTTAAGTAATATTGTATAAGCGACATAGTTTTATTTATGTAAATTGAGCGTGGAGATAGCTGTCTGAAATCTAAAGAAATGTTTATTTGTTCGTCATCTTTAAATAAAATTATTTGGAATATTATATTTTGTTTATATGTTCAAATGTTGGAAACAATAAGGTTAAAATTTATCTGAATCCGCAGTGGAAACCAGAAACAATAAAAAGATTAACACTTTGCAGAGATACAAAAGTGGGATCTGGCTGTTTTTATTTCTCGGAAGTTGCTTCCTTGTGATGTCATTTATTTATGATACCCGCCATTCTTTATATTTCTCTTCACTGACACGAAAATGAACGCTTTTTACCCTTTTTATCGCAATTTTTAGAATACTGTTTTCGAACTCAAAAGTATATTATTTAATGTATGTAACTAGGCGTTATTTTGTATGTTATATGTTTGTAACTATAGATAATATTTCATTGTAAAAAAGTAAAAAGTACCCAAGTCGGTACACTTTTTTACCCATGGCTTCAACATAACACAGCCTATGATAGTGAAATATTAATCATTTCGATAGATTTGGCGGCAAATTAGTGAAAGCTTATATTGTATATAAAATTAAATTTAATAACTTTGTTATTTATACCACAGGTTGTGTTACCAACTACACATGTTTCCCATTTTTTAAAAACATATGCAAACAAACTATCGTAACGTTTATGAATAAACTAAAAATTGATAATAATTCTTAAAATATAAATTATCAAATGAAGATTGGGGTTTATAGTTTTCTAATTGACACAGTGATGGTGTAAGATAAAAATACTAATTGTATTAATCTTAAAGGAAATTAATTTAACAATAGTGAGCCGCCTGTACTATATAAAGTTTTGTATTTTTTAATCAAAAAAAATATGCATACCTTGCTACACAACACTCAATAAAAAAATCCCATAAACTTGTATTGCTTATTAATTTCTTTTAAAAATGTAAGTACATACATGTAAAATGAAAACATCATCAATTTATTCTCAGAATTAAGAACTTTGTTTTAAAAATAATTAAATTTATCTCACAATTTACAGATTATGTAGACCAGGGATGAGGAACTTTTTCGTCTCTAAAGGCAGCATTCTTTTTCTTATTCGACATAAGGCCGCAGTAAACATTGACTAGGGAATCTTTGGCCGAAAACAGGAATTTACAGTCAGAATATGACAGGAATTTAGATAAATTTACAGAATTACAGAATTGGCCAGAAGACCACACCAGAGTAGCCAAAATGCCGCAGGTTCCCCACACTTGATGTAGACAAAACTTTTTTACATGGTTTTTTAAGGTGGGTCTTTAAACATATCCCTCGTATGGAATAAGAGTCGGGTGTATTGAGATACGTAAGAACTGGTATTGCAGCTAATGCCAATTCACCAAATATTTAGTAAGTAATAAGTTGAAAGATCATGCGAGAAAAACTCGATGAGAACTATTTGTAAGTCAATCGAGATGAACTCGAGGTAAATTTACATCACAAACATCCATGTCTGAGTTCTCAAATTTAAATTGATAAATTTAAATTTGACATTGACTTTACCGGGAATCGACGCAGACATGCCTGATCGCAAGAGTAAGCTCTAACCAACTAGACCACAGAGATCTCTGTTTTCTTGAGAGACCAGAGTGGTTCATGAAGTTACTCGAGAGACAAAATTTTGTAGTCGCATTTTAAGATAGCTGATAGTTAATGTATGAATTATGTTAAAGATAAGTAGTGATATCTTCAAACTTTTTATAAAGACAATACATATTTTTTTCAATTAGTATTTATTTATTATTTAAAAAAAATGTGTTACCTTATATTGTATAACCTACGCAACTCACAAATGTCAGGTTAATATGAGAAAAATAAACTACAACTACTATATGACATTATAAAAGAGAAGATAAAAATTCAATAATATCTGTGAGAATGAAGAGAATGTAATCTAAGATTCTCACGATATTAATGTTGGACACGTCATTTCATTTCACGAACACAAGCCGTCTACATATTTTTTTTCTCAGGAAAAGATTTTTTTACGGTTAGTTGCCATTAATTTGACTAAATGATTAAAATAAAACTGATGAGACTAATTTAGTATCGGCAATTAAAATTTAATCAGCCAATAAGTTGATTCCGATAAACCTTTTTATTTCATATTTAAAATAAAGCACTTTTGAATCAATGGAAGCTTTGAAAACTTTATGACTATTTTTTAATTTTTGTATCCATGTCCGCTCCAAATGTGGAGCATATGGCCTCCTAATGGAGGTATCTCAACAGAAGTTTTTTTCTACGAGAACTGTTTATTACTCAGTCGCTCAACCTCAGTTTTTCAAAGTGAGTAGTAGGGACAGAAGGATAAGGCTAGAACAGAATTAATGGTTGACTAATCGCTATCGCTACACCCAGTTATTAAGGGATCAGAAGGATGGGAGGAGAAGAAATAATGTGGATTTACATCACAAACACCAAGTTTTTGTGCCTCCTTGAAAAGTATCATAAAAAAACTGTCGTAAAGTTATTAACGAATAAAATAATATTAGATTCTAATTCTCAACATATAAAATACTGTACGGTGGAGGTGAGGTATGTTTCTGGAATAATACAGATTGTATATTTGTTTCAAAACGAAAAAATCATACTATTTTGAAAAGTATGGATCATTTAACATTATCGTCAAGCTTGAAAACATGTATTCAACTCGTATTTTATTTATATGTTTTGTCATACAACTATTCTTGATATTAACAAAGAATAAAATATTTCAAAGGAAGCCAGGTATAAAACTACTATTGGCATGCTTGAATTTTAAGCTCGATATTTCACAATATACAATTTAATGTACCTAATAGTGGTAGGTATGTAATGAACGAATCACAATTACGATTTTCACTCTTAGTTTGGTGGCTGTTTGTAGTTAAGAACGTATCATCATAAGGGCGTATTTAAACATTAGTGCTGACTAATAAATACGACGACTTCATAATTAAGAATATCTTTTATACATTGTCTCTAGTTTTTGAAGTACTTGGAACACAAGTCACACAATTTTCAAATTAGAGAATTTCCTAGAATTTAAGCAGCGGTATTTTTTTGTAAACTGAATATTCGTACGGATGTTATGTGAACTACATTATGACATTTATAAATTAATATAATTTAATTCAATCGAATCGGTTTTGAAATTATGTTTCGATCACAAAACACATTATATATATACAGATTATAATATTGAATTGAAATAAAAGGTGTAAGCAACTACTAACAATGAAAAGGATTTACAAATTACATTATAATTACAAAAATTAAAATGCTTACATTGGATGTTATAGGTGTTAAGCATTTTAATTTTGTGTTATTATAATGTAATTTGTAAATCTTTTTCATTGTTAGTAGTTGCTTACACCTTTTATTTCAATTTAACTTGTATAAATAGCACTGTTTATATATTTTTCTTATCAGTTGATAAGAATGATAATGCTCGCGATGAGCGAAACCGGTCCTGATCAAATAAATTTGATGTGGAAAAAGTACTAAAAATCTTTTATTATTTTTATTAGCCTCTATTTTTTTAAATATATTTTCTCCAATAATAATGATCACATAAGATATCTTCCATAGAATTCTTTTTATCTTAATATAAAAAGCGTAAGTCTGTTTTTTGAATCACCTGTGCTTTCATACAAATTTCAGTTATAACCTTGTAGCACTGGCGGTTTGCTTGAATTTCAGATGGACAAGGTTTTAATAGAAGTTTAGATATTTCTAATTAGCTATGAAGAACTATTTTTAACAATATTTTATTAATAGTAATATCATGCCAGTAACATCATTGATATATACAATCAAAAAGATACTTGGAAAGATTTACAATTTTAAAAATACAAGCATTCAAAATTTCAAATGCCCATAACTTTTTTCCTGCAGCTGTCCACATAGAACCTTGTAGTACTCGGCTCGCGATATATCACTTTCATTGCTAGAAATGTCTTGACACATCTAGGTCCAATTTTTTAGGATTTAACCAAACCTTTTGTTTGTTATTACTATCTTGTGTAGTTTAATTTCTTGTTATTGAGAAAGAATCGTGTAAGAGCCGTGTAAAAATATATCATCAGTTATTTTTAGTGGACTATGTTATTTCAAAACCGTGTAAAACAGAGTTAAGTGTGTGAACCTTAGTAAACTTAAAATTATGTTTTGAATGTAGACAGACTTGATCGCCCCCAAACTATAGATTGCCTGACGTAATATATCACTAAACATTGAGTGAGTACAAATATTTAAATTATTATTGTTCTGAAAAATAAATTTGCGTCGTTATAAGAAATAAAAAAGAGTTTTTTATTTATGAATGTTAAATCTTGTTATAAAGATTTTGTTAAAAGCTGATGAAACAATATTGATTTGAAACACCCGTGCTTAAAATTTTCTTTTATGTTCCGTATGAGTTCAAATAAACATTAGATCAACACGAGAAAATGACTTTGTTATGAAATGAACCAAGAGTTTTTAAATACTTGTTGGCACACCATTTTACAAGATAAAAAATAACACATCACATTGAATGATCGAAAAATCAATTATTCAACAAGTTTTATTTAAAAAAACCGAACCACATAACAAGCTTTATTTCTTCGTAATGTTTTCGTTGTAATGAATAATTATTATCGACGATTTATTATATTTCAGTTTTCTTATTTATCATTATTTAGGTAATGATCAAAGTATGTGGATTACAGGTCTGCACGGGCCAAAATTTTATAAAATTACCCTGTCCGAGCCCGAAAAACTCAGACCCGACATGGCCCGGCCCCGGGTCTAATACCGCACTTGTTACCCGAACCCGACCCGAAGCCCGAAACTCCTTATTTTAGCTCGCCGAGGAATTTGAAATCCTCGATTTGCTATATTTTTTCTCAGATTATATCCGAAATTCCAAAGCCCGGCCTGGCCCGAGCCCGACTATCAATTGCGCTTACCCGCCCGATCCCGGCCCACGGGCTGGGTCAGGTAAGAGCCCACGGGCCAGGCCCAGGCCCGTGCAGACCTCTAATGTGGATACATAAAAATATGTATACGGAATCATTGATCGATTGAATTGAAATTTACTTGGTAGAACTCCATTGTAATAAAGTTAAAAATATGTAATATTAAAAATATATAAAATATGCCATCGTCAGAAATCACTTTGCGACCAAACATTCACCGAACATTTTGGTTCAAAAGATACCTTACTATTCATAATATTTTTATTTTCATTTAACATAACACATTGGGAACAATTATGTTATTAAAATAACCTAGCTGGTTACTTTTTAATTGCCTCTATATTTTTATTTCTCGTGTCTTATCTATTTAAGAGTGACACTTTTACTTGTATAAAATATATTTTTTAGTCTTGTAAGTTCATTTTATTATGAGAAAAAATCCGTAATCTTATGGTTTAGTGCAAAGTTTTCACACACTCAAAGCCATAAACTAAGAAATATGTGCTGATAGTCTAACCGAGCTTCTCAAGAAAGAGCGCCAACCGGAAATGACACAATTTATAGATGGAAGAGGCGGTTTCCGGCCGGCCGCCAAGCCACCGGATGTGGCTAGTGTTTGCGCCCCTGTCGGTCAGCCGGGGAATTTACCAACTGTTGTCAAAAGCCCCGCGGAGGCGTAATTGCTGTCTCTATGCGTCGTAAAGCCGTCAAGATAAAAAATTGTTATTTCTTTTTAACGTTATTTAAAAAGGGAACAACAAGTTCTGTTTGTTAATAATTAGTAAGGATTGCGATCGCCGAGTTTATTTATTTTCTGGTATTTAAGATTTTAAGAGTTGCTGAGATTGTAAAAATTAACTTTTAAAACAGAATAAAATAAATTTATACAAATGACGGGAAAAAATTATCAATTTGACAAAATGTGGAAAGAAATATTTTAAACATCTATTTACAAAAACTTTTAAATTATCGTTACGGCAGTATCGTGATTGTGTAGGAACACCTAAAAAATGTTATTATGACTTACGACCCACGGTACCTCAACACTGGCAATCAAGCACACACATCTTCGTTCTTAAAGATACAACATTTTCTTTAAAAAGTAACGAATGTCAAAGTATCAATTATAAGAGTCAATCCGAGTGGAATAGAATATATATATTTTAAAGAATTTTGATTTAGCGTAACGTAACGAAATTGAAAATAGTATTTTTAAATTGTTTCAGGATATTCTCAAAACATTCCGGCTCGCGAATCAAGGCATATGAAGGATGGAACTAAGTTTTTACCTCCTCAATTTGAGGAATCGACAAATAGTGATGTTTCAGTTATGCTGGGGGAGCCAGTCTACTTATCTTGTACCGTGAAAAACCTTGGAGACAAACTGGTGAGCTATATTAATCTTTTATATTTTGTAAATGCATAATTTTAAAACTTTAAATATTGGAGAATTTCATCAACAGTTGTACAACAAATACTGAGTGTATGTAGATTTATGATAAAAGGTTAAATCAATTCTATGTAAATTGCTCGAAAACGTAGTGCTCTAAGTCAATTTCTTAAAATGAAATTGCTCGAAGTACAAGTTTTACGAAAAACCGATAACTCGAATTGTTCGGATATTTATATGAAAGTATTCTTTTGTCGTAATTTATGCTATTTAAATAAAGTTTACTCTAGTCGAGGAAATAATCGTAAAACAACAAAAGTCTATTTCCTTTAAAAAAATGTAGTTTGCTCTATAAAAATAAGTATCGTACCAAATAATCTAAACAAACATAAATCAAAATTTAAAATGCATCTCTTTGATATTTGTGCCAGATCCATAATTAATATTTAACCATGAGAGTCTTTGTGCACCACCAGTTACTTAGATTTACTGTGCCACTGATGGAATCTTTTGCGCATTGACATATTGTTCTATTCATTTTTCATTGAAACCTTATTGAATGCCGAGTAATCAACCACGGTATAATAATATACCAAAAAACAAGATTAATATTATCCAAATAACCAAAATCGAACATTGGAAAACTGAGCAATAACATTTTGAGGAACTTGTATTTCGAGGTACGAAACATGCAAGCAATTGATTTTGAAGAACTTACCGGTACCGGCAAGATCAGCATTAGTATCGTTATATCGATAAACAGAAAGGTTTATAGATGCTTCAGAAAAAGTTCGAGTAAATTTATTAATAATATTTAGGTATTTTCAGTTTTTCAGGAATTTACTCAATGTCTGGCAAAGTTTTTAGGGTAATATGCCCGGAATTTTCTATTCTTTGTATTTTTCTATTATTGCATTTTTTAATTGACGACTGCAAAAAACTCTTTTGACCAGTATACGCTCATTCCTGCACTACGGGCTCCCCACTTCTGCTCGAGTCCGAAGATCGTTCTAGTGACCTGTTAGTTCCACTCCAGTCTTCCAATTGAGTTCTATGTTGTTTTCCCGCTGCTTCCTTTAAAGAGTTCTGCGAAACTAAATATTTTTTGCTTTCACAAATAGATTTTATTTTTATATTTTAAGCAGATTTTTGTTATACAAATTAGACCATACGAATCGAATGCTTATAATTGCGTTTACTGTTAAGCTTAGCAAAGTTATAATATCTAATAATAGAATATATTTTAATTTATAATGATATACAAAAAGTAATAATTGCATTACTGATTTGAAAAAAAATCTTCGTAATTTCATCATTTCAATAGTTTTTGCCTGAGAGTAATTTTTCATTTAACTGGGAGAAATTATTTTTATTATATTTTCCCAAATTGAAGTCAAATGGACGATTCCTTAGTGCAGGGATGGTGAAAAAAGAACCCGCGTATCACGCAGTGACCCGCGTGAGAAATTATCTAACCCGATTGAACTTTTAGAAATGATTGTTTTTATTTAAAGCTTTCATTTATTAAAAAATAATAAGACGCCATCTTGGTAAGTCTGGCCTCGTGTGGCAAACAGGTTCACAAAAAAGCTAATGCTTAATGTAAAGTTACAACAACATTGTTTTTAAATCCGCATACAAATATAATTTACAAAAAAATTAACTTGTGGTGCACACTTTTTTGTATCCGAACGAATTTACAATTTATTTTTAGGTTTTCAACCAATACTTATTTAAATTTGAATCGTTCAAATTATGTAAATTCACACACTTTTGCCACTAACGACCCGGGTTTTGCATTTCGGCATCTTCAGGTGTTCAAGTGCCCGGATGAACTTGAACTGACGCTTAGTAAATGAATGTATCGTGTTCATATAAGAAATAAATGTTTACTTACTAAGTTTAAAGCCATTGCTGGCGAAATGGATTAACCCATGAGAATGCCTACAGATTTAAATGGTGAGTAATTTCAAGAATTGTATTTATTTTTGTTTGCTGGAATAAAATTTATGATTTTACGTATAGGGTATAAGAGATATATTATATGATTGCATAAAAACATTGTAAAAATCCGCTTAAGTACTCTTTTTTTAAAATCTATCTCCGCTCTCAATATGGAGCAAATGAACTCCTAATGGAAATATCTCAACAGAACTTTTTCTACGAGAACTACTTGTTACTCAGTTGATTGTCTGCAACACCCGCATTGTCGCGTAGTATTTACAAAATATGGTACTGCCAATGTATTTTTCTATTAATATTTAAATACAATTATGTTTTATAGAATGTAGCTAAATATATAAAAAATGAATTTGGCTGGTGTTTTCAATGGATTAAAAGTAACTGTGTAAATGTTTATTTTGAACAGAAATAAAATTTCATAACTTCGTTACTCCGAAACACAGCATAAAATGTGACAATGTTATCAAATTAAATTTTAATTCGAATTGAAAAGGTTCAAAACTATATAGAGGTAAGTAAAATCGGTCAGAAAAACTACTGATGAACTGAAGTAGCAGTAATTGATTATTCGCTCTATCGAAAGAGTTATTATAATTTGATCTTTCATAGTTAAAGATCAAGTTAAATAAGTCAATGTTTGTCAGACCTTTACAAATAACCGATGTTTGCTACTAGGGCCTCCAATTCTGGGATTATCTTAGAACTAATCTCGGGATTTCAATATTCACTAAATAAAATTCTCAACAGCGCTGGGCTCACTGGCAAAAGTAACTTTTTCAAAGGATGGAGCTAAAAAAAAGATCGTTGACTTTTTAACAATTGTGGAATCTCTCAATTCGTCACAGGTTGGACAATTCTGGAACCTTTTAATTAGATACTTTTTTGGGAAAGATCTCAAACAATTATGGTAAATAGTACATGATCAATCCTGGGATCCCGGGATTGAAAAATTGTGAATCTCGATATTCCGGAATTACAAAAAGGGTCCGGGATTGGATGCTCCATTTGCTACGCCTGTAACGATTTAATAGTACGTTTCACAGAACGGGTAATATATACTATTCTATGACTTCAAATATAGATTGTTTGTTTGTACAATTTCATTGCTGACGCTATTTATGATGGTAAATTGAATTGTAATGTTCTCTCAAATAAAAGTTCTAAATATTAATATGCTAAATGATATCGTTAAGTGTATGAGTATTTTTCTTTTCATGAAATATATTTTGCTCTAATACCATTAAAACTGTTTGAGGATCACACTATTTAGAAGCACAGCTTGTCTACTGATATTCCAGGCTGCAATTCACGTACACATTCCATCTCCTTCTTGCACGTACCTTATGCATTGGCAGAGAGCAAAAGAGATGCATTGAAACGGAAGTAAACGGATTTCTGTTTTCAGTACTGTGGTGCTCTCTTCTGGAATGGTCACGAAGATCTGAAAGGTTGTTTTGTTTGTGAACTCTTAAGCTCAACGCTCGTCAAATGAGCGTTCTAACTTTAAAATGACGTTAGATAACTCGTTTGCTTCGGCTTTTAAGTGTTGCCAAGTAAACTATGTATATACTTTGTTTCTGCCAAACGATTCTCTTTAAAACAAGTCATTTTATAAAAAAAGAGTGGATTGGCATGCAAACCAACTCAACTGTTCAAGAGTTTAAAAGGATGTAATGAAAAAAGAAAACTTAACCGGATGGCTGCCACAGGCGTCTTAAGGCGCGAACATTTCCGTGAACGGTACGCCAATCATACATAAAATGACGTCTTCGGACGCACGCTTTGAACGAGATTTTACTAACGTAAATCAATTATGTTAAACATACAACTGTGTCGAACACACAACGACATCTATTGGGAATATCGTCCTATACTCACAATTGAAACAGTTTTCGTTTTTACTACTTGAAATGTAATTTGAAATAAGTCTGTCTCCGAGTATGAAGATGGCGCAAAATTCAGGGGTGGCAGTCATATTGTCTATAGAAGACTATTAATTTTCTGAAACTTAGTGTGTGTACATTTTAAAAATTAAACTCAAATAAACAATTACTTTTGAAATAATATTTAGTTCGCGTATTTTCTATGACAAAATTTGTGACAACCCTGATGTGTCATAAACATTTTAACATTGTTATTATGTATAAATGGCGGCACAATCGCATCGTCATCGGCGCACTCTTTATTTATTTGGTAAGTTTTAACAAATAAACTTTAAAACATTTTCAAAAACGATAAATTAAAAAATATATATAATTGCAATTAAACTCGTGGCGTGCGAGGTACCGCCATACATACACCTGCTGGCAGTTAAAAGGTTAAACGATGTAGAAGCCCGGACTCGACCTGAAGAACTACAAAAGATAAAGTTTACGGTTAATGTGTCCACTGTCATTACTTGTTAGAAGAGCATTATATTAAAAACACACTATTTTGAACTAGTTCCGTATTTATTTATTAAGATCATTGCCAGTTTCGCAAACCGTCACCTGATTCGGCTAGTTGTCAAAAGCTCGGTTTTATCGATAATACGGGTATCGGCTCAATTACCTGTATGATCAACGTCAAATTTTAGATTTTTTTCAATTCAAATTTGAGATCAATGAAGCCGGTGTTTTTAATGCCAATTATCATCGAGTTTATCTTTATCGTTTGATCTTTAATCTTTCAATTTCAAAATATTTGGCGAATAGCTGATAGACTATATAAATATATCACGAGCATGGAGCATCAGTTTAAAATCCTCATGATGAACTAAACTTGTCCTGATCTTAATTAATACATTTGGAACTAGTACAAAAGAGTGTTTTATTTTTAATATTAAGAAAAATTAAATGCGAAGGATAAAAAATATTTTTTGTCAATTTTTTATATTGTATTCAGTTAATTTCGTACGAAATATTAAAAAATATATTACATTTATAATTTAAACAAATCTTTATCAAATATGTATGTACAGTCATCAACAAAATTGTAGACCATTTTATGACGATTGACAATTTAACAATTAATCTGAGATTTTGAAGTAAGTTATTTGTATTATATTATCATCATCGATTGGTAAACCTATTTTCTTCGCCTTCATTTAAGCATCGTCTACTCGAGGTGAAAGCTTTTTCTTCACTAATGGTCATCCATCCTGCAACTCGGTGTGCAATATTCGTTTTATTCCTACAATCGTTTGTCGAACAAAAGCTACCCTGTCAGCAGGCAGCGCTCGGCCGGCGAAACATATCGTCAAATAAATACGAACACAATAAGTTCACGGGTGAGCGATTTTCCCGTAAATTAACTACGTGTTGAAACCATCACCGTTTTCTTTATCATCAGGAAAGAAAGCTGTTCGTAAAATATAATATGTCGTACGGGAATTGCAAGTAAGTAATTGACGGAAGGGAGGTAGGTTTAGATAAAATTCTTAAGAATGAACAACAATATTATGCTTTTCGAAAAAAAAAATATGTTTTCAACTAAAGAGCGTCACGAAGTTTTAAAAAATAATTATGGACTTTTCTCCAGCAACAGATATTAAAAATTATGTGCATATATTTAAAACTTTTATACAATAATAATTACTTTCTAATTCTCATACCAACAATATATAATAGTTTGAAAAACGGTGACAATCTTAACAAAATCGAAGGTTTTTTTTCGTAAAACTGTGAATGTTTACTGTACCAATGTGGCAAATAATAAAAATATCGACAATTTGTAAGGATTTCTTAAAGCTTTAAAAATAGTAATCTTCTGATCTTACTAATTATCGTTACATCAATTCTCAATTCAATGTTTTCTAAGTAACTGTGGAACAAATATATATTGTAATTAGCTCAATATTATAGTATGTTTAATTTAGGCAATTCAAATTTGAACTAGCCCAAACTGAATAGCTTCTTTTATATGTCTTGACAATGTATTTATCATAAATAGTTTTGAGTAGGTGAACTATGTATGTGATATTGTTTTGCTCTTATATTTTCAGTACAGCCCTTTTTAGCATCCCTTTAAGTTTTTACCCAAAAATATACAATAATATTTAATTAAAAGTTTCATTGGTAAATATTATATAGAAAAAAAAACAAGACAAGATGAACTAATTCTCTTTTTTTCTGAGATTCTGAGTAAGTTCTGTATTATTTATTATACTTTCAGGGCTAAAGATTACATTTGTGGTTTTTATAAATAACTAATACAGTAAACGAAAAAATATCAATGAAAGTAGTATATTAAAAGTGTGCCCAAGATTGCAAAACGATCGAATAGCTCACTGCATTCCATCTTTTTTGATCATGTTCGCCCTTACATGTGGCTGCCATGCGGAACCTCTTTGATTCCCCACTCCCGCTAGTTGCTCTGCTTCTTCCTATGACATCCCAGCATCCTTCAGTTTCGTCAAGTATATCCTATGGTTATCCAAAACGCTGGAGTCACACCGGTCAAAATAAGAGGCAAATAGGATTAAGGGTCTCCAGAGGCATCCGCAGAACGTGAATCAGTCAGTTCCAACGTGTCTCCATGACAACTGACCAACAAGATTCCGACTTATCTCCACGTTACACTACACCCTCAATATCCAACGCAATCATCTATTCTAGAAAATCGTTTACATACATTTTTTTTTTAAAAGTCTTTTTCAGGTGCCATGATTCGCTACTGTAAGGCAACACTGGTAGAAAACAATAGTTGAAAAAATGATATTAGGTACACAACTGTGTGTTTTATATATTCCTTATTGAGAGCAATGCGACTCCAGCTATTCCTAGGCAAATAGTTCTTTCTTTCAGCCAACATCTTTTGATATATGTTCATCAAGAAACCTGAAACATTCGACCTTCTTGATGATCGATCCCGCGGTGATCAGGGTCATGAATTATACTATACGTAACAGTTTTTATCGCAAAAAAAGTAGGCGACTATTAGTGGAATACATGTGCAATATCGTTCCCCACAATCGACAAGGAAATAATTTCCAATCGGGATTTTCTTCGCTTAAATGCACCCACACCGAAGTGTTCCTGTCGATATAGTTTTCGTGTGTTTTCTCACATTTTGTATTGCCGACGGTATGTTACTGTATTATTTCACGGCTACGAAAACAGAAATCTATTCGTAGAATTCGTAGCTTTTGGAAGGTTTTTTTTTCTTTAAAAGACACGTGGATCAGAAAACAACAGTCTGCATATTTTTTTTATGTAACAATTTATTATCACAATGAATATGATTTTTATCGGTAAAATATAATCACATAGCCATTACCATTTTGTATTTCTTCTATTTAGATATTTTTAAAATTTATAAAAAAAGGTTATCTTTAGAAAGAAAATACTTTTCCACAGTTTTTGTATATATAATATGTACATTATAACTAGTATCGCTTGTCTCATTCAGTATTAAGTGATGATAATTTAAATCGATTAAAACTAATGACACGGTATATCAAAAAATTAGTAAATTAAATATTACAAGAATTTAAAAATAGTAATGCAAATCATTAATCAATAAAACTAATTAATTATTTATTTTAAGAACTTTAATTAAGAGCTACTTAAAAAAGCCTTTAATTTGTAGTAAAAAAATAAGTCATTTATTTTTTATAGTTAATATATATTTTTTAGACTTAATAATAAGTAACGAATTCATTAAGTTATTCTTCGGACTGCTTCGAGAAATAAAATACCTTTATTATTTCTCCGCAGATGCATTTTATTATTTTTCTAGTGTTTTAAAAATTCGGATTATCGCCCAAAAAATCGACAAACAATCTTAAACGATGATTTATAAATTTCAAAGAAAAGGTTTTTTTTTTAATTAAGTCCAAAAAAGGAATTCCTTAAATGCTGTTAGTAATTAGTAATATAAGGTCAATGCCTATCCTGATAATATAATAAAAATGTCTGACTACTTTCAGTTTTCTAGGTCAGCGTTTCTCAACCGGGGTCTACGTGGAACAATCGATTACAAGTAAAAACATTAAAATTCACAGGCCCTAAAAAAGATCAGGCGAATGAGATGACACTTTAAAAAATTTGACACTGACGCCTTAGGCGATATTGAACAATTATTGACTTAAAACATCATTGGCTGAATTGTGCCACTTTAGTTTTTTTGCTGATTATGGGTTGAATTATCTCAACAGTAAGCCGCAATACTTCAATTCCATCTGCCTTAGTATTGTTTGTCCATTTCTTTTATATTCTGATGGCAACGTTTTCTTTGGACTTAACTCATTAAATTGAAATTAAGTAAGTAATGATTGATTCAATAAAGTGAAGCTTTAGATAAGTATGTGTCAAACGGTCGCTTGCATGTTTCTGGCACCAACACGTGATAATTTCAGTAGCTCACTTAAAAAGAATTAAATCTAATTCAGAGTGAAATCTAGTAAATGAAAAATCCCATGATAGTCATCTTATATCCTAATACTAAGAATATATATGTTTGCAAAATCTTAAATTATATAATATGAGAGATCAAACATTCATAAATGCTTGAAAATATTTCACTTAAAGGAATCTCAAAGTGACAAAGATGCGCAAGAGGATGAATACATTTACAGTTTTTAAGTAACCGTGTAATTTTATAATCCCTCCAGAACTTGAAAATAATTATTGATTTAGAACTTAATATCAATAATGCAATTAAAAGTATGTACTCAACTGATTTAGTATACACCGTGTAGAAATATTTTCAAATTGCAATTTGGTTACAATCCGCTTAGGGGTTCGGCATAAATCCTTAGCCGCGCTTGAGCGGTCTCCGCGGAGGCGAATGCTGGAGGGTGGCGATGGAAAACCGCCCTTAAAACTGCGTACTGGAATGCTCCTTCGATAGGGCGTGAGAAACTCATCAAGTCTGATCAGAGGCGCAAGATCTCTCAGTGTCTGAAAAAATACCAATTTTTATAATATCAACTCATTTTGATCGTAATAAAGAAGCTTGTCGTCGAAATTTTTATTTTTATCGCGCTATCCGAATCGCTTCGTAATGAAAAAATGGTACGCTTCTATAATATTGACAGAGTTATGGCTGTAGAAAAAATCTTATTATCATTTACGCAATAAATATAAAATCGATAAATAATTTTCATTAACAGATTTTAAATTATACCAGACTTGCTAATAAAAGTAATAAGCTTGCGGTCCATTATATTTTGAGAGAGAATATTTTTTTAATTTATCAGCAGATACGTTCAAAATACTTCCACTAAAATATGATGCAACATTTTATTAATTAAATTAAACGACACATGAGAAATCTGAACTAAAATATAAACCTCTATCATGTCAATAAAAATTCTTCCCAGAGAGATGTAACGAGGACTTCCAGTACCAACCTCAATTGATTCGGCGAACACTTAATTCTGTGATTGTTTTAATACCGACCCCGAAATATCGGGATTTAATGTAACTTGTCATAAAACTTAAATACTTCTTGATTAACTACCATATGTAATAATACAATTATCTCATAAAGTGCAACTCCGTTGTTTATATACGTGTTATTGTAAAATACCCACATAATAAATAAATTAATTGCATTCTTAGTCTTTATCAAATTTTAACAATCTCAATATGAAATGGTATTATTTTCAATATAATTTAAGATTTTGGACACTATTGTTTGTGATATCTCTTTTCGAATTTAGTATGCAGCAACTATAGCTTAAAAATAAAAAAAGTTCACCATAACCAGTTCTTTTTTATTCAAATAATAAATTTATAAATAAATGATTAATAAATAATGAATAATAAATTTATAACTAAATGATTAATCATTGTGATTCCCAAAATCCCGGGATCATGAAATGGTAAGGTATTGGATGCCATACATGTATTACGTTCCATATCTCGTTACACAAACAGTGAAATATCTGTTTTGATTTTATATCAATTAATCTATTTACCGCGCCTATTTAATATATGGTAAATGGTCAATTACAATTATAAAGTAAATAAATAACAAGAGGATTAAAAATTTCATAAAAATATAAAATTAAATATTCATATGTAATTTGTCAGTGCTGCCACGTGAAAAATAAAAAGGTTGTTAGTATTTAAGTCAAATATTTTACTCTCTTTAAAAAAAATTATTAAGTCGATTTAATAAACAATAAAAATATGGGTGGAGAGATTTAGAAGTATAAAAATGAATGCAATAAAAATATTATTACTCAGAAATAACAAATACATATTATCTTATTTTATTTTAGATCATTGTAATGTTTGCACTTGATGATTCAGTGTTTTAGGGCAGTGACACCTAACCTTCTCAGCAGAAGTGCCAATTTATCAACTATTCGATTGTTTACGGGCCATGGGGTGCAAGGGTAAAAATTAAATAAAATAATGTTATCAATTTTTCTAGAAGCTTGTTTTCCAAATAAACTATGCTTTTTTCAGCGACAGCCACTTTGACAGCTGAGAGCTGATTTTTTCCCAGTTTGGTTTGCCATTTTACCATGAATAGACAGACGCCAAAACAACGCTTGAAAATAGTACAAATTTACGTTTTAAATTAAACATTAAAAGTTCTGAAATTTTGTTTAGCGATTAGGCTAACTTTTGGTTGAATGGCAACTGCAATAAGCAAAATTGCTGCATTTGCGATGAGAGACACCATGTCAATATTTGCTTTAGTCCCGTTGTTATAAACCCGAAAGTTTTAATAAATCTAAATTCATCTTTGTCATGCTTTGAAGGATTCCTTGAAGCAGGGCAGAATATATGTTTTTTATCAGTGATGATTGAGATTATACATACATTTTTGTATCCATGTCTGCTCCCGATGTGGAGAATATGGCCTCCTAATGGAGGTGTCTCAAAAGAAGTTTTCAACGAGAACTGTTTGTTAGACAGTCACTCAACCTCTCTTTTTTAGAGCAGTAGTAAGGAAAGAAGGTATAGGCCAGGACAGGACTAGTGGCTATCTAATCGCTCTCGCTACGCTCAGTTATTAAAGAATCGGAATGGGTGGGAAGAGAAGACATTACAAACACCCATGTCTTCGAACAGAAATTGATAAATCGACCGAAAAAATGCTGTTCATACTGAGTCTCGAACCCGTGATATAAGGTACGGAGGCCAACGTTGCCAACAGCTGCACCATAGGACCCGACAGAATTATATACACCCTACAGAACAAATTATTATAGATATTATCTAAATATATTTTTTTTGCTGATGAAGTACTTGGGTCACATGAAATGTCACTAAGGACCAAAAGTTGTGCATCACTGTTTAAGAGATAGCGAAAGGTTAATATTATATTCGCGTAACTATGATATTACTGTTGATGCATATATATACTAATAATAGCTGAAATGAATTTAAACATATTTGACTAATTGGATGGTTCTTATTTATAGATGATGATATTCTGTAAATTAGAATAAAAAATATTGTACAAAATAATGGTGTCACAGTATGGAAAAAACATTTGAATAAAAACACGTCTTCTCATCGATTGAATCCGCAAATATGTATGTATAATGCTCATCTCAAATCCTGTGGAATATTTTGTAATACTTTAAGCCGCCGACAAAATTCCCCTTCGGGATGAAAAAATTCACTCGCATCCCCCTCACACCACATTGACTTACCCTTATATATCACATGCAAAGTATCAGGGGCACCGAAGAGATCTGCGGTGGTGTAATTCCATCACTACCAGGAGGCGTAAGCAAGGGTTGGGAGTGAACTATGTAAGGAAAGGGAAGTGAAAAAAAGACGGAATCAAATTACGAATACTCTACAAACCAGCCTGCCGTACCAGGGACACAGATTGCCCAATCTTGTTTTCGTTTCCACCATCAGACATTCTCACCCCTTTTCAGTATCCTGTTCCCCGTGCGGTTAACCTGAGAAATTTTTGCCTCTGAAAAATCTAAGTCGAAGATTTATGGCACGTAATTTAGTATTTTGGAATAGTCTAACAATGTTCTCCGCAATGAAAAAGCATACACGCTGCTTCTGCATCAATAAAAAAAATACCTCGGAGTTTATTTGAATAGAGTCACTACGAGTACGAACATATTGTTAAGAAAGATTTACAAAAAATACGATTTATATCTTTTTTTATCAAAAAAACGTTATATATTTTCTTAAAACTGTACCCTTGACTTTAATACAATATCATTTTACATCTATTTTTTGTAAAACAACCGTAGAATAATCATAAATACAGTAAAAAAATTATTACAATTTTTTTTTTGATATGATTATAGAAAAAATGGCTTGTAAAAAAATAAAGAATTCCTAGGGATCGCTTCTGTTTTTAATTTTATGTTTTTTCAAGATAGAAAAACTTAATATTTGGTAATTTTCGGCTTCCAAATTGTATGCTTAAACTCTATGATAAGGAGTATATATTATGTTTTTGATTGTTTATCTTATGTGTTTTTTTCATTTCTTGATTATGAAAAATATTAAATCAAAAACAATCCGGCCATATAAACTCGTAGATAAAAAAAAGATTTTTTTATAGATTAGTCAGAAAACTCATTGATGTCGTTTAAAAATTAAAGGAAAACGCGATAAGTAATAAAAAATGATCAAAAATAATAAAAAATAAAAACGAAATTTGTGGTATAGAAACACAAGAATTATTCGTGATCTGAGTTTCACAATTTTTATGTTGTAGAATTTGTTGAAATATATCTGGTTTAATATGTGTGAAACAAATATTCCTAGAGGTTGGCAGTGTGTAGATATAAAAAAAATAATTTGCGTGGAAAGTTCTTCGGGGTAAGTGCCACGTGGCGACCAATAGAGGTCGTCCATGCAAATTTCTTCAAATAAGATTTCGCTCTCGCGGTTCACTATACTCACCTACGCCAATGCTGAATTATATTGTGTGGGAATACAATTTTCAACATATATGTATGTATATCATGAATAAAACTGTTTATATGGTTGTGAAACCTGTAAAAAGCAAGAAAAGCAAACTGGAGGACCCCTGCAAAATTTCGACTTGTCCCTAGATTTAAAATCGACCATTTTTACCGTCCCGGTTAGAGCTCTTTTGATAGGCATATTGACTGCTTAATCTGCAAACCAAGTTCCACTTGAGCAAGTTTTTCAGGACACCAAAAAACATAATAATTTAACCACCAAGCGGAATCGACTTTGTTGGTTTACAGATTACGTAGTCCAGGGGTCACCAAACTTTAAATACACAATTAAATCATGAAAATTTATATTTTTTATATGAATAAAATCTTCAGCGGGCCGTAGTTTTTGACCACTGACGTAGTCGAATTGTGAAAACGCATTGATTCATAGAGTTGGCTAGCATTAGGAAACTTCTAGTGTACCTAAACTTTACTATGATAAAACAAATTCCATTTATATCGCTTAAAGATGTTCAATAATATAAAAAACTTAATAATAATAAAGTAATTCACAAATGTCTAGCAAAAAATGATAAACTACTAAATATTTAATATAAAAATACCTATTTGCATGTCTGTCACAAGAACGTCTCCAGAACGATCAACAATAGCGACCTGAAATTTTCACACATCATTCTAGGTGCTATTTCTAGGTCAACTGTGCTAAAACCGTCTTTCAACTTTTAACTGATAACTTTTTATTAAGCTTACGATAAAGTATTTGGGGAAATCACATTGAAAAGTCATCATCACCAATCTGATTTTGTCATAGCAACTCAAATTGCGTTGTCATTTAGTATTTTTTTTTATTAAAACATAATATGACAAAAAATAGATTTCCAAGCTTCAGTCGTAAAATTAAGAGACGAAGCGAAAAATTATTCATTATTTTAAACTTTTCCATTCACGAAAACCATCCCACAGTTGTGCATATATTCCAAACACTACTTTGACGATGACGTCCTACTCCTACACATGGTTATATAGCTAAGTATTAATTACATTTGTAATAAAATTATAAATACAGAATGAGTTTTATTATATGGCGGGTGAAGCTAGCAGAAGGAAAATCAATAGTTAGTATAATGTAATATTTTGTTTATCATATCTTACGTAAATGTTTCATAAAATATATTGTACACATCGTGGCGATAAATTGATGGCTTTATTTACCAAAAAACGAGTCGCTTAAAATAATTTCTTTGTTTTGTTTATAAGCTGGCACAAGTGGTTTCAATAAATTTCAATTATTTCACCCCATATAACTCTCATTATAATAACATTTAACGAGAACATCCTGTGAATTAACTCTTCCATTATACAGCTGACTAACGTTAATATAAACATCTAAAGCCCAGTGACAAAATTTATACATTTTTTAGTGTTACTCCTCGGTCAGCTGACATTAATTTGGTTACCCTACTATATTTCAAATAGGATTTGTAGTTGAAGCATTTTAATTTATTTTTTAAATGGTTCTCAAAAAAACCGGTCAACTCTCAATCAAATATTTTCGAATAAAAAGAATCTTCGAGTAAACATTTAATATTTTTTTATGGAAAGATACATTAAGACTAGGGTTTCCAACCCCGGAAATTCGTAAATTGGTGGGTTTTCGAAATATGCCAGCGAGAAATAAATGTTACGACCGATAGAGCTTAATAAGGTTCCAATTTTTTTCATTTTGTGAATTCCGAAATTTCTTGCGTTTTTGAAAGTGTGTCCAATTTCAATTTCTCCAATGTCTAACTCGCTGTCGCGAGTAAACATTTATGAAATGACCGAGAGAGCTAAAAATATATATAAAAATAGACACTTTTTTCATTTTGAGAATTCCATAAATTCCCAGTTTTTTGAAATTAGTCAGCGAGAAAAAATATTGAGATCCTTCAGCGACCTAAAACAAGGCGTTTCACATTCTTTTTTAAGTTATTTTGAGATGTCTTAATTTCTGACTTTTTTCCAGTGATCGATCCCGGGATCCCGAAAACCCACATCCCGAATTTATGATGAATGATCAATCCCAGTATACCAGGATCCGAAAAAATATGAATCCCAAAATTCAGGGATGACAAAAAGTTTCCGGGATATGATGCCCTAATTAAGACTACATACAAATTTGAATTTGTATATTTACGTGTTAAGAAATTTACCCTAAATTTTTTATAAAATATTGAGATCAAAAAAATGATTATCTCAAATATTCTATAAAAAAAACAGCAGCGATTTTTTGGTCAGTATTTAAACAGTTTAATGGTTAAATAAAAATTGTACTCCCGTGGTTTTTTTAGATTTATCAAAACTAGATTTTTGACGAATGTGAGTTATGATTCTAGACCTCTATTTATTGATTGAAAAATCACCACACATAAACTGGTTACAACATGATTGTAAGAGTAATAAAAACATTTGTATGGCATTTCGTATTGAATTGTAAATATATATTGTAATAATTAATATAAAATGTACTTGATTAAATTATTAAACAATTAATGTGCATTCCACTATGTTTTAATATATAATACGTTCGTGTCCCACGTACTAGTTAGCAATGCAACACAATTATCGTCAAGAAATTTTGAAAAAATATATAATTGCCTTAAATTTGAATCATTCAAATTATGTACACTCCCACAGATTTTGTCACTAACGACCCGGGTTTCGCCTTTCGGCATCTTCAGGCGTTCAAGCGCACGGATGAACTTGAACTGACGCTTAGTAAATGGATGTTTCGTGTTTATACATTAAATAAATGTATCACTGAGTCTAAAGCCATCGCTGGCGAAAAGGGTAAGCTCATGGGAATTCCCAAAGATTTGAGTAGTGAGTGGTTTTTAGAATTATATTTATTTGTTTGTCGGCAAAGGTTTTATGATATTATTTATGATATTATTTATATAGGGTATAGAAGTGGAGAGCCAGGAAGGTTTAATATCTCGTTCAAAATCGGAAGACTATGTAACTGTGCCCTATTAATTTCTAAAATTTCCTGGAAAAAGAGCTTATGACTGTCCGTATTTGGGTGTAACATTTTTATCCCCTGTTCCTGATTGAACACGTGTCCTTCCGAAATTAAGTGATTAGCAAAAGTAGACGTGTCCTTTTTCAGTCTAAAGGCTGCCATATGCTCTAATACCCTGATGTTTAAAGTCCTCTCTGTTTTGCCGATATAAAATTTATTACAACAAGAGCATTGTAATCTATAAATTCCAGATTTATTTAGGTAATGTATTTTATCTTTATTGTTAACTAATAATTTGCCTAAAGAGCTTTTACAGTAAAAGGCTGGTCTAACACTATCAGCTAGTTGTTTTTTAATTTTAAGACTAGTATTTCCTAAATAAATGATTCTACGCCAATACCTAGTATGATCTATGTCCTTTGACAATGTACCTTGAAATAACATTTTTTCTGCAAGTTTAGTTTGTTTTTTTGATAAAAGATTGTCTATAAGAGACATATCGTATCCATTGTTGATGGCGATTTGTTTGATGATTTTTAATTCGATATTAAAGTTCTTTTCATTCAAAGGAACACTCACAAGTCTTTAATCTGTGGTTTAATAACAGTTGTATTAAGAATAAAGTGATCCCGAAATTCATATCGAGAAATGTGAAAATTATCAACGTTTCGAAGCCTGCAGTTAAAGCTTTGCAAAAAGCTAAAGCAGCGTGGTTACAAGCAGAGACAGGTCAGTGTTATGCAGCTCGTGATAATATAAGCCAATACCTTAAAGTAATTCATTGTTTGCTCGCACAGAAACTCCATCCCATACAATTTGATACATTGGACCGAGATGTTAGATATAAAGTGTCAGAAATTATACAACTTAAATATGAAAAACAGGCTTATAAATTAAAGAAACTAATTGAAGAGAATAATAATAAATTACTTAAAAAATCACAGTTGATAATAAACAAGGAAACACCAATCACATTTTTTGATAGAGTGGTTAACCTTACTAACGTAACTTTAAAAAAAGACGAGCAAAACCTTTTATCAAAAGGTCTTAAATACTGCCCACCCTTGCAGAATAGAAAATCTGACTTTGAAAACCTCGCGATAGACTTAGAAATTGCATTACATAAAAATCTAACTAGTAAGCATATAATTAAACCACAGATTAAAGACTTGTGAGTGTTCCTTTGAATGAAAAGAACTTTAATATCGAATTAAAAATCATCAAACAAATCGCCATCAACAATGGATACGATATGTCTCTTATAGACAATCTTTTATCAAAAAAACAAACTAAACTTGCAGAAAAAATGTTATTTCAAGGTACATTGTCAAAGGACATAGATCATACTAGGTATTGGCGTAGAATCATTTATTTAGGAAATACTAGTCTTAAAATTAAAAAACAACTAGCTGATAGTGTTAGACCAGCCTTTTACTGTAAAAGCTCTTTAGGCAAATTATTAGTTAACAATAAAGATAAAATACATTACCTAAATAAATCTGGAATTTATAGATTACAATGCTCTTGTTGTAATAAATTTTATATCGGCAAAACAGAGAGGACTTTAAACATCAGAGTATTAGAGCATATGGCAGCCTTTAGACTGAAAAAGGACACGTCTACTTTTGCTAATCACTTAATTTCGGAAGGACACGTGTTCAATCAGGAACAGGGGATAAAAATGTTACACCCAAATACGGACAGTCATAAGCTCTTTTTCCAGGAAATTTTAGAAATTAATAGGGCACAGTTACATAGTCTTCCGATTTTGAACGAGATATTAAACCTTCCTGGCTCTCCACTTCTATACCCTATATAAATAATATCATAAATAATATCATAAAACCTTTGCCGACAAACAAATAAATATAATTCTAAAAACCACTCACTACTCAAATCTTTGGGAATTCCCATGAGCTTACCCTTTTCGCCAGCGATGGCTTTAGACTCAGTGATACATTTATTTAATGTATAAACACGAAACATCCATTTACTAAGCGTCAGTTCAAGTTCATCCGTGCGCTTGAACGCCTGAAGATGCCGAAAGGCGAAACCCGGGTCGTTAGTGACAAAATCTGTGGGAGTGTACATAATTTGAATGATTCAAATTTAATATTGAAATTCAACCAAGCACCTTCAGTCGAAATCTTAAATTATATAATTGCCTTGTTTGTTTTCATTTTGTGATTAGCGCTCTGAGCGTAAAGTAATTTATTAGGGCCGCAAATACGTCAGAATTAATGAATTTCGTATGAGCTTATTCAGTATCCTACAGTTCTTACACAATTAGGAAATTTTATAGACCTTGTGAAGCAACATACAAAGATATAATTAAATGATGAGCTATGAACATAAGTTGACATTATTTTGAGCCAATTAGAGTATTGTTCTGTTTTATTTTTTCCTTCCAACTAATTAAATTATTGTTTAATGAGAAGGAATTCAACTTTAGCTACTCCCCGAAATAACGTACACAGATAATATTATCACCTTTAAAATATTCGCGTTGAGCAAAATCGAAAACCAGCCCTGACTATTCTTTAAAATATTGGCATACCAAATAAAATATAATTATGTTTTATCTAAGCTATACTGATTATGAAGTTTTTTTATTATTGCTTTTTTTCATTAGGCTTCTGAAGAAATAATGTCAATGTATACGTTAACACTATTTGATTGATGAAATATTGCACTTCCTTTTCATTATTGTCTTTTCGACAGCCCGAAAATATATATCAATCGAAAACTGTGAAAGGAGTAATTAATTACTCTCAATTAAACAATCTTTCATAATCATATTTATTTATATACTAAAGACATTTATCCATTACAGGTCAAGTTAGAATACAAGTAAAATGGTAAAACTTTTTCTTGGAATTTTAAGTAGTATCACGTCTTTACTTGGTACTTTGGTGGATTGCATATTTTTATTTTACGGAGATAAAACTTTTGCAATGTGTATTAACTGAGATTACTCCACTTTAACACCTTCATGCCCACGATGCAATTGTAAATAGTTGAGCCATTAAATCATTCAATATTTCTCTTAATATTGTCAATAATTATTTATCATTTTAGGTATTCTAGCATATATACATTTTTAAACATATTTTTTAGCTACTAATTTAGGTTTAAATACTGTCAATAAACAGTGAAACTGAGATGCCATCGTGGCAGGGAACGTGATTTTTTAGGATGGCATGTTACGGGTTAAGGATTCGTTAAGATGTGTAGAATATTACACAGCATCTAACTTATTCTTTTCTAAGATACCACTTGGCTCACTTCACCTCGAATGGGCGCATATTGTCCTATGCTAGCTATAAGCCCGTTGCCTTCAACGAAAGGATTTTTGCATAATCAGAAATTTATATGTATGAACAATCAAACGCATACTTACTCATTGAATTGATTATTGAACCAGATACTAATACGGGTAACAACTGATTCAGTGCTTATAATTCAATTTACGATACTATCTTTTAGTAATTAGTTACTAATTAATTCTACAAAATCATAACATATTTACAAGGTAAAAGTTGTTTAACTTGTAATCAAATTACTACGATACTTTGATATAAAACTATTAGAAATAAGTAATGCATAAGAGGATATCGTGTTCTTTGACGTCAAGAAATTATTGGCTTGCAAACATAGCTTTCCGCAACAAAATAAGTTATTATTGGTTGCCTGCTTTTCGCGAAGGAACTAGTAATATAGGAAATATTCTTTACGTTGAGTTTGCTTTTAGCTGTTTTCATAACGTTATAAATTAGATTTACTCGTAAATTTTTATGCTTGCAGTACAAACGAGATTCAAATACTTTTGCTTTTTTATCAAACTGTGATTTAAATTGAAATAATAACCATTTCAGTAAGTTTAAAATGAAAAAGAATGTTACTTACTATTTTAACGTTTTATTATTATGTTTTAACTACATCGTGTCGATTTATATTACATGAAAATATGCATAGAAATTTTTCTCACATCTGTCGTTTGTTTTCGTTTCAGCGTTTCCCAAAAATAAAAAAAGTGCATTTTCTCTGTATGTATAATATCGCTTTAAAAACTTTTAAATGCTGTAGCACGGTAAAAATGGCATATTTTAAAAATCTATGAATATTCATTCTCTATCGCTGCGTGTTTAAGAAATACAAGAGGCATTTGAAAATTCTACAGGTGTGTGTGTTTAATGTTCTGTGATACCTTCTAAAAATAATGATGATATACGTAAAAAAATTGATAAGAAAGAAACGAAATTGTTAAATTCATCCGAATTTGTACAAAATCTAATTTTTTCAGGGTCTTAAGACCGCAAATTATATACAACTTTATCGTAAAAAATATTTCAAGGGTAGCTATGTGCACATATAATTCTTTTCTATGTATAAATATTGTATATATTAAGTTTTTAATACAATTATCTTGAATCATTTTCTGTAAATCATTAACAGACAATTTAAGTTCATAGTGTATTTGTCAGATATAGTCAAAATAATTGCCAAACCGTAAATGGATGATACTTTATTTTTCGTCTATTCCACATTGCATTTTTATGCTAGAATTTTGCTGAATGTAGGCGGCACATAACATTTATTTTTTTCACGACATTTAGGTACTAGGTAGAATTTTTTAAATTTTAATTATGTCAACTATACCAATATATTTTGGTTCTAATTTTTTAAAATGTTCTTCGGCTTTACGCCCTCACCAAAACAACGTTTATACTTACATTAACTAATCTATATAAAATACTAACATAGAAGATACTTCTTCATATTTTTACATCCTAACTTTTGTTGAAAAATGATAATTTTCTAGGAATTGCAACAAATATGGGATTCGTAGTTTTATTAGTCTTTAAAGTGAATTAGATTAAAAATATTTTGATGATTCTGAATAATTTTATAAGTAAACCTAGCTAAATCAAAACAAGAAAATATGTTTACATGCTATTTTTATTTTAACAACAATTATTGTGTAGAATTTGTTATGTGAAATGAATCTTTATGGAGATTTTATATTATTTATCGTCATCGTGACGTTGCTAGTAAAACAAATCATTTATATTTAAAAATAAATAAAAAAATACGAAACGGCATCAAGCGACAATATATGATTAAAATTATACACGAGACGCAACCAGACAATTGAAAATTCATTTAATGGTGGATGGAAAATATTTGCTTTCTATTAAAAAATACCTTGAATTTATGGAGATAAAAAAATCCGCTTGCAAAATTAACTGAATGTTTACTTTAGACAGCTCATATATTTATTTTAGGGTTATTTTATTTTTAATGTTTGTTTATTGTAAACTGCTGTTTTGGGTCATATGATTTCGAACTTTGCTACGTGCTTAGTGACTCGCAAGTAAACAATTTGTTAACTCAGTGATGTAATCAGGGCTGTAGAATCGTGAAGTGTATTTTAAGCGCATCGGCATACTCGAATAGAATGTATTTACACTGAATTTATCGTTTACACATACACAATCTAGATAATGTTACATATCAGAAATAACCAATGGGCAGAAAAAGATATTCTTATTTAAACATATAATATAATCGCCTCAAATAATATGCGTGTTTCAAACTAAATATAATATATTATATTGTTGTAAGGAGGGCATTTTCTATCATGAAACGCGGAGGCACGACGTTCCGGCCCTTTTTTCTTCGACATTTTCATGTGTTTCAAATCAATATTCAAAAAAATAGCTTTAATTTGAATCGGTACGTACAAAACAATATCATAGATCAACCAATAGAGGGTTTGTCAACAGGGGGCCACAGAGATTTTTTTAGGGGAGCATCAGTACAGCTTAGGAGGACTACGGGAATATTTTCCGAAATCCGTAAATTGTTGTGTTTTAGAAACTGGAATGTCCGAGAAGAGCTAAAAAAAACATCCTTTGGTGTTCATTTTGGGAAATCGAATCAATATTATATTAGAATAATTCGTAAGTTTTAATCGGCCTCACACAAATGAGCCTTTAATAACTATTGTCTTTATATTATATTGCCCTATATTTTTCAACAACGTAAAGACTTAGTCAACTTATTTTTGTCAAGACAAGGTATTTTCTTAATAAGAAACGATGACAAATTAATCAGTTAAAATACTTGGGAATAATTATTTCTGACATGTTGGAGATAAAGTAAAGTTCATATTGAATTTTTCAAACCAATAATGAATTTAGTATTTTACCCATTTATTTTCTTGGTCAGAATTGTTGTTGTCGAAGAAGCTCTTGGTCAATAACCACATTTAAAATTTAAATGCTTGATTATATAACTACATATAAATCATTATTAAAAAGAAATCCGTGCCATTGGGCAAAATAAAAATATGTGTTTGAAAAACGTGTCGCTTTAATATTATATAATATCATTTTTGATGGTAATGTTTTGTATCACGTTTTGAAAATTGACGACACGCTTTGGACATTCGTGTATTACCTTTTTCAACCATACATATACATACACCAAATCCGCTTTCCAGTCTCCGCCGCATGTTCAGTAATTTACTCGTGCGATGGTCATGGTTTGTTTTTAAGCTAAACAATTATTATTTAATTAGAGGCTGACCGCGGGTAAAATTTATGAACACCACACACTGGCATCTATGTGAGAAGAACGAAACCTTCTGTCTAAAGCTGGTGTCCTGGTATATTATTATTCTTGAACTCGGGAGTTTTAAGCATCGTGGAATATCTCCAGGGCCGTTGCAAAACATTTTTGTACAACTGTGGTCTAAGTGACTCAATATTTTTACTATCTTAGCGATATACATTATATCAGTGATGCATAAACGGATGCCCAAAGTTTCATGCGGCTCAAGTACTTCATCACCATAAAAATATATGAGACATGTGAACTAATTATGAAATAGCAAACATACATAGTCAATGATAAAAAAACATATATTCAGACCTGCATAAAAGCATCTTCAAAGCATGACAAAGATGAATTTAGATTTATTAAAACTTTTCGGTGTAACGACAGGTGGAGCTCCGGCAATGATTGGAACAAATAATGTCACGGTGTATCTCCTCGTAAATGAGGCCATTTTACCTATTGCCGTGGCCATTTAATCGAAAATAATTCTAATCGCTAAAAAAATAGAAAATTTAAATTTTACAAAAAATATTTTTTTTCAAAATAAATTTTCTCAATTTTCAAGCGTTGTTCTTGCGTTAGTCTATTCATAGTGAAATGAAAAACCAAATTTAGCATAAATCAGCTGCCAGCTGTCAGATTGCTTGTCGCTGGAAAAAATATAGCTTATTCGAAATACAAAGCTCTAAAAAAATTGATAGAGTGGTACTTTTGCTTAAAAGGTGTATCAGTGGCATTGGATGTTTCTGACCAAAATCCAATTAGGGTATTTGAGAACAGTACATATTAAACCAAATCATTTTTAACATATTCTTGGAAATGTTGACTTACTGCGATTGGTTATGAAAGTGTTTACCCATCTTATTATTCGCATTTTTTATGAAAAGGGGGAAAAATTTGAAAAATAGTCTGTGAAATAATTTTCATAATTAACCTAACGAATATGGAAATAGGACAAAGATTTTTCTAAAATAAAGTATTAACATAAATGTGTTTTTATATTTTGTCAGTAAAGTTTAATTTAAGATTTCGACTGAAGGTGCTTGGTGGAATTTCAATATTAAATTTGAACGATTCAAATTCAGTAGAGTTTAGCCAGGCCAAAAGCTAAGTGATTATTTTTTTACTGTGGAGTTGACAGTTCAATATGGGCAGTTTAAAATATTTTTTTTTTCAAATTGATTTTAGGATTTGTTTTATACATCAAGAATGGCTGTAATGTTTCAATTACCCCCGAGCCATACGATCCGAAAAACTTGAGTAAAAATAGACTCTTGTCTTAGCCTCGTATATTTCTTCTATACTTACTCTCATCGAGAAAGATAAATTGAGCATTTTATTAACAAGTAGTTCTCTTAGAAAACTTACGTTACTCAGGTCACTTAAATTTTTGTGTATCCGAGATAAGTTCACTGCAAACTGTTTATTGAGAGTAAGTCACAATAAAATTGATTTAAAAAATGTAATCGAAAATATTTGTTTTTTTATTTAGTTAAATATTTATTATTAAATAACGATAATCTCTTAATTTGGTGATTATCACCTACCTTTATTACTGATTACAGTTTTGAAAGTCGCAAGCATGACTGTTTTAAAAAAGATTGTACATATAAGCATGTTAAAATTAGTGATAGTAAATTGTCACGAAAGAATTTAAGCACTTGAAAGTATTCACAAATTGATTTTTTCTTTCCAAAATGTGTTGACCAGTTAGATTGATTAAAGATTATAGGAAAACTTGTAAATGTAAAGAAGAAAAAATAAATATAGTTAAATTTACTGAGCACGAAGCGCCACTGTGAAAATTGAAATAATATAACACAACGTACCCGACAAGATCTTTGGATTAAATGTATTTACCGAATATAAGGACCAGAGCAGTTTGTAAAATATTAAAATATGTATAAGGCCAAACGGAATGGGGTTTCAAAGTGGTGGCCTGAATAATTTCAAACTCATTTGTATGATCGTTGGTTTTGATGAAAAAAAAAGAATAATAATTAAAGACACAGGTGATGTAAAGGAGGGTCCAATTGCGAACCCTATTTAAATATTTTTTTGATGCTGATTATATTTTAACACACGGATCGTATGAAAAATAATTTACATATTAAAAAACAAACTGGTACTAAGGCTTGTATACAGAATGAAAGAAAAAAATCTGTACATATTCGATAAACGGGTATATCAAAAAATGAAATGAAATTAAATTAAATTAATGACTAATTATAATTCAACTGGCTTCTACTTAATTGGCCTCAATACTCTGTGTTTTTTTTTTGTAATACCGGTATTGCAATTTCTGTTCTAGCGCATCCAATCGCGGACCCTTTTTGTGATCCCGGGATTTTGGAATTCATAATTTTTTAATCCCGTCATTGACGATTGTTTGAATTTTTAGCTTGTTGACTCATTTAGATAGTTTTCGCCCACTGGCCGATTTCAAAAACCTAGGAATTTATAGATTTCACAATGGAAATGCTTCATGTGTACCGGATTTAACGAATTTTTGACTTATTATCCTGAATCCTGAAATGTGAGATTGTGATAGTACTAATCCCGGGATTTTGGCATCGCAAAATTTGACGGGGTTCCGAACTTACAGGCCCTACATTGTACTGCGCCAACCGATTAAATCCAGGATATGGATACTAAATAAGTGTTGAAAAATTCATACATTTAACGTGAAAAGTGTGAGGTAAGTTAGAGAGTATTCTGAAGCAAAAGGCTTATTATGCGTAACTTTATAAATATTATAAACTTTTCAGTTACGCGTTACTTACTTAGCGTGAGAATTTCTCTCAGACATATTTTAGAAACACGAGTAAGCTCAATGTATTTATAGTAAATATGAATCGCCCTCCAATAATAAGATTCTATCAAATCGATAAGTATTTCATTTTTCGAATCACATGTGAGTTACCAAATGAACGATTGTTAAGTAATCACGAACTTAAGTGTATTCAGTGTTCTTAAATTCTCAAAAGAAAAAAATATGAGATATCTTTTGTGTAATATTAAATTTTAATGGCTTAAAAAAATACATCCTCTCAAAAGCGAAATTATCAAATTCGTTATTTACTCCAAAGAAAATGAAGTATTTTAAGATATTAATTTATTTATCAAATGAAAAAGTGAAAATATTGAAACATTGTCTCCAAAATCCCTAGACTTACCGCGGTAATCTACAATGCTCAAACATATCTAGTGACAATATCAACTCATAATTGGCAATAAAACTTATACAACACACATCAGTAAATTGCGTTTTAAGCCAATAATTGTTCAATAAGTGATAATTTTTTAGAGAGTTATCGCATTCGCTTGATATTTTTTTAGGATCTGTTCATTGTAGTGTTTTAACTTGTTATCGTTTGTCTCACGTGAACCCCAGTTGAGAAATGCTGGTCTACAAAACTGAAAGTAGTCAACAAAAATAATATTAGGATAAAAATTGTCCATGTATTACTATTTACTAACCGCACTTAAGGAATTCCTTTTTCGAATTTAATTTTTAAAAAACCTTATACAGTAAACATTATATATTATACATTGTTATAAGATATTTTGCCTTTTACGGATCGATAAACTTATAAAAATATACAAAAACTTTCGATTTGTTTAAAAATCCATTGATGTGTACAAAACTTTTTTAAAAAATGTTATGTATTTTTGAGTTATTATCATAAAGTCACTTAGACAATTTTATATTATTTTTCCATTAGTATTATGACTTTGACAATTTTGTATACAAACAAAGTTTAAGTAATCTGCTACAAAAATAACGCACCCTGTTAATAATGGTAGATGGTTAACATATTCATATAACATTACCAAAGAAATAATAACAGCCGCTGAAAATGTTAGTAAAACGACATCAGTCACGCGAATTTGCTAAAAGGATTTTTATGTGGGTCATGGTAGCCTTGTATAATGTTGAGAAAATTAGCTTGCAAGGCAAGAGGGTTCATTGAAATGATCAATAAATACTATTGGCCTTCAGTGTTTATTATATCGTCACTGCATATTTTATTTGTCCTTTGTGGTGAAAAGTACCTTCTGAGATAATCGAGGAAAACTGTATTGAAAAATAACGGAACAAATAGCAATATCCCTTATTTATGACTTTACAAATATTAAGTTTTATCTGTTTTTTAAAGTTTACCATTAAGTAGATTCAGCTTACAGACCATTTTTACTTATCAATTTAAAAATTTTGAAAAGGAAAAATAACATATATAAAATTTTCAGTAGCATTTTCTACTCTCCCCAGACACTCGATCCATTTAATGAACGATTAGTAAAAAGCCGTTTCTATACTACCCTGTTTTGAAAAGTAAGGTTAAAAGATTCATTCAAATTTAACTCATTACATATCACTCTTATACTTCAGATTAACCAGAAAAGACACGGCTATTTTTTGTATACAAGGCGAAAAATTAAAAATAACTAAAGAAACTGCTTCTATGAAAAAAAATACAGATAGAAAAAGTTATTTCAGGAGCAATATCTAATTTTATAAAATATGTAGGTACTATACGTATGATATTTTGTAAATAGTGCATCTTATAGCTAGTTATATGTACATAACATCTAATTATATGGTTATGTACATATTTATGTTAAGTACATGATGTACTGGGCAAGTTCTTAGTGATTTATTTATTTTGATTATCTGCCAGATTTTGCAAACAAATAATGAGTAATAAATAATTATGTAGATATTAAAATTGTGTATTTATAATGTGCATTTTGTATTGTTTTGACAGGCGGTGGTAATATTAAACTTCAAAACACTTGTAGATTTTATTTTCAAGTGTTGTACATAATTTGTTAGCAAACACTGGTATATGTTTGATTTTGACATTGTAAAACATATCAACTATGTCCTCCAATCCTGGGATCTCGTTCAACTTTGTGGTCCCGAAATCCCGGGATAGTGATCTCGTCCAGATGTCTCGCGTCGCTTCATTTCCTGGGTTTTTGAAATCGACTGAATTTTTTTTTTGAAAAATCCTAGGAGCTTAAATTGCCAAGAAAAAAATTATCCATCACGAATTTAAGCCGATACACGATTTTTTACTTTACAGATAGATAGACATACAGATATAAAGAAAAATCAAGTAAAATATTGTCACTTTTAGGGTGTTCACTGTCAATACTTGGTGGAAAGGCATTATATTAATAAAAACACAATAATCCTTTGTACTTCATTCCACTTTATTTAATATGTCAGGATCAGTTGACGATGCTCGTAATGAGCGAAACCGGTCCTGACATATTAAATAAAGTGGAATGAAGTACAAAGGATTATTGTTTTTTTACTAATTAAATATTGTCGTATATTGATCCTAGTCCAGCTTTTAAGATTTATACAAAAAAATATATTTTCTTAAGAGTTAAACATGTAATATGAATAAAGCAACCATTTTACGTATTGTAACAAACTTAAATCACCCTTTATCAATTTTAATTCTAATCTAAGTAGATACATCGTTTACAAATAACACTTTTTCATTCAAATTCCATAACGACATTGATTAATGAGCAGTATTTCGTGAAAATTCTCCTTATTCGTTTTCCCTAGCTCATAAATTTTCCGTAATGACATATTTTATTTATTTGAGCATGTCAGTTGTCACCCTTTTTTCATTTCAATCAAAGATAATATGAAATATCTGTAAACAACCAACTGCGCCTTTCGTCAATATTACTATCAAGTAGGGATTCTAAGGTCTCCGCTTTTATCCCGGGAAATTGTCGGATCGTGAGACTGTTGTTCTGTAGTATTTTTTCTGAAGAAATATTTAAGTACATACTGGTTTGTATAAAGTACTTACCATAAAATTCTTAAAATGTGAATATGTGTCCAAAAACAGTGTTTTTAAGCAAAGTAAAGGAAGCTGCATTAGTATGCATGTAAAAAAATAAATATTATAATATGTATTAAACAAAAATGAAAACTGATTCTTTCCCGGGATCCCGGAATCGAACACTAAATTGTGATAATTGTTAATCCCAAAATCCCGGGATTGGATGCCCTAGTTCACACGCTGACATTATTTAATCATTTGTATTATGCATTGACTTTTAAATCGATTCATGGTTTATATTATATATATATATATATATATATATATATATATTTCACATTAAACCAGTGGTTTCTAAACATTATGTCACTACGCCTCCTTTTGAAAATAAAAATATCTTCGCGCCCCCCATCCTTTATTTCATATAATAATAAAGACAAGTTTTAAAGAGTAAATAAATATTTGAAGCCGCTTGCGCCTCCTTTTGCAGAATTCAACGCCTTCCCAAGGAGGCGCTCCCCCCAGGATGAAAATGGCTGCCTTAAATGACCACAAAAAATGGATGTAGATAGAGAGTTTTGATAGTTACTAATTAAATATAATCTCATACAATAAAATATATAATTTACTAAATTCAAAAAATAGTTTACTCGTTTGTGCTTACTTTACTTTTATTTAATATGATAATGACCGGTTTCGTTCATGAAGAGCATTATCAAGTGATAGAAGCCTTTTCACCAAGTATTGACGCCATAAAATTAAGTAATATACTATTTAAAAAAAAGAATAGATTTTTTAAGGGGGTGCGAAAATAATTTTTCGGATCCAAGGAGGTGCAGATAACTTGAAACATTAAGACTAACTGGTCTAGTTGCTTCATTAGGATTCTATATAGTATGTACTGTACACTCGATTACAAAGTGAGTAGTTAAGAATGAACACAATAAATATAACTTCTTAAGGTTTTCATAACCAAATAAATAAAATCCCAATTAACTTCTCGACTGACTAAACTTACATTGAAAAAAGTATCTAACATATTATCTTTAGAATCCACGAATGCCATAAATTAAAGCTGCATGGAGAAATTATTTATCATTAAAAAAAAATACTCATTTGTGCTAATTTCACTTTTATTTCAAAAGATCAGGACCGGTTTCGCTAATGACGAGTATTATCAACTGATTCAATTGATAACGCTGGTCATGAGCGAAACCAGCCCCGATCTTATTATATCAAATTGGAATTAGTAAAAAAGAGTATTTTATTTTTATTTTAGATTATGCCTTTCCACCAAGTATAGACAGTGTTCACCTTAAAAGTAAATTATTTATCAGACGCGCCCTAAATACTACGATCATACCTAGTGAAATTAAAACATTAGTTTACGGCGTTTAAGCATTAAAACAACATTTGTAGAATGTCAATATTTAGTACAAAACATCATCAAGAAATTCGAAAAACCAAAGATATAATCGGTTACATTTTTAGCTGAAAAAGGTAAATTATTGTTTTGCCATTTCTACGACTTAAATATCGACTGTGGTTGTGTATATTTAAACATATTTTTTTATAATCGCAATTTTCTCACATCCTTATTTTTAATTAAGATACTTTTTCGGTATTTTCAGTTAACATCCTTTTGATAGAACGTGTATCAAGTTGAATATATTGTGATCATTGAAAAAAAGCTGTTTTGAAAAAACTGTGGGTTGCATCCTTTTTCCTTTCCACAGTCGATATGCTTTACGGTGACTGTTGTTATAATAAAGCTTACGAGAGTACAATTTGTAAACAGTACGTAGAGTCGTAGAACAACGTAGATTGACAAGGTTGTAGCGATGGCATAGTTGTATAAGCTTATTTTTATCATTAAAAAATACATTAAATATCAAGCATTGTATTTTCTGTAAATATTTATCAACCCATTTTTTGTTGTTCACTTGACAATTGAACTAATATATAAAAATAAAAATAAAAGCTAAAAATTCTTTTTATATAAAAAAGGAAAAATAACAACCATACGACATTTCGTATGAAAGTGCTTTTAATTAATAAAATTGTCGAGTAGCAAACATTCAGAAAGTGACTTGTCACAAAAATACAGAGAAATGATTTGAGTGTAGGAGAGATCACTGTTTGCTTGAAGGTCTCAACTTAATGATTTAATTTTTATAGGAAAAAACATTTCATGAACAATAATTTTGTTTTCTATTTATAGATTTTATTATGGAATATCAGAACGGATATTAAACGGCATTTTTAAAAAATTGTAGCACATCACCTTTTAAATGTTTGCTCCTCAAGTTCAAGAACCATGGTTTAAATCAGGAATGCAAAAACTTTTACCTTTAGTGAGCCGAATAAAAAATAATAATTAAGTGTTGCAAGTAAATTTTTATTAACATTCACGTTTAAAACAGATTTATAAATATATTTATAAAAATGTTATTTTTACAAGTTTAAAGTAAGATTTATCTTTTTCGTTGTATATTTAAAATTGCTTATTTAGAATAAGACTAAATATTTGTAGTTTTTAGCTGCAAAAAAGATTCCATAAGCGAACTTAATCATATGAGCCTATTCATTCTGTTTCATTAGTAAAAAGGTTTTCTTCACCAATATAAATATGCTCCCAAATTAAATACTAAAATCGCTCTTCTCAAAATTAAGTTTGGATACATATGCAGCGAATGTCATTAATTATACTCGTTTAATTACTGTAACTGAATAGGAAATAAATTAACATTCTATTGTTATCTGTTATAAAATGCAACCATAAACTTAACAATTATAAACTTAATTTTAATTTAAAGAAAAAAAATTGAGGGCTGCAAAAAATGTCAAACGGGCCTCAAATTGTGCTTCCCTAGTCTAAATGGAAATTATGTTCTATGCCTGCGGGGTACAAATTTATAAACTAGCAAATGAAAATGGAAACATTAATATTAAATCAGCGTTTTGTTATTGTTGATCCAACTATAGTGATGGGTATAGCGAGCAATTTGGGTGTGAGAAAATTAAAATTTAAATATGCGGACTCACGAGCTATATACAGAGAGCACTTTGTAGTGAGCCGGACCTTAGATAGATTATGGAACGTTACCCAAAATTATGTATAACAAAAGGTATTGCTAGTGCGAATATTGAATGCCAAAGCCGTAATGTTTATGATAAAAAGTGCGGTCAACTTCTCTTATTTCCTTAAATTGGAAACTAATATGTATGCAGCCGTTGTTTCACGTAAAGTGAGCTAAGGTAAGATATATGTACATATACATAGATAGGAGGGAAAAGTGAGGAATTTAAATGTTTTTTTCTAGGTACCTACCAGCAGAAAATTTCAGTGGATCAGAACGGACTCGCTGTTCATTGATTGAGAAACACCGTAATCGATAACGACACACTTAGAATTGTTGAGCAACTGCGAAAATATTTAGTTTTTACGTGGTATTTATTATCAACAGTTTATAATGTTCACAATGAGCAATTCTGGTATGTATACATATGAAACTAATATGTATACGAGGCCAACATGAGAATCCCAACACGTAATTTTCGTGGTCATATTTTAAGGGATCGTGGACATTATCAGTCAACAATCAGTCTGCCAATTGGGGATAGCTTTGACGGTATTTTACAATAATGTCTATGATGTTGACATATTCCGCGTGGACGTGAGTGTGTTCAAACAAATACCATTTTTATGTATAAATGCGCATATTATGTAAGACTTTGTCCGAGTATACTTAGTTCACTGCCTTGCCAATTTCATTTATTTTTCTTCTAGATACTATTAGTTAAACACTATTTTGCGACATCCTTTTCTACATTAGATATGTAAATATATATAAATGATACAATACGCTAAAGTTATTATTTTTCAATGTCACATGTATAGTTATAATATTATATTTAACAGTTGGTGGTAAATGCCTTAAATATATTGTTTATAGTTTAAATTATTTTTATATTAATTTAGTAGTTTCATCACTCATTTCTATCTGGAAATCAATTAATTCTACGTAACTATTTACTCTAGGCACGGTCATAACATGTTGCTAGCAGACGTGCCTACCTATTATAGTTACGCCACTAACTAAGCTTTGATATAAATTTCGTGTAGCAATTATCCTATTTTGCCAAAGCTATAATGAATTATGTTTAGAACACACCTTCAAAACATATGCGTTTATTTAGGATAATGTTTATCAGTTTAATCCATCTACGCCGGTGATACGTAAGCGGTGGCATTAGGTACACGAATGTCTTCCAGATAAGTACCGACTTATTCTGTTTATTCTGTAGTAATCGTATTAAAAATTAATCATTCACAACAACTTATGAAGACTTCTTATAATAAAATATGTTAATAAGTAGAATTATAATATATATAATAAACCCGCCCGCTGTAGTCTAGTTGGATAGAGCTTGCTATACCGACTAGGCGGGTCTAGGTTCGAATGTCAAATTTAGATTATTAAATTTAAATTTGAGACTTAAAGTATGGGTGTTTGTGGTTTCAATTATCCTCGAGATCAACTCCAATAAATTCTCGTTTTTCTCGTTTGATTTTTCTTTAAAACTTTAAAAAACTTTAAACTTTAAAATGTTTGGTGCATTGGCATTAGCTGTAATGCCAAATATTTTTTTTGAAATATAAAGGTATATTTATGTAAATTATATATATGTATATGTAAATATGTAATGTTCATTTGAAATTCTTTCAATGGATTATGTGCACTTCTATTGGAGCCTATTTCAACAGAAGCAATTCTACAAAAATTGCTTGTTACTCAATCGCTCAGCCTGTCCTTTCTGTAAGGAGTAAAAATGGAAGGACAAGGCCTTGACAATACCAGTGGTATGCCAATTGATTTTTGCTACGCTAAGATTCAAAGATCTGATGGGAGAGAGTGAATTTAAAAGTGGCAAACATGCATGTCATCGAACACAAACTAATAAACCAATTATAAAATATGTTCGTACTGAGAGACGAGCTCGTGAATATCCCAATTTAAGTCAATGACTGGTACTGAACTAGCTATGTAAGCATTGCAGTTTATACTGACTGCATGTACATATTTGGTAAAAAAAAACAATTTTATACCAAGCAATTTTTGTTGAATAAACAGAAAAAGTATCATATACTTAGTTTCTCAATATAAAATCTTAAGTAAAATTTGAAACTGTAAAAGCTTTGACTCTAAAAATCACAAATATCTATACTGTCGAACAGAAACCAATAAAAGTGGAAAAATAAATGTTATTCATACTAGGACTTGAATCTATTAGATCCGTCACAGAATGCAACAAAGTTGACCACTGCACGACAAACCCAACTTCCCTACACTCACCTAAAAGCTCACAAGCTCTATCCTTTTTAAATCTACTCTCTTTGAAAAACAAGAGAGGCTAAGCAATTCGGTAACAAGCTGTTATTGTAAAATTAGTCTGTTGAAATACCTCCATTAATAGGCCATTTGCTTTACATTGGAAGAAGGCTCATATTAACATATAATGCAGGGTTTCCCAAACATTTTCTGGAATGGAAAACTTCACAAGTCCGGAAAATATAACGGAACACTTAGCTGAATTTTTTTTTTTTTTTAAACTGTGTTGCAGCGTATAAAATCATTCCAATTTTTTTCGTAACACCTACTCTGACACTAGTGTTCCGCGGAGCTAGTTTAAAGAACCCTGATATAATGCAATGCTTAAAACCTCATTTTGTATTTTATAATATATAAAAAGTAAAAATAAGCTTTCGGAAATGACATATTCCTACAAATAAAAATACAAGTATATTTCTTCAATGTTTCCCAGAAAACCCGTTCAATTGAAATTATTTATGTAAAATCAGTTTTCTACAAATACGCCAATCTGTTGCTCACCACTGGCATAAACAGTAAGATACACACCCCCCAGTAATAGTTATTTGCTTACGCACGCAATTACTTATCACGCATGGGCGAGCGGTGGTTTGTTTGACTGAGCTTCTGCCATATGTAATCTTGACCTAGGTTACGTAGAATAAATGATTTATAACCACATCACATATTGTTGTCTATGTTGTTTATGTTTGCCATAGAGATTATTAGACAATACTAAATTATTATATATGTATATTTAAATCAACAAACACATTTTTAAAAATTCTAAATATAATTTGAAAGTCCGAAATCCTAGGATTAGTCTTAATCAGGGTTTCTCAAACCTTTTTTGCAATGGAACACTTCGTAAAACCGGAAATTTGAACGGAACACAGTATAAATCCGAAAAAAAAATGTTAATAAAACATTTATTATTTTTAAATGGTGTGGTGTCGAGTCTGTTTCTGCACTTTTACTTCATTGCAGCATATAAAAGGAAATCCTGCTTCGCATAAATAAGTTGTATACAACTGAAGTAAAAAAATAATAACCTGTTTCGACACATTGGGGAATTCTACTGACAAACTCGTTAAGAAAGAATTTAATGACATTTATATCAGAATCACTGATAAAATCAGTCATATTTTCATAATCACATCCGCTGAATTAAGCATGCTGGTTTTGCTGTAACGAAAAATGGATTTCAAGCCAAGAAATCATATTGCTAGTTTTTGGAAAACATTGACAAATAGTGTTTTTTAAGTGATTTTGGTGTTCGTGGTTCTATTCAGGTTTTGTGGAACACCAGTGTTACGCGAAACATAGTTTGGTAAACCCTGGTCTCAATACGTATACCATGGTCTTAGAAACGAAAAAAAAATATATTTCCTGATAAAATATGTCTACTTCGGCCTACCTCGGTTCGCGTAGGTCCAATATTTTGTAAAGCTTATACAGGTTGTTCACCGGGTTCAAGTTTACTACTTTGTTTGGTCACCATTTTGGGAACATTATCTTTCGTACGTATTTCCCGATATTCTATTAGCATTAAACCATTTTGTTTTCAGTTTATGTAAAAATATACAAAAAAATAACCTTCATTATAAACAATTTTATAGAGTGTAGTTATAGTACATAAATTAACTTTGGTCTCCCTAATATTTCTAAAAAAATGTAGACATGGACAGAAAATAATGACAAATGTACTATATATATTATATTATTGTTTTTTTTTGTTTTAGGTTACAAAATAGGAAATATGTATTGCAGTTGATTATATGTTGAGACTAGTGAAGCTTTTGTTATTAATTTTACATTTTTTTTAAATAATTAAAAATTAAAACCTTGTTTAATATGGCTCCAATAAATAAGAAACATTTAAAAACTCTTATAATTAGCTTTGGTTTATCAAAAGTTTTTTTTTACAAATGAATACAAGCACCGAAACCCCAAAAATATCTAAGAATATTTGTTTTCATTCTTATTGCAACAATGTTAAAAACTCGATTTTAAGCATACATTTTCTGAAAATGAAACTATGCGTAATAATCAATATAAAAACTTAACTTTCCGAAATCCCGGTTTCACAAAAAGGTTTTCGAGTTTTGATTCCCTAATACTAATTATTAAACAAACGTACCCTTCTTTTTATTATTCTTCTCCTTCTTTTCTGGAGCATCAATCGGGGTAAACATTGACTGTTTCAATAATTTTCCTCTATCTGCTCCGTCCTCAACCTTCCAATGACAATCGTCAACTACACATTATAACTGGCGTCCAAAAAATCGGCGACGAAGCTTGGCACTTCACATAGAGGTATAACTTAAAAACACTATTATTGTTTTTATTGTTAATTAATAATATAATACAATAAACATCGTATTTGTAATAGTGTTTGCTTATATGTAAGGATTGTTAAGTTGTTTACAATAAAGAATCATTGGAAGTGATTGTAAAGATTCTTATTATAAGCGTAAATTATATAATCGAAGTGGAATTTTAGAAGCGTTCAGTTTATATAAGGAATGCTTTATAATGCCATTTCACGAATCTTTTGCTATTGAAGGTAAATTTCTACCCGTAATCGATAGAAAAAGGTGAGCGACAATTAACAAATTTTACAGGAGATGGGTGTTTTTTAACTTCTTCTCGTAATAAGCTCGTAAAAAGAAACTTTAATTGACCACATTTAAAAAAATATTTTTGCCAACTTATTACGAGAGGATGTTAATAAAACCTTCTGTAATGATTCAAACCTGACCATTCGTGTACAATTTACGAATTGTCGCTAACGCCATTCTGCTGATTACGTATTGATATGGTGACAGTGACGTTTTGTCTTCTTCAATACAATTTCGTTTTGTCACTAATCATTTTATCAAAATATCGCTATTCTAAAACAACATTGAGATTCGGGCAAGTCGAAAAAACTAGTTTAGAGATAAATGAATATTAAGTTTTGTGTTGTACTTTTTAAATAGCGAATTATGGTTTTATTTAGCTTCTTTTAAGGTTTGAGATAAACAATAAAAGCAAATTTTTGTATTCTATTACAGTCAATCCTCTTTTTATGCGGTAGATGCGTTCCACGAAATATCGCATAAAAAAAGACTAGACTTCCATACAAAAAGTGGGGATGCGTTCCATGAATTTTAAAATCCGCATAACTTTGAAATAGCGAGTTAAAATATACCCAAAATCGCATAAAAAAAACTTGACTTCCATAGAAAAAGTGGGGATACGTTCCATAAATTTTAAAATACACATAACTTTGAAACAGTGAATTAATATATACTCTGAATCGTATAAAAAAGTAAAAGAAAATTAAGAGAAAAACACGACTTAAAAATACTTACAAATATGTATAATTAAAAAAAAATTGTTGGTTATTTTTTCACTTTATCGTCACTGTATGAAAATGCTAAGTGCGTTTTGCATGTGGTTCGAAATCACTCTTTTTCGGAAGAAATAGTATGCGCATCAGTTTCAAAAACGATGGTTTTTTTCTAACAATGTAATTGGTGAGCAAAATTTGTTCAGGTTTTCTTTTTTCGATAATTATTTGTTTAATGGCAGATGCAACATGATTAAAACAGTCCAAAATCGTATTTTTTTCAAATTTCGGATATGTTTACGATTCATTCTATATTCTATCCAAAATACAACGATACGTGCTCTCGATGTAATATTTAACATTTTTATATATCGTAAAATAAAGTGCATTTTTTGAAAATTTGCATTTCTAAGAAACCGCATGACTTCAAAATCGGATAAAAAGAGGATTGACTGTATCTGTATCTAGTTATTGTACTAATCTCGCTGACAGTGGCGAAAAAGTCGCGCTTGGGGTCTCCGAATTTTAGGGGTCTCAAAAATCGCTTATACATATTAGATAAGTCACATACTGTTTGTTCAAATTTTAATATAATTTTATTATTTTACATGGAATTTTCTGTCATTTTTTGGTATCCAAAAAACAGGGCCTCCAAATTGCATTACGCCTGGGGCCTTTCGTGTGCCTAATCCACCACTGCTCGCTGATGCTTTGAAATAACAGGGCAATATTCATAATTTATTGACTTGGCACTTACTTGGTAGAACTCCATTATAATAGGGTAAAAATAGCAACGTATTTAGTTCTACTGTTTTTATATTTATTAGTTGATAGCTATTTCGGTATTAAAATACGTTGCTATTTTTACTCTAATATTCATAATATTGTAAATGTAAGATTTTTTTGTAAATGGGGCATTTCTTTTTATAATTATAATATTTCAGTGTTTCATTGTAAAGATTTAACTTTCAGCGATCGATTGGTATACTTTTCTTAAAATCGCTTTTTAAACTTTATCTCACTGTTGCTTTATGGTAGCAGTATGTCAAAGAAATGAAATTAATTGAAAAATTTAGCTGTCGGGTTACAGTTTCGCTTTTTACGTAAATTAAAAATGGATGATATATCAAGAATGAAATGATATCCTTTAACAATTTCCAATTTATAAAAGGTGTTGTGACTAAGTAAAATCTAACACACATACGTAATCTTAAACAATAATTTATGAAACATACGTGACAATGCCTTCATGACTAAATAATTATTGTTCGCAAAGTCTGCTCTCAAAAACGTGCCCCAGAAGTTGCCGAAGATAAACACAGTGAAGATCACAAGGCTGTGATTGCGGTTTCTCGGCTTACAAATATGCAACAAAGGACAAAACAACAAAATGTATCGTTCGTTACCTTTACGTACCAAACATTTTCCATATTGACCCTTTAGGCATTCTGCCTTGTATTAGAACATGCTTTTAAGCTTGTGTAGCATTCATAATATATTATTGTTAGGGTTGTCAACCAATTTTCTTTGAAGATGCATGTACATTTAAAATTATGACGCATTTAAATACTTTTTATATACGATTCCTCTCTGGTTATTTAACAATTTATCATAATTATTTTTAACACACTTCATAATAGCTGATTCATTCATGTGAACCATCTCTCGGCGAATACATGAAACTATGTTATTAGCGAGGAATTACACCATTGCTGAAATCCATTATTTGAATAATCCGTTGATATTTTAATTCGATCAATATCAACAGTTAATCATTTCATTAATAGATGGCAATATAAAAAAGTAATGTGATTTTGCGCATACATATTTAAGCTAAATATATTATATTTATCATTTCAATCATGGTTTCTCAACCGGGGGCCACAGCATGTTTTAAGGGGCTACAGAGACAAAAAAATAGAGGAGCCACAGAACAGTTTTGGGGGGGCTACAGGCAAATATCCATAAACTCCCAGGTTTTAAAAATCGGGCAGCAAATTTTTTTTTAAATTCCAATATGAGCTAAAGAAAAAAGCTCTAGCGTCTTTTCATTTTGGGAATTACGTAAATTCCTGAGTTGGATTTTGAAATCTGCCAACGAGCAAAATGTTCAAAGAATTGAAAATTATTTTGGAATCTTTCAATCTCCGAGTCTCCAACAACTTATTTGTACGGGTATGGGATCGGGGCCACGGAAAAATATTAAACTCGAAAGGGGACAAAAGCCCAAAAAGGTTGAGAAACCATGATTTATATAACCAGTGTCGCTATGAAAACGAATACTACTACATATGTAAACAATTAGAAAGGTATACAGGTCATCTACTACACAGTTTCTCACTTTTAAAATTGATAATTCTAGGAATACCTAAAAAAAGTCCTCGTGTCTTTCCATTTTGGGAATTCGGTAGATTCCTGAGTATTTTTTATTAATCTGATATCGAGCAAATTTTTATTTATAGTGTATTTTAAAATCTTTCAATCCCCGAGTATCGAAAATCTTTTTTGTACAGATATGGGGGCCACGGAAAAATATGAGACTCAAAAAGGGCCACGGGCCCCAAAAGTTGGAGAAATTATGATGAACAACATGTTAACATAATGTAAACAGCCAGTAACTAATTCTATTACGCTGAGCATAGAGTTTTAGGTCGACATTTGTTATGATATTGCAAGACAATGAAAAATTATAAGATTGACAAATATGTATGTTGGATAATATTTAACTATTTTTGATCAATTTAAGCATATTGTATTTTTGATTTGAATGTTATTTTACACAGTAAATGTATCAGCTCTGTCAGATGCATAATTTTTTACACAATAATATCACACACCTGACAAAACAAACATTACATCTAAAGTAATGAAAATTTTAAATAAAAATAAAAAGAAGTTTCTACGATTTACTTAATTACTTTATTGCTTCAATTATAAAAATTGTATTTGCTGACGGATCTTTTGGCATACATACTTTCGTTATGTCAATCAATGTATCGATTGTAGTGCAGCAGAACCAAACTCGCTATATTAACAACTTGTGGGATATATTCAAAATAGTATGGTATTAGGTCTTCGGCAGGTTTATTGAATATTAAGAGTTGGTTAAAACATTGTCTTTATGGTATTTTAGCACTTGGCATTGTAGCATCTATTCGGATATTTAAAAAAAATATTTATTCGCATTGATTTCGCATTTATCACAAATAGCTCAAAATACGGGTCTTTAATTCTATTTAGGCAGCTACAGTATATTAAACATAGAAGGGTTCGGGATTCTATGAAGCCGGAGGCCCAGAAATGTACATATTATATATTGTGAATATAAATAAATGTAAGTTGGGTAACATGTTTCCGGTTTCTTTAAATAGACGGATTATACTTCATAATATATCGTAAACATATTCACATATAAATCAAAATGCTCTAGTAGCTGTTCAATGTAATGCCATCATATATTTATGCAAATTTATACCAGACTAATTATGAACAATTTTTAAAAAACATGATAGTTATTGGACCCTTTTTTATCTTGGAATTTCGGGATTCACAACTATTTGATCACTAAAAAAAAAGTGAGGAATTGAGAGATTCAAAAATAATTCTCAACTCGAAGATCTTTTTTCTCGATGACTTCTGAATTGACAGGTTCTACAATTTGAAAAAAATGTGGGACTCCCATTTTTATGTCATTCCTCAGAAAAAATGAGAGTTGAGAGATTGTACAATTATTTAGAAGCCTGAGACCTTTTTTTGCTACATACTATCAAAGAGTTACGACTACCAGTAAGTAGCTCTACTAGCCTGTCACTAGCTCTACTTACGGATATTTTTATGTGTTATAGTAAATCCCGAAATCCCGGGATTGGAGGACCTACTTAATATCAATTCGCAATATTTTTCATACAACATTGAAAGATAATCTTAGCACTGCAATAAGGAAATTATCTGGGGGAGGTGATACAAGATTGATTTGAAAAAATAAAAAAAATTATTACGACCTCGCAAGGACTTTTAACCATTAGTAAAATAAGTACAGTCCTTGCCAAGAGGCTGCAGAATCTTTGTAACTTCTTTATTTTTTTTTTGTTATTATAAATTTTGCCTGATTAAAATATTGGTGGCACCCTAAAGCGTCCTTACGTTTGGAAGGACTGTAGAAGAAAATACGTCTATCATTTATTCATGGCCGCAAACAGTCGTTTGGATATTACGATTTCTCAGTTGGAACGTGCGTAAACAATAAAGTTCCGAACAAAAGACATTGAAATAGATCGACTGTATGTGACGTCACGTCAATGTTGATGACATACCAATTCATAGGATCATACGGCGGAAATACTATAAATGTGACGAAGGAAATTTAAGGAATAATTGTTTAAAATGATAATTAAACATCCAAATAATCCTCATCATAAAGATTAAATTCATTTAAGAAATTATCGTTCTAAATAATCGGGTTTATTCGTATTACATAATGCATGCTAAAATTTGAACATTATTTTCCAAAAATGATTTAAGATTTGATAAAAAAAAACTAAGGGTGAACCACTTACTGGTTTTTAAATATTTTTTTTATAACAAAAAAGAATGTTTAACTTTGTCAGTGTTTTTCAAGATCCTTGTTAATATTATATTTCTTAACATTGCTATTAACATCATTATAGCTATTATTAACATTGCTATTAATAGCAGGAGTTGGAGTTGTTCCTCCTGTTCAACGCATGTATCTTGACAGTGCTGCTTTACGGTTGCGAATCATGGCACATTACGAAAGCGCAGAGTAACCGTATACTGAGTTTCGAAAACAGATGCCTGCGGCGAATGCTTGAAGTGAACCAGCCTCTTATTACGTCCAAAATAAAGAAGCGGCGGTGGTCCTGGCTTGGACACGTGTTAAGGATGCCTCAAGAGAGCCTGAACTCTGCCTGTCTCTTCTTCCAACCGGATGAATACCGGCGTCGTGGAAGGCCACTGATAACCATTCTCAGAATGTACTCAGCGGAGTTGCGGGACGCTGGGATGACCTGGGAGGAAGCAAGGAGACTGGCTGGAGATAGAGAGTCATGGAAGAACTTCGTGGTGACCATATGCTCCGTATAGGGAGCGGATATGGAATAATAATAATAAAAAAAAATAATAGCATTATTAACATCAACGTTGCAAGAAAATCATTTCTAGAATCACAAGTCTTTTTATGTAAATAAAACAAATATTGTATATCAGTTATTTATTTAGAAACATTTTGATTTAAATGCGACGTGTAATTTCAACATCCTTCAGGCAAGGATTGAGTATACATATAATTCCGAATACAAGGAAACCTCTTTTTAATAGTATTATCATACGGATATAGGTTTCAAAGAAGAAGGCGTTCTTTTTCTTTGGAATAATAACATCTTCTGCCGATAATTTTCCCTTAAAGTTCATAGTTGAGAATATATTAACTGATATTTTTTCGATGTATTCAGTCAAAAGATCATTTCCATTGAGGCAAAAATATGTTCTACACATTATCACATTATTGTTATGATTAAATAATTATTTATAATATTTCTATTTTAAATATGAACTGCTAAAAAATATCTGCATAACTCATTGAAACTACAGTTTTAAGCAAATAACTATAATTAATTCCTAGTAAGAATACATTTAAATGATAGCTCATTTTTTCAGTTACCAAATAATAGCTTTGTCACTCTAGATATGAGATATACATTCCATAAATTTGTGACTAAATTGATGTGCTTGAATTTTAAATCAGTTTTAAATTTGTTTTATGTACATATAGTAAATATTGGGTTGAATATAATTGCACTTGTAGATTGGATGGTTTTCTCTTGGTACTAGAGACTCCAATTACTCGAAATCTCAAGTCTCAACTACTCGAGTATCGAGTAGTTTCAGATGTACGAAAATAAATATTATTATTTCAAATTTGTGTACATAAATAGATGATAAATGAATAAATAAGCTTATTCAATTTCATGAATACTTATATTTAAATTTATAAAACATATATTTCAAAAATAATAGAGAATTAAATGTCTAATATTTTAAATCGGTTCGAAGTTTTGTTTTTATAATTCACGCAGTAGAAAAAAAAAACTCTCTCTGTTGCTGTGAAAGTCAGTTTTATAATTAACAATGAATTAAATATTGTATCTAGTTTTTCTGTTATCATAAACTTGTCGTTGGTAAGACAAGTCCGCAGGATCCAAAGCAAAAGTAACAAAAGAAATTCTCGCAAAGTCAACGGCAAACTGAGCAAAACCATTTATAAAAATATATATTACCTGATACGCCCAAACATAGTTAAACGCAACGGGTAAACAAAATATATATATATTTTCTAATAAGTAAATAAAATTTGGAAATAAATATTCATTTATAAATTATGAGTATTACTCGAGTATTTTTCAAAATACTTGAAAGTACTTGAAAAATGGACGGGTATTCTCGAGTATCGAGTATTCGATACTCCGGACCACCGGTTGGGGAACACTGATATACACGACAGAAGAAATTCGTTAGTCGATTTGTATATTAACCACTTAGACGTAGTTAAATTGTTTACAAACAAAAAAATAGTCACACGTGCACCTATTGTTTTGTAGCCACTCTCCATTGATGTGCGCGCAATCACGCAGTTGTTGTGTTTTTCTGTTATTAGAAATAACCTTAAAAAAATAATTTATTGTTTTCACTCTCATCGTCTTTATATTCGACATGCCTAACATAACCCAACCTAAGTCGTAATGTTATTCCTACTTTTATTAGTGCTTGACAGTATACCAATATAACATAATCCGTAGTCATTTATACTCCGTTTAGCGCTCATTGGTGAGTTTATACAATAATAAGTTGATTGATACATTGCTACAAGGCCTTTTAATTCACTTGGGCTAGAAAGTGAATATGAATTGTAATAATGAAACTTTTTCCAGAAACTTTTAGAAATAAACAGGGCACAATTGAATAGCTTACCAATTTTGAATGAGCAGGTAAATTTCCAAATTCTCCTCTCTTATACTCTATAACTGTATCTTAATATAATCATATTTTTTTTCCAGCGAACAAAAATAAATATTATTATTGAAATTACTCACCATTTAAATCTGTAGGCATTTCCATGGGTCAATCCATTTCGCCAGCAATGGCTTTAAATTTAGTGAGTTAACATTTATTTCTTAAATATAAACACGATACATTCATTTACTAAACGTCAGTTCAAGTTCATACGTGCGTTTGAACGCCTGAAACACGGGTCGTTAGTGACAAAACGTGAGTGAATGTATATAATTTCAACGATTGCAATTTAGATGTAAGTTTTAGTTAAAACTGCTAATAAATGTATTCATTGAAAATATTTTACACTTTTACTGTGATACACATATTTATTATAAAACAAATAAAAGAAGAACTCTTACTAACGCTATTAACCTTGCTATATTCTTGATTTGACGACATTTGTAGAACGAAAGCTATTCGTAAAAGAGTTTTTTTATTCTACATTTCCGTAGAGTATTAATACGTTTTTCTCCGAGAAAGAACAGCGTAAATCCCATCGCTGGTGATCAGTAGTAATGACAATCATCAATTAGGAATAAAGGTTAAAGTTTGGCAATAGCCAAAGTCGTAGCAGTGGTTTAGAAACAAACCATCTCACCTTGGTCTCTTTGCCGTCGCAGCCTGATTCTTAGCACGTTACCTTGCCTTGGGCCATTATCCAAATGAGCGAAGCCATCATTAACCAAAGTTCCGTTCATTAGTGTACCGCTGTCCGACTGTTAGAGAGATTTGCGAGGAACCCGTCTGAGAAGCCTGCGGAAAATTCTTTTTTCTGATCTTTCTATGCCTGGTGGATTACTTTCAGTCATTGCTACGTTTAAAAAATATTTAATGATTATTGCACAAGCAAAAATGAACCATCTTAACTAATCGCTAAACTCTTAGTCGATTTCTGAGTGCGTACATTTGACTATGTATACAAATATACAGATGGACAGTGCATTTCAAAATGCTTTATTTTCTGAGTGAGATAAAAAATTGTAAATTTTTAAAATTAAAAAAATACTTAAACTTTTTTTAACAGAGTATGTTCAAATCACTTAAATTATATTTGATAACTTTATTATTACATAGGTTGTGTAACAACTTTTGACACGCGTTTTATTTCTTTGAGAAAAACCTTTAGACAAGCTTTCGCAAATTGTTTGTTCTTCCAAGGTGTAGAACCAGCCTGCCAATGGGGAGAGCTTTAACGGTGTTTAACAATATCGCTTCGGATGTCGACATATTCCACATGGACATGAGTGAGTGACGACGAATGCTATTTTTGATGTGTTAAAGTAGATTTCGTCGGAGCTTACTCAGTTGACTTCCTTGCCAATCTGTTTTCCACTGCTTTTAATATTAAATTGTATTATTTTTTTCTTCTTCATTGTAAAAGTCTTAAATTTATAAATTTTATATCTTATGCAATGTTAATTAAATAAATAAATAAAATTATAAATTATTAATTATTATAAGGTTAACGAATAAAAAAACCTTTATTAGTTAACACTAATAGTACTAATAACAAATAAATTACTTATATGAAGAAAGTAGCTACTAATTAAAAATATTAACTACTAGTATTTACTAATGTTTCATAAAAAACATTAACTGTAATGTAACATTAGTAAATAACATTTTAAATAGAGCAGGCGGCTCACAATTGTTAATTTTATTTCTTTTAAAACTTACCCTTTCTAATATTAGATATAAATTTTTCATTATTACTAGTGCTTGTATTAAATTCTCTCTGCGTCGAATATAAAATAAAGTTATTCTTAACTTATAAATTTCAAAATTGAGGTTGGGTTTTTTTCATTTCTACATGCTCAGACAAACTATCGGTAGATTTGCAAATAAACAAAAAATCTTATAAATTTCAATAATGAAAACACTATGAGGGAGGGTAAATCGTGAAATAAATAAAATATCTATAGTAAGCCGGATATTATACCAAAAAAATATTTAGTTTTATTTTCTTTTTATGCATGTTTGTTTAAAAAAATAAAAGCATCAAAATATTTTTTTTTCAAAACAGATTATGAGATATTAACAACAAAGTTTGGTAATAAAAAACAGCAAGAATCGACTTCTGGAATTTTTATTTTTTAACCGTGCCTTTAAACAATGTAATACAACGTTATAAATGTGTAAAAAATGGTGTTGAACACCCGTATGTATTTTACTAAAAAAATACAATCTAAATTCAATATTAAAAAAAATACCACCGAATACATCGAAAATATTTAAATTAATGTTTTTTTTAATTTCAGTCTTACAAAAAATATCGTGTAACCAAACAATAAAACCCTTTTTAATTTATCTAAAAGGATTTTTTGTAACAATAATGTTAGCCCGTATAACTGTATTTCATCCCCTTTCTTTACCGCTAGACATAGGTATCAGATTATTCAAAACATTACCAAATCACCTTCTTTCCCTCACCTTAATTGAAGTATCATACCGTGATTTCACGCCAAGGGTAGATTTGGGGGGTGGCCCGAGTACCTTGTACCTCGCAGATCTTCAACGCACCCCGAAAAGCTCCGATACCCCCAGGGCCAGAATCGTAAAGCTGCCTCGCTGTGATTTGCCATGTAATAATAATATATTCTCGCTTTAGCATGGGGGAGGATAGATAGAGCAGTGCTCCCGTGTGCGCAATATAACCACTGAGCCCTCGCGTGGACAAGTTGCGACAAGCGGTCGTAGAGTCGAGCGGGATAGATGTGTACAACCTTCAACCTACTGCCTTCTTGATGGATGCCAGAAGAATAATTGAGTCGAGTAGAAGCATAGATTTACTGCTAAGTACTTGTTTATTACAAGTTTTTTCAGCAAATTTATAGGAATTGTATATTAGATTCTATAGATATTATACTTCATCGATGGCTTTAATAATGATATAATAAGTGTTTCTTTATATTTCCTATATTATTGAAATTTAAAATAAAATGACCTAAGAAAGTGCATAGTTTTTTTAATCAATATTAATTAATTTTTCGATGGATTTGGCGGTAACTTTGTGGAAGTTCATTTTAATATAAAATAAAAATAACTTTGATTATTCCACGTATTGTGTTACAAAATGTGACACGTGTTTCGATTCATTCAGAGGTATCCTCAGACAACTATTTTCGCAAATTTTTGCTTAAGTACGAATGATTTTAATTTTACTATTCTGATATATTATAATAAAGATCAAGATAAAATGGGAGGGGATGATAGAAAAACAAACAAACGATAATGGTAATACAAATGACATTTACATTAAGAAATGATTATCTAATGAGTTGGATCAATTAGGACGGGTTAAACCGCTAGAAAATATATTACTATTCTGATATATTATAACAAAAATCAAATAAAAATGGGTGCAAGGGGGAAACAAGGGGGGGGGGAAACAAACAAACGATAAAGGTAATACAAAATGACATTTACATTAACATTTTGTAACACAATACGTGGAATAATCAAAGTTATTTTTATTTTATATTATTAATTATTTATTTAAAAAAATCTATAAATTAGTTTGTCGCGGTGTTGGTAAATTTTTCGGAACATTTTGATCGAAACGGTAAAATTGGCGTAGACAAAATAATCTGAAGAAATAAATTTCATGAAAAAAACAGTTAACGCCAGATATTTAGTTAATTTAAAATCTGCAAATTATTATTTAGTACCTAAGACGGACGTAATTTGTAATCTCAGAAATATTAAAAATTGGGTAGGCTACAAAAATACATCTGGTCAACTATATATAGCACAGTAAATTAAAAAGGAACCCAAGTAGACAATTCAACAATGATAGCGTTTATGCATTTGTTGACTATTTCAGTTGAAATAAAACGGTGCAGAACTTGCTTTTACAAAGATGACTGAGATGTTGAATTACTCAAATTAAATGAATAGCACGACAACAAGTATTTTTTTTCAAAACAAATAAAGACTTTTGTGAATTGGTGTGTTTTTAAAAATAGTTTAATTGCCAACACTTAACTTACCGAATGTAAATATAAACTAAATATTTGGAAGGAGTAAACATCGAAATATCGATTTTTATTTTTTAAAAAATGGCCAATAGTTGTGACTATAAAAGTGTGGTTAGGTTTGATTTTCAGCATAAAAATGGTTGTGATTAAAATACGTTATCACAATACGAACTAGTCTATATAAATTTTGTCTATTGAAAATAAATAAAACCTGATATAATATTTAAAATAAAATAATGTAAATATAAAAGTTGAGTTTAATTCTGATCAGATAAATATAGGCCACAAATAATTAACTTACTAGTAGTGAAATAGACCGTCATAAAGTATTCAGGGAAAACACGCAAATAACTTGTGATTGATTACAAATAATGCGACCAGATAAGTATTTAGTATAATTGAAGTATTCAACATATATTTTCAAAAAAAAAAAATAGCACGAAGAGCTTTTATTATCAGGTTTGGTGTAGTGCACGACGTCGGCGAAAATAGAAATAGTAGCTAACTCTTTTAGCATCAGAGTATGAATATACTCCTACAATACTTGGGATTCATGTGTTTGAGGTTTCCGCCTCGTCCGTCCGCTGCCCATGTGGAAATGAAGAAGTTACGAGTTCAATTTATCATAAAACCCCATTTTGTATCATCCTGATATTTTGGATAGTGTATAAAAATGGAAAATTTTCTTCAGTGTTGTCTTACTGCGGAATATTGTTCGGACGCCCAATTTACGTATTCTTACTATGCCATTTTTTCTGTGCGCCCTTTTAACTTGAGTGATATTGTTGGGCTTGTGTTTTATCTTAAATCTACTTTTACGTTTTTTTTCTCTTCTAATATGAAAATAATCTTGAGTTTATTTAGTTTTATAGGATCGATAATAATCTTTCAATATACATCAGACTCAATTTGCACGGGAAATATGTTTAAAGACCACCCGTGCAACAAAACGTGTAAAAAGTGTTTTGTTGTGCATTGTGAAGTGATATGTAGATTGATTATTTTACTTGAAACAATATAAAAGCGATTTCTAAGAATATATATCTTTTTTCATTTTTGCTTACTTATAATATTATGTGTAACATACAAGTGGCGTTGTTTCAATAAAATGAATTTCGAAAATAATATTCAGTTTTAATCTTTTTGATATTAATAAGATACGTAAATTTTTTTTCGCCTCAATTGATTGAATTGTCTTGTTAGTAGATAGGAGAATGTTTAATAGCAGATGAGATAAAAATTAACGTTTTGTATAGAAACAAGATGATAAATTTGAATATTTAAAAATTTAGGCTATTAATGGTCACTTGAAGTATGGAGAATTTTCAAGGAAACGGAGACGACGTATATGAAAATTGTGTAAATATTCTATAAAATCTAGCTCTAAAAGGGATAAAAAAAGGTTGCCCGAGGATCAACGCCTGCTAGCGACCTGGGGTTTGCAAATTATTAGTTTTCGTTGATCTTTTTTTGGAAAAAAGGTCCCAGGGTTAAGCATCGCGCCAGAAACTTTGCTTGTATATTTTCTTTTCGCTCGGAGCCAATGACATTTGTTACATTGGTTTTATATTTCATGTAAGATATTTTAAGATAGTACTAGCATAAAAAATAATATAGATTATTATATTTCAATTGAAGTAGCAGTGATAGAAAATAATATCCAGATAAATTATTTAATAAATGTTCTACAAGCACTTATGTTGTAGATTTAATATTTCAACTAAAAATACATTTAACCGTTTAACTGCTATAAGCGTCTTAAGGCGCACAAAGCCATACAAATTATGCGTTTTTAGACGTTCCACTTTAAAAAGGATTTCACTCACCTAAATCAATTATGTTAAACATATAAATATGTTAAACACACGCTTACGTTGGCGCAATCTATATTTATTTGGTAAGTTTTTATAAATAAACTTTAATACATTTTCAATTACGACATATTTAGAAGGTTTTATTTTCGAAATAAAATTTGTGACGTGAGTTACCGCCAGACGTACACTTAGTGGCAGTTAAAAGGTGAAGCTTGAAATGAAAACTCTATCAAATATTTTTGAAATTAACTGAAAATTCTTTCGTCAGAGGTCTTTGGTTTATCTGAATCAAATATCATATTGACTGAAAACCTCAATTAAACATTTTTTGATTTTTTTTAAATATTCTTAAGTATCACTTTAACCATTAAACGCCCGTGGACTTTTTGCGAAATATTTTCATGACTCGTAGCTTTTATACAAATAATTATATCTCTAAAACTAGTCCGCCTATGTGGGTAAAATAAAAATCATTGGCAAGATAAAAGATTGCTTATAATTAAAAAAAGCTTTATTTACAATTTTTCAAATTTTTATATTATTATCCATTAAAGTTAAAGAATTAAAACGATAAAAATTAGATAAAACTTAAAAAATTTAAACCATAAAATTACAAAAAAATAGAGAATTTTCTAGGTATGGAAAAAAATCTGTACTGAAATATGTTGTATGGTGTTGATAAAGCTGATTAATTACGGTCCGCCTAACACAACGCATATTCCAAGAGTCGATCTTGTAACGCAGATGTTTATATTACTCAATATGACAAAAATATTGAAAATATACATCGAAACTGAAAATAAACGTCATCAGTATCGGATCGGTATCTCAAAGTCATCATTTTATCATATATTGAATACTTTTATCATAATCAGTGTAATCCGGTAACGAAATGTACCATAATCACTGGTCCCGTACGGGACCGCTGGACGTTTAAAGGTTAATTGAAATAACGGTTGATTCCTGGTGGTTAAGACGTTATATTTGTGAAGATTTATAAAATAATTTGGCTTAGAAAGAAGAAGTGCACATTACTACGACATTTTTTTATGTATTTCACGGTTAGTCAAGAAAAAATAACCATTTCTAAGTGTATAGTGGTTGAAATTCTTCTTTTTTAGACGTAACATATACAAATAAATACATTTAACTCGAAAACAAATTAGCCCAAACCTAAAATAATACTACTCTTAATCCAAAAACGTAATTAAATACAATATAAATAGACACATTTAAAAAATAAAATAAAAAATATATTGAAAATTTGGCTAAGTAACCTCTATTTAATGGTAGCATTTGAAAAAAGCGCATAACCGCTTAATAATTTTTTGTTCATGATATGATGTTGTATAATTATTTTAAAACTTAGTCTGGAAATCTCTAGCATCTGGATAAAAATGTCGTGGATGCAAAAGAAAAAAAATGTGCGGTAAATAAATCTCATGCAGAAAGTCAGTGCTCATAGAGTATCGATGAATAAAAATGCTCGAGGTTATTTGAAAGTATAGATTTTACGGAGATGCTGGATTTGAGTCAGTGATTTATTTTATTTCAAATCATTTGAATTTCAAAATATACGATGTTTTCTACATTGGGTGTAATGCATGTACGCATTATGTTGCCAAAGTGGTGCGGAACGTTTCGATTGATGTTAGTTATGGTTGTGAATGGGTACTAGTGTATATTTAATTAGTGACGTATGTATTTTCTTTTGATTAAAAAATATTTAAACTTTATTACGATTGAGTAAAGAGATAAAGATTTACGTACTCATATTTTATTATTGACGGCTAACGAAAGGTGGATTTTTTAAGATTAAAAGTATAGGCGGTCAATGTGCACACAATTGACTTCAATCAGTCAATTAGAGGCAACAATTAGTGTAAAAATAAATAGATTTAATTATATATTAAAATTCATTAAAAAAAACATTCATATTTTTTCTTATCGATAGATGTCGTTGTATCGAAATCTAAGCCATCAACACTCGTAATATATATTTAAATTTGGTTTAAACTAATTATAGATAATACGCTGGTACTGCCATTTTGTTAATATATACATCCATTTTGATTGGCTTAAAATTGTACACTCAAGATGTAAAGCCGTTTATGCAAACTACATGGTGTTTGAAAGGAAGGTTAACTAGGTTCAGTAATTTCATTCTAACATTGGTTTTGTGCATAGTCGCAACGCACGTTTTGTTGGATCTATCACTGGAATTACATGTTATTCAAGCCCAACTCATCCAATTCTAGTATCAAAAAGTTATCAATCATGTTAGAATAACGTTCTCACCGTAACAGTTACAATAAAATACCATTTTAAAATAGTAAGAGTGAATGATTCATCTAGACAACAAAGCGAACAATACTTTCACTTTTAATGGATGCAAAGTTGACTGATGAATAATTTGAAGATTTTATATTTCCCAAAATCGACCATTTTGTTTATAACTTATTCATTAAAATGGAAATGGACCTAATCACTCCTTATATTTTTTTCACGAAAATTAGGGTTATCATGAGCAAGCTGTAAAATTTAATTGGCATATGTACAGCGTTATAAATGGTGGTGTGGAAAAAAGCTTTTGTGTCAAATGAATTTTAAATGGAAACGAATGCATATTTTTATTCATGATTTTTCACAGAGCTGTTATCTGAATTATTGAGTTTCAAAAACCATTCTGAACATTTAGCTTAGATTCTATCTAGTAAGTAACTTGTAAATTAAATCAGTATACAGTGGAACCTCTCATCACGAGCACTTCTTATAATGAGTAATTCACATAACGAGAAAAACAGATTGTGAAAAAAATGCTCCCTTAACGAGCGATATTTCGCATAACGAGTGACGCAGAGTTTTGGAAAGATCACTTTCATATCGTTGCTTGCCTCAAGATGATTGATAAGGCGTGGGAAGGGGTTGCCATGAGAACCCTCACTTCAGCTTGAAAGAAGCTTTGCCAAGGAGCGTTTTCGAATGTGATTTTGAGGGGTTCGAAAAAGTACCTGTGGAGTCTACAGTCAGCGAGATTGCATCTTTGGCCAATACCACGGGACTGGAGGTGGATAACAACGATATTGATAAGCTTGTGAAAGAGTACAGCCAAGAGCTGACCACTGAAAAGCTTATTGAGTTGCATTGTTTTTTACAGCAAGAAGTTATGGAGAAGAGTTTATTAGTGGAAGAGGAGGAAGTAGCAAAGAAACAATCTTCTGGCGCAATAAGAGAAAAGCTGAAAGCATGTGAAACTGTTGCATCGTACATTAAGAAGCATAAACTAGTTGATTATTTATCCTTTTTTGCAAATCGAAATTGCATTCCAGGTTGTTACGCTCCGTACCAATTTATAAGTATGTAACTTTACTTGAATGCACGTGAACAATATAAAAAAATGATTTATTTTCGGCATGGAACGCATTATTGTATTTTACATTGCTTTATATGGGAAATCGAAATGTTTCACATAACGAGTAAGATTCTGGAACGAATTAAACTCGTTATGAGAAGTTCCACTGTATTACATACATCAAGTTAGTTCAAGCAATACATTAAAAAATACACACACTTAATATATTATATGTAGATACAAAAATCATAAAATCAGCCATAACCTGTGTTCTTTTTTTTACAAGGCATAAATATCCTCAAGGTTCGTTCGATTTCTTCTTTCTTATTGCGTTTGACTGGAAAAACAGAACACTTGCACACTCCCCAGAGTAAAGGTGAACTTTGTATCATAAATCTAGAGAAAAGTTGAGAACCCACAGGAACGGATTGAAAGTTTTCCCTCCCTTGATGTTGACCGAATCTGTATAACGAATATTGCGATGTTGATAATACAGCCTGAAAGCAAGTCTACTTAAGATGTATAATATTTTAGTTTAGCTTTATTTCAATATGTAGAGACCTTTGTCATTTTGTATGCAAAAACATATAATTCATGATTACGAAAAGATCAGTTTTCCGTAAAAACGTTAAAACTGGAAGCCACAATATAAATGAAGCTGTTAAAAATATTTTTAAACATACAAAACATGTATTGCCTTCAAACAAAAACACTAACGTCGAAACTCAGCTACAGTTTCTGATAATGTTCGAGCAATAGTCCGGTTATGAAGTAGCTTAGATATCGACGGTGGAAATGTAAAAGGTCGTGAACCATGGTTTTTTTAAAACCATTTTTTTGGATAATCAAAATGTATACAACTTGATACACGGTCTATTTAAAGGATGTAAGCTGCAGTATAAGTATCTAAATTTAGCATAAGTATCTAAATTTAGCCTTTAACAATATTAAAAAAAGGGCTTGTGAAAATTGCAACGAGACTTAAAAATAGGTTATTCTTAAACAATTTATTAATTAATATTATATTAAGTCAATTTAACACCAGTGTACAAGTATCCGTGCACTTCGAGGTTGTTTATCTTTCATAATTTGCCTATGGTTCAAAATGATCAAAATACGTTTTTTGTGCCTCGTGTAAAAATGTGAGTAGCATCCTTTTACCTTTCCACATGTATATCTTCGTTGCCGGGCTAACGTCAAGGTGGTCATCTTTTGTTAATGTGTTCACGTGTTAATCTCGGCACGAACACTATGGTAAATTATTTTTTAATTGATTTATTCATTTACGTTTGAAAGAATAAATTTGTGTGATGTTATAAATCTTCTACCAACCATCCGATCTCAAAAAATGGAATCGCGGGAACGGTTAACTAAGTCCTGCCCTAATCCAAGATTTATTTATACCAAACCTACTTTTTCCAAAAAAGGGAGCTTGGAAAACTGAGCAGTTAATTGTTCCTGTTGGAAAACATCTGATGAATTAAACAGTATTAAGACCCCTTCTTGTCCACATTTGAAGTAAAAATGGTTGATATATTTTCAATCGTTTATGTTAAATTTTTCAATTTTTACTAGTGATTTTAACGCAGTAACTGTACACAGTTTTCTGAACTCAAAATTGATGTATTTTTAGCGAAAAAAATAAAAGATTGACCCAAAAGTAGTAAATTCTAATCCAAAAAACTAATTCAGTAGTTAAAAAAATAAATAAGTAATATATAGAATGAAAAGTTTTGAAGAGAAAATCCATACAAATTAAAATTAAAATAACCATGAAAATTATAATTATTTATAATAAAGGCTGTAAATTTATATAAAAACCTGGGCACTAAAGGTAATTTTAATTCAAAAACAAAAGGAGAGAAACCCTCTTTCATAGTGTAGATTTTTTTTCGAGAGGCAAACAGTTTAATGCCCAACAGCACCCGTGAATGTTCAGAAAACTTTTTCTGTGCAAAATAACTTCACAGGGAGAGTGGTAGACTACGTGCATTCACGAGTTTCTATCTAAAATAAAGTCTCGGAATGGTTATTGTTGTTGAATGCTATTTATTTAATATTTAATCATACAATATTTTAATTAAAGGCATAATTTCTTAATACTTTCGATGGATTCGGCGGTAACTTTGTGGAAGTTCATTTTAATATAAAATAAAAATAACTTAGACTATTTCACGTATTGTGTTACAAAATGTGACACGTGTTTCGCCTCTTTCAGAGGCATCCTCAGACAACTACTTTCGCAAATATTTGCTTAAGTACGAATTTGCAAACATTTGCGAAAGTAGTTTGTCTGAGGATGCCTCTGAAAGAGGCGAAACACGTGTCACATTTTGTAACACAATACGTGGAATAATCTTAGATATTTTTATTTTATATAGCATAATTTCTTATTTTGATATAAAGGGATATTGATAGTGTACCTATTTTTTAAAATTGTTGTCGGCGATGTAAAGTGGTATTTAGATTTTTTGTAAGTTTGCGTCTTTTCAGAAGACGTGTTATGTTTTTTCTTCTACTACTTTTATGTGTACTTTACTTCGGTACTTTTACGAGTTAATTGCAACAATATAGAAAAAATGATGCAATACCAGTATTCAGAGTTTGACTACAACCAAAACCTACAAGAACATTTACAACAAAGCTTAATGAAATTTAATAACTTAACTTAACTTTTTAACAAATAATCTTAAATGATAATAATACTATTCTTAAAAAAAAGGTGTTTGCTTTGTAAGCAAATGGAAAAATTAGCTGCAGAAATAACTTTTTTTGCGACAGGCAAAAAATTGTACACATCTTAATAAAATTATCATTAAAACATTACATTTTTGAACTAGTTATTATAAATCAAAGTAATATATTTATAATGAAAGTGTATATAAATTGAATTATATGATATATCAGTAATGTAATTTATATATTCTATATTTTTAGAACTGTAGATTTTTTCGATTTTTTCTCGTTTTCAAGAATGACGAATTTATTTACCGAAGCACTACAAATCTCAGAATACGAGGACACGAGAAACCCTACTGTGACTTTTAACTATATTGCTTTGGATAGAGAAATATTCTACGTATACACGAAACAGTTGAATTTTATCCTAGTTACAGTGTAGAATCGTTTTTTAAAATATGTATTTAAAAAATAAGTTTTTTAACAAGTTTATTGTGTCATATCTTATATCGAAACCATTTTTTTTTCATTGTAGTGAATCTAGATTTTTAAAATTCAACTTCACTTTAAAAAGTAACACTATATATATTATACTTAAATGAATTTTAGAGGAATCACAATTTTGACCTGCAGCCAAGCGATCTATGTATATCGTTTTCTTTCATTGTGGTATTTACAGGTTCTAGTATTATAACGCTCCCTTATCTCTCTGAGATAAGGGAGCGTACAAGACAACGTCCCATCACGTCAGTGGTTATGGAGGGACGTTGGAACTGGCTGGGTCACGTGCTGCGGATGCCTCCGGAAATCCTCAATCCTGCCTGCCTTTTCTTTCGATGGGTGGGATTCCGGCGTCCTGGACGTCCGTCGAGTACTATCTAAAGGATGTACTCGGCAGAACTGAGGGATGCTGGCATGTCATGGGAGGAAGCAAACCAATTGGCGGGAGACAGGGAAACATGGAGGTGCCGCGTGGCGGCCATATGCTACACATAAGGAGCGAACATGGCCAAAGAAGTGTTATAAAATTTAAGGATTTGGTTTGGATGTCTCTTACATACAGTGAAATTATTAAAACAGTGTGTAGCTTGAGCTGTTACCTAACTTTTATCACTGTCGTGTCCTCATTCTCTTATAACTACCGTTTCCGACAAAAAGAGAGGTCGAACAACTTAATAACAAGCAGTTTCTGTAAAATAGCTACTGTTAAGATACCCTTAGTTAGATATAAATATATTTTACACCAGTGTTTCTCAAATGGAGTCCTTTAGGTTGTACAGTATGTTCCAAGGAGGGCACAGAGAAATCAGATTAGTAGAGCCATAGCAGAGTTTGGGGTGCCACGGCCAGTCAAAATATAATAAACAAAAATCGTCTAAAATCACCTGTCGCTGTCAGTCGTACATATTTCAAGTTAAAGAGCTAAAAAAAAGCTTTAACTCTTCTGAATAATTTTAAAATCTGTCACTTTTCACCAGTGATCAATCCCGGGATTACGAAAGCTTAGATTCCGAAAAAATAAAGGAAAGGTTATGGGCTTGCAAACAAATATTGAGAAATTTCACTTCTCGGTACATCTCTGGATTTTTTTTAAGCCGTAGCGGCTTATGATTTTTCTTAGTATCCTTTTATTTCATTCGTCCCGAGTCTTGAAAAACTTATTAGTATGGATAAGAGGGCCACGTAAAAATATAAGACTCAAAAAGATTGATAAACTATGCTTTACACTGAGAGCGGACATGACAAACAGTAAGCTTAGACGATTTAATATGAAAAATATATAATTTTTTCATTGAAAATAATTTGAATACCGCGCAAATAAATCATTAATATGTCCCAGAGATACTGCGTGTTTTTGAGAAAAATAATTTTGCCTAATATACACTCGAATTCAATATTTTAAAAACCTATATTGACTCAGTATAGATGGCACTTCACATATTTATCAACATATTGCTTATACATATTCTGTAAGAATACCAAGTATTTGATTTTTTCATGTCATGGACATCCGTGTTCGCGTGCATATGTTCCGGACACCTGTGTCCGCTTGGTATTCAAGTGGTTGAAGAGCAGCCCTTATCTTAATTAAGATTAGAAATTTAAAAAAAATGTTTTGGTTTTTTAATAAAGAAAATATATTTTTACGATTTGAAAACCACGTGTACCAATAAAAAGTGAAAATAGTATTAGGAATATAATTCAATAAATTAAAAGAAATTGTTTGTGGATACGGCCATAAGTATTTGCAATTTTGCGATATTTGATTTGTGCACTAAACAGTCGGTATGTGTTTACTTTCATATAGTGAAAATATTATATATAAGGTACGAGTAATAATTTTTGTTTTTAATATACAATGGTAAACATAAAAATCTTATTTTCTTTTCGCAGAAAAATTCAATGCCTTCATCCTTTTGTGGCTTTAGTAGGGTATATTTGGAATAAAGGAGAAATAGTAGAAACAAAACAACACTTTTTTCGATTGTCAAGATTGACGAAGGTAGAGAAGCGATCCTTTTGAAATTCAGAGGCCATTCTTTTTAGGCATAGTAAACTCACACCTGATAAAGACGTAGCGAATGCTGTGAAAAAAATCACAAGACGATTCCGTTTTGTGTTATGACTGCCAGGTACAGCTAAAATTATGAACGTATAATGTTGATTTTTAATTCAAAATATACCCTAAAAATAAATAATAATTCTCAGTATATTTTTATAATCAGCAGAATGTGGATTCTAAAACCGTGTTCATTTTGTAGTTTAATTAATTTTTAGCGCTTCCGTAACACTTAAACAACACGAATTCCTAATCCATAAAGTTCACTATATATGAGATTTAATAAGATTTTTTCCGATCTTCTTGACAATTCTACACAAATCATGAAACACGTCAAAATGCAATTTTTATTATAATTATTTACTATGGATAATTGCTATGACTGTTAATTTAGGTGGCTATCAAAGCCTTTATAATATTGCAAAAATATCAAAGTATTTAGTTCCGTAAGAATAACGTGAATTGATTGATAGCTATTTCGGCTTTACATATTTAAGCACAACTTTGCTTAAACTCAATTTTGTGTATCTATAAATACTGATTAGGAAAGACAAACATTATATTATCATCTTACTAATCGATTATTCAATGAAATAATTACGTTTTGGGTTGTTTTAGTAAAAAGGAACGTTCACCGTTCTAATTAATTAATCGTTTAAGCCTAAAAGTGCTACCAAATGTTGGGTTTCCGTCTCACATCTATTGTAGGCTTAGTAATCCGATATCCTGAGTTGTAATTTTACGCGATAATTTTTTATTCAGTTTATGGTTTTCAATGATGTGAACGTGTTTATACCCACATATTCCAAAAAGAGGGATTTAAAAAGCAATCATTTAATAACAAGTATTATAGCTTCATCCTTCTGTTCTTATACTAGAAAAAAATATAGATAAACTACTGTATTTTAGATACTTTAAGTTGAAAATCGTTTCAAAATGTTCGAGGCCTCCCTGAATTTAGAGAGCTTGTATAAAATCTACCAGAAAATTAAATGATATTATAAAAACACTTTGTCTTCGTTCAAATATTTTTTATATACGTTTAATGTATTGATATTAAATTATCAATAATCGAAACGTCTCTCATTAGTTCTTTTTTCATATATCATCATAAATAAAAATACTATTTTTTAAGACACATATCGCTTCGAAAGAATTTTGCTGTTTATGTCAGATACCCGTTGGAGTTTTGTGATTTTCGTATTATTACCAACGTGTTTCAGTAAATATAATATATTTTCATTCCATACGACACGAATATAACGCAAATGTGACATTTATTGAATACATAAATCATCTCAACTTCATGGTAATAATATATGAATGTTTTTTTCGTTTTTAGTACTTGAATTGTGAAAGCTAGTAGATTCTTAAAATGCTTTCGTTCTATATTTGTTTATGTAACAGTACGAATATAATAATACTATTATCTGTTTGAGCTTGTTTGAACACACAGTGACAACTTGAAAAATAATGTTATTCTGTTTTATGAAAAAAAAAACTTTTTTCTGTTAACTTCACATTGTTTATTAAAAACCATGGCCAGTTTTGATCAAGACGAGGATTATCAATTGACGATCATACCTTTCCATCATCAATTGACAGCGAACACATCAAAAGTGATTCTTTTCTTAGTATTTTTTTGGAATGTGTAATATAAATATATATAAAATGACTGCTATAATAATAATTGTTTATTTTTGGTATAGATGCATTACATTTAAAACACCCAATCTTGTACCTTTTTTTATCATGCCAGGACTTCGGGATGACCAATTTTTCGATCCCGGGATTAATCATTCACCATAAAATCATGCCACAATTGTTTGAGATTCTTGGATAATTAGGGGTTCACAATTATTTTGGGATGTAGGCTTTTGGAATCCCAGGATTGATCACAGGGGAAAAAAGAAATCAGAAATTGAGAGATTCGACAATAATTTCCAATTCGATGCCTTTGAAATCCTGGGAATTTATATATTGCACTATTATTGAAAAATGTTTGAAATTTTCTTTTAAGGGATCACAAAATTGGTTGGTATCCCGGGATTGCAGATCCTAGTATCATTAAAGGGTTTAAAAATAATTATAACAAAAATGTGAGAACAATAACTACCAGCTATCACAATTCACAAACAGTATGATAATTTAAAAATACATGATTTAAGCTGTTCGTAAAAGCGATCAATTAAAATTTATTTTTAAGTCATTTTTAATTTATATAATAAATTACACATTTGCGCCGATCAAATTCAATGTCTATGTAATTCAAAAACCATTTTGTATACAATATTCTGATTGAAAACGCTTTACGGTGTTTATCAAAGTGCGACCATTTAACTTCATTTTATCAATGATTGTTTACACCCCTTGCTGATATCTTGGCAGCACTTTTCTACGTGGAAGTTTTTATGTATCCATTGGTTTTCGTATCAGGCCGTTATCTTGCACAATAGGTGCCCTCTACATAGTGACTGCTATTGCCAAAGTGTTATTTCCTTCTTCACTGTGTCTACGGAGGGAAATGTAAGGGTGGGTCGATGTTAAGGTTAATAATATTTTATTTGATTTTTCTACTAAGTTCACTTTTTAATATGTCACGCATAAAGTTTTAAATGAGGATTGTACCATTTGCAGTTACGCAGTTTGTTTAACCTTTTTAAAAAGAGTAAAAAAAACAAATTTTGAACAGCTATTCAATGCCAATGTACAAAATATTTTGATACAAAAAAAACACATTTTTTCATCTTAATTTTTGATAGTTGTGACCTAAAAAGGACTTAACCTAATACCGACTTCGTTGTTTGACATATAGAAAGAAAACAAGTTGTTCTCTATTTATCCTGAAAAGAATCTTTGAATGAAAGCTTTCTTTCCTTAATTCGAGTGAATCAAGTGAACGATAGCTTAACAGTGGTGACTTATAATAGGATATTGTCTTGGTGGGCTAATAACCTTTTTTGATTTCTTATATTGATTACTATGGTTATATTTCACGTAAACTGCAAAAAACTACGTAACGTGTCAATAGTAAAAGAATTCTTTGTAGAAGTAAACTGATTGAATTTTTTCAGTCTTTAAAGATAAAATTTATGATATAAAATATATATATAGAATATATATACATATGTGTATTTAATAAATGCGAAACTTTTTTATTTTTAGAAAAAAGAACCGACAGTATAAAGCGTATGAATTCGATAAGCCATAAAATTTTAAGCACTTAAAAGTCGATAAATATCCTAGCATAAAATGATAAAATTCTATTTTCGAAAAAGATTTTGTTTTGAAAACAAGAGATTGATTTGACACTTCAAGTCTTTATGAAATTAGTCGTGTATATTAAGAAGTGTAAAATAAATAAAAACACACAATTGTAAAATAATGTGTGTTCTAGAAGTACGTTGTTTATGTAAATTGGCATTCCGAAGAATAGAAATAAAAATGTATTTTTTACTGTAACGTCACATTGACGTCGGACAAAATGTCATATCGGCGGCGGTATATAAATCATAAGGTAAAAATATACACACAGTTAAATGGTTGTTATTATTTCACAAATGGTTAAAATTTCCGAAATTTGCCAATAATTATTAAATAGTTAAATAGATAAAATCTAATATTTTCAAATGCATTTATTATTAACTTTTAATTTCTGCACACTGTAGTGCATGCAACCAAGTCTTGAGGAATTTCTTCTCGGGACATTTCTGGCAACATTTTGAACACGACTAACGTTGTTACGCTACGGAATACACCCTATATAAAGAGTGTGAAGCCGTAGCGGGTGGTGGTGGGTACAACGTTGAGTACCCTAGGGAATTAAAAAAAAAATATATATATTATTATTACAACAGTATTATCGTTCACGATTAATATATTTCAAGTATCGGTAATCTCGGTTTAATTGTACAAAATATCAGATTTATCCACGGCTTAAAACACGAATTCAACGAATATTATTTAATGATCTCTCTCACACACGAAAATATTGTATTTTTGCATAATTATCTAGTTTTAGTTAGATACGGTTACAGCCAGAAAATGATTACTGGGCTTGCAATATTTTACACACACTTCAAATAAAAGTCGTCATAACCATAATTATACTGTACAAGACAGATAATTATGAACAATTGTTACATTGCCTTTAGATGTTATTTTTTTTAAGCATGCCCTCTCCCCATGTGAAGCATATGGACTTTTTAATAAATATAAAGTTTATTTTAACAGATGTTTTTTTTCTCGATAAATTACTGTTTTTCAGTTGTTTATCGCCACTTATTTGAAGAAAGTAAGGATAGTGCTATGGTAGGAATAGTGGTTAGCTAATCCTCTTCGCTAGGCCCCGTTTTTGGTGACCGAATAGGTAGGAAAGAATTTTAGACATCACAGTTACCTTGCCATCAAATTGAAGTTTATAAACCAATTTAAAAATCAGCCCGTACCTACTTGTATTCAAGCCCGCTATATCCGCAAAAAAAAGTCTCAGACTTAAACCACTCAATCACGGGCATGGTTGAATATATATATAAATATTTATTAGGTTTGAAATTATTTTATACGAGCCGGTTCCCGGCAAGCGTTGCGATGCCACTTGAAGAAATAAAGTGTTTGTGTTTTAATTGTGTTTATTGAAGTGCATGTTTTCTTTTTCTGTCTGTTTAACTTTTGACGTTTGCTGCCGACTGTCTATGGTACGAAAAACACGCCACCTACTGTAAGTTAATTGTATTATAATCTTTGCGCACGTGCAAGCATACGCTGTCAAAATGCACTGTATAGCAGATTTTTATATATTATATAAGACCTACTTTTAGTTAGTTTTAATATGCCTATAATCTTTCCGGAATTGCAAGCAAAAAGTTTGTCAAAGTTTTATTGCAATCTGATGAGCAGTGTGGCAACGCATAAAGCACGAACACACAAACATTCATTTTTATATATTTGATTTAGCATACAGCCATGAAGTATAAAAATCTCTTATATTGACATAGCTAATTTATGTTGTTGGTATAAGTATAATAATTGTAATATATTGTTTTGTTCGTTCAATTATCAATAGTGATTTGTAAAAATATTCTAATAAATTTTATATTAAAATGAACTTCCACAAAGTTACCGCCGAATCCATCAAAAAATTTTGTAATGTTTATTTTCATAGTTTAACATTCCCGAGTGCAAAATCGTAAGTCATTAAATGTGCATTTTTTAAAGAAATGAGGTACTCGTTTATAATGCATTATTTATTGTCAAATTACAAAGTCTACATTGTGGTTAGAAGTAAAATAATGTCTGTAGCATAATTAAGCCACATTCAAGAATGTTGATAAGTGGTTCTGGAAATCTATTTTATATTTAAGATACAAAAATGTAAGCTATGATAATATATGACATGCATTTTATTGACTACTCGATTGAATCACCCAAGTAAATACAGAGTGCTAGAGGTGGTTTTTTCCCACCTTAGATAATCGAAATCGGTATAGCGATAAACAACAGACATTTGGCCGGAAGCCTCGTACCAACGGGAGCTGGCTGTTATTATAATTGTGAAGATGAAATCCCCTCTTTAATTTTTTTATCTTTATATTTTTATTTTGAAAATTTTCGCAGCGGGAAAATGTTTTTGCATGTTTATCCTATTACCTTTGCAATTTTCGACAGAATGTGGAGTATTCTTACTGTATTATTTTATGTCTTTATTTTTTGCAGGAACTCGAAAGTTAATATTATATTTATAAATAAATATGAATATATTTTGTGTATCAATACATTTGAATAAAAAAAAAACAGAATTGCAACATTGTATTGAGCATATTCTATATCAACATGATGTATGTGAAACTAGGCATGTGAAACTGGATCTAAAATTTGTTCTAAAATAAGTCGTATTTAAAATATGATGACGTTCCAACAAGGATTTACAGTAGATCATATTGACTTACTGTTAAGGCGATGTAAACAACATATTCATTAAATTTACATATCATATATTGTATTAATAAAAACACAATAATCCTTTGTACTTCATTCCACTTTATTTAATATGTCAGGACCGGTTTCGCTCATTACGAGCATCGTCAACTGATAAGAAATATAATTTAACAGTGCTATTTATACAAAAATGAACAGTTATAAACAACAATTGGCATTGAAAAGAAAATACCAATTACATTAAAAGTGATTCTAAAATAGCACAAAATTAAAATGTTTAACACATCTAACATATAATTAAAAAGTCATCTCAGATTAATAAATTTAGAATGGGAATTGAAAGTAATTACAAACATAATTAAAATTTGGGAATTCTTTGACAAAGTGATACAATAAAAATAATGACATTAATAATGACAATAATATAGTGAATAGGCTTAATGATAGTTAAGAAAATTTCCCCTCTTCCAAGTAGTTGGTAAGTGTACATACTTAAACAAAATCGACAGCCAGGAAGATTCTGAAAAAGAAATTTTTCAAAGACCATATCAATTCTAACAAAGATATATATATATATATATATACATATATACCTATATATATTTTAAAATATATAAAAGAATAGTTAACAAGGGCTAATGCAATGGATAAAGTAACGGGGAACTAGCAAATATTAATTGATCGTTCAAAAGATCTGAATCAGGTAAAAATTTGAATCTATTGATTTCTAGGATTTCCTGTTTGTCTAGTTTGACAGACTTGTTATTTAAATGTAGAACTTTAAAAATTCTTTGTAGAACTTTAAAATTGTAGAACTAGAAAATGTAGAACTTTAAAAATTAAGAAATTTTAAAGTTCTACATTTAAATAACAAGTCTGTCAAACTAGACAAACAGGAAATCCTAGAAATCAATAGATTCAAATTTTTACCTGATTCAGATCTTTTGAACGATCAATTAATATTTGCTAGTTCCCCGTTACTTTATCCATTGCATTAGCCCTTGTTAACTATTCTTTTATATAATTTAAAATATATATAGGTATATATGTATATATATATATATATATATATATATATATCTTTGTTAGAATTGATATGGTCTTTGAAAAATTTCTTTTTCAGAATCTTCCTGGCTGTCGATTTTGTTTAAGTATGTACACTTACCAACTACTTGGAAGAGGGGAAATTTTCTTAACTATCATTAAGCCTATTCACTATATTATTGTCATTATTAATGTCATTATTTTTATTGTATCACTTTGTCAAAGAATTCCCAAATTTTAATTATGTTTGTAATTACTTTCAATTCCCATTCTAAATTTATTAATCTGAGATGACTTTTTAATTATATGTTAGATGTGTTAAACATTTTAATTTTGTGCTATTTTAGAATCACTTTTAATGTAATTGGTATTTTCTTTTCAATGCCAATTGTTGTTTATAACTGTTCATTTTTGTATAAATAGCACTGTTAAATTATATTTCTTATCAGTTGACGATGCTCGTAATGAGCGAAACCGGTCCTGACATATTAAATAAAGTGGAATGAAGTACAAAGGATTATTGTGTTTTTATTAATATAATGCCTTTCCACCAAGTATTGACAGTGAACACCCTAAAAGTGATATATTGTATATTATACCCGTATATATTATACCGTATATATTATACCCGTTGAAATGTACGTCTAATTATTAAATGAAATTATGTTAATAGTCAGCAGTATCACATGGTATAACAATTAATCAGGTAATGCGGCCATATTATGGCTTTTATTTTCGATTACGAAGTAGCGTAAAAAATGTAGGTATTTTCTAACACGTCCGCGGTGACCTTGTTGGATCACAAAAATGGGGTTAGTTCGATTTAGAAATAAAGGGCGAGTTCTTGTGATAAGGATGGAGATGGGGTAGTAAAAGCAAGCTGAATGAAGTCTGATGTTAATTTTAAACTAGGTCACTTGGTAATTTGAAAGAAAGAAGATTATGTGTGTAATTGTTTTAAAAAATATTTCCAATATAATAGTGAGTTTCATTGATTGATCATTGTGGAAAACTTAAAATATAGTAATTTAATAATTAGTTAAATGTGATTAAACATTGTAACTTTTACGTGTATTTTCAGTTGTTTATTTAAAAAAGTATACTTACATTACAAGTTTTCTTATTTTTTTCAAAGTTCTCAATGTTGTATCAACCATCATCCAAATCTTACAACATGATGCGGGGTTTTGTACTTTAATGGAAAACGTTTTATGCGTTTGCAATGGTGGTACTTATTATTAATGATTTTTGAAGCACATTCGATTTCGATCGAATGTTATCAATAAAAAATGTACAAAAGTGACTTACTTTAAATATATAAATACTTTGGTAAATTCCAAGTATACTCAACGTTGTATATTCTGACCTCATCAGATTTTCGTGATGGTCACCTATTTGAAAGTTTCCATAATTCAGAATAAAATCACTTTAATTGAGTTTTCTCAACATTTTTAGATAAAATATTATTTGTCCTTGCTGTAAGCAAGTGTCAACTTGGTGTTGGGAATTTAAAAATCTCTATAAGTCGGTTATAAATACAGTTGATACCGAAAAAAATAATACGCGTTCCATCTCGCTTAGTAAGAAATATAAAGTTATTATGTTTGATAATTCTGTATGAAACTATGTATTCTCAGTACCTATATCTAAGTTAACTGATAGTAATATAATAATTGTCAGTGGATTATGGATCATTGAACATGGACTGTTGATTAGTGATAGAAAAACTACTGTACGTATGCAACATTAGGATCAAAATGACTATACCAGGTCATCAACTGAATGCAAAGTTTGCAAAACGAAGTATTACAATTGTCATACGAAAAGTTAATTATTATTGAAAGTAGTATGAATTTATATGTATGTACGTATATTAAAGTAGTAAAAAAACAATGTTTTGTTAGTCAATATTTAGATACACAATTATGTATGAAACAGCTTTTGATGTGTTTTTCATTTTCGTGTTGTAGCAAAAAAAAAACAGTTTTTGGAGTGTAGTCGTGTCCTAATTAAATTATATTTTTCTATATACTTGTACTAAAATATATATCATTCGTTATCCGTTTATCACTGTTATAAACGATAATGTATTTTCTATTTTACATAGCCAATACTATAAGAAAAGTTGGATAAGGCGAACAATAGGATAGTCCCTCAAACTAACAAGCCTTAATATGAATGCAAATGAAAGAAGTTTTTTAACATGTTACCATATTTATAATGACAGATTAAACATTAGAAGTTTTTACAAAACATGTATATAAACGTAATAGTTTTCTTTTGTTTAAAGTTTCGAATCTTTTTTTAACGCAATATAGAAACAGTATAAATAAATCATTTAAGTTTTCGATTACACGAAATTTCCGAAGCAAATCCAATAAACGCAACAAAAGAAAGCATCAAACCTTTACTGGTGTATTAAATAAAATTCAACTCGTGAGAAATGTATAACAAGATGGGAAAATTGTGAGATATTTTCTCACCGAATGAAGTAGAATTGGTGAAAAAGCGTTGGTTGTAGTTTCAATACATTTGCTTATTTATCATTCTTTATATATTTACATACTCTTGCCATTTACTCTTATAGAGCGGTGTCGATAAAAGTTCACCCGTATTTGCAGCTAAGCGTAAGTACACAATTTAATTTTGAACGACTATAGTTTTATCTTTCTGTTGAAAATTATATCGATGATCGAATACACAAACGTGCCTTAGTGAGTTTAAAAATTAAAAGTGAAGTACATGAAATTACAGCTAACGCAAATTCACCATGCACTTGACAAATATAATAAAAAAAACAGTACATTATACATCAAAACCAACATAAAAAATCAATAAATAAAAAAGTAATACCTAACAGACAGTTCACAAATACTGTCACTAAAAATTTCCACTTCTCTAGAATCTAGGCAATCAGTCAAACGGCCCTTGGAACTGGCGACTCATACGTCCTACGCGAGGAACAAGTTTTTAGAAAAAATGTTGGTTATAGTTTCGCCCGCGTAAAAATAAATTGGGAGCATATGTATATGTACATCGAGTGGAATATATTTCAATACCCATTTGAAAGTAAAGCTTGGAACATTTTTTTTCCATAAACGCTCCCATTGTAAAGCATATGACCTCCTATTGGAGGTATATCAACAGAAGTTTTTTCCACAAGAACTGTTTGTTACTCAGTCGCTCAACCTATCTTTTTTTAAGAGAGTAGTAGGGATAGAAAGATAGATAAGGCTAGGACAGGACTAGTGGTTAACTAATCACTCTCGCTACGACCAGTTATTAAAGGATCAGATATGGCGGGAGGGACATCACAAACACCCATGCCTTCGAACAGAAATCGAAAAAATGCTGTTCGTACTAGGACTCACGGAAGCCCACAACGTTAACCGCTGCGCCATAAGACCCGACAGTCAATTATATTTCTAAAGTTTCTAGTTAAAGCTATATGTAGTAATGGTAAACATTGCATACAGTTCATTTATTCACACATTTATGAAATGGATAATGCGCATCAAATGATCGGATGAAACTAATATTGTAAGCATCGACCAAAAAAAGCTATCTTTAACTTTTCTGGTTCTAAGCTCAAAAAATGTGACCCCAATACCCACATATTCTTTAATATCTATTTTAATATGTGTGATACAATGTTTATAATTAAAGTATTCTTATATCGTAGTCTTTTGGACCTTTTGTAAAAGAAAAAAAAATATTCGATCACTAGTTCCGTCACTATTAAATAAAACAGAAAAGAAAAAAATCAACTAAATAAAAAAGATCCTCAAAGTAGAACAAAAAACGGTTTGATGTGTGTACGAAGTTAAACATAATAATTTATGTATCCTCGAATACTATTCTCAAAAAAAACACAATATCTTACTTACATCGATGCCTCATTTTATATAAGTTCTGGCAACATGAGAAGGCGCGATAAGAATTACAGATAACAGAGCGAAATAAGCGGTCGCTCGTAAAATAGCATTTGCTAAATCTCGTCAGTTGCGATTTCATATGTGTGCTGGGATGACGTCTTTTTTACGCGCAACTTAAAATATGATTATTTATTAAAAAAACACGGATTTTTATAAAAAATGTATGAGGAATGATGCAGAGAGATATTTTAAAGCCCTTAGACTATTTTTTTTTTGAAATTCAAAAGAATAAGGCCAATAATGAGGAAACCACTGGGGTTCCTAAACGACCCCCATCCGAAGAGAGGTATTTTTCTTGTCTTTGAACCGCGAGTGTTAATATTTTATTGAAATATTAAAGATTGCTTAACATTAGTCATCCATATTTGATCATTGACAGGTAAACCAAAAAGCCGAACTGTTTAAGATCGAACGATCCTCGTCACTTTCTAAAAACAACACAACTCTGAATTCCCTTCAACGATGGTTTATTTCATCCCATATTCCTTCTCTCTGCACCCGGATATCTCTAATCCTGCGGGGGTGACCCCACACCCTTTTAGAACCCTACCGTTCTTTTCCATCCCCTTCTTCTTTTGTTTCGTGTGACCAGAATTACAAACAGGCGTTAAAAAATATTGCCAATAAAAAGTTTCACCGACGGCACTATATTCTGTTCGACAAGCGACCAGCCCCCCTCCCACAACGCCGTCTCGTTCGCATAGTATTTCAGGCCTCTCTTTTACCTCATCCCTTGTGATAAGGGATGGTATTGAAAATTATCTACCTGAGGAAAAATTATAAATTTGTCATTTATGACACAAAAATAATCTTTTTTTATTATCGCTATTTTAACTATTTAATTTTGCCAACATATGATTTTTTAATGGGGTCATATATTTATTGTGTTTTTTTTGTTACGATTACCTGTTAAATTAAAAATATATAAAGTTCTGATGATGGCGCACGCCGAAATAGCAATAAGCTATTTTTATAAAAAATGTAGAACAAAATACCTTTTTTTTACCGTGGAGTTCTACCAAGTTAATGCCAATTTAATAAACAAAAAATATATATTTTGTAATAAATATATACTCAGAATTTCAGACGTAATCAAGCCTATTACTCCGTAATAAGTTAGCGATTATTATTGATAGTAAGTAATAATTGTATATTTAGTATAATTACAAACAACTGTACACTACAACAAGGGCGTTACTCAAGTAAAAAATATTAAAACCCTGTTATCACACTAAATTAATACATGATATAATTTGAAAGTTTTTCCTTATACAGCGGCATTAAATTTTTTCTGAGTACCTCTTCTTCCCTTAGACATTTCCATAAGATGTGAAGCATTCTGCAGTATAAGAACTACCACAAATTCAAATGGTCAAGTAGCTTGAGTGCTTGAAACGAAGCTGCAGTACCTAGTTGTAAATGAGCTGGCAGTGTAATTTTGTAGTAACAGAGAGCTTTTTAAGGTTGGCTGGTAAGAAATATAATTCAGAATGCTGATCAAATCATAAAAGAATGTTAAAATGAGTAAAACGAGTAAAAAAAATGATACACTTGGTTTCATTTAAAAATATATTTATTGGATTGTTGTGGGTATAACGTTGACTTCTCCTGTGAATGTCTAAAAAAAACCCTTATACAACGCGGATAACGTAATAATTTTACAAAAACTATATTGTTGTGCGTCCCTGAGCAGTTTTGTTCTGAGCGTTGGCCAGTAAATTTGGGTCGGCCACTTTTCTTTTCGGTCATAATGCCCTGATTTCGAAACTCGCCAAAAGTACTAAGAGTAACGATTGGCTTAAGTGTACTAAAATTAACGGAAATTTCCCAGTTTCTGTGTCACGCACTTGGTACATTTGAGAATTAAGCGAATAAAGAAAGCTCTAATGATTTTCAAAATTATTTTATAAAATGAGAAAACTCTAAGATACAGAAATCCTAAAAGATGTCTTATAAATATTATTTCAAATTATTAAGAAAGCAGTAGGCTTATTTAATCATAGTTTTACTTAAGAAATTTAGTAATAAAATCGTCTTAACTTTATTTGATCGTCTTAACTTTAAATGATGCAGTGTTTTTCGTTCACGCAGTGTTTTCCACTTTTTTCAGTAGTATCTCAAAGAATAATTCATAGGGTTTTTGATTTAAATTCATTGAATATTAATAAAGACCTAATTGCAAGTTCGTTACTTATTATTGTAAGGTAAAAGGAAAAAGATTTGAAAAGTTTCATACCAGCCATACAAAGGTCGGTTTCATAGATTTAATTAAAAAACGGATTTTCAATGTGTTGATTATATTAATATTGTATTCATACTGCAATGCAGTTTTATTTTATTACCATTATATATATGTTGAAAATTTAATGAAATGTTAATTTCATTTTAAAAATGTGTATTACTTGTTTGTATAAATATTCACTACGTGAATATTTATGAATATGTATATATTTGTATATTTTTTCGTTTTTTTCCGAGTGGAAATACAATTTATTATGAGTATATTAATTTAAATATTCGACTCCGGGTAGTTTTTAAATATTAATCTTGAATCGTACAAATTTTGTACAATTCCACACATTTCGTTACTGACGACCCGGGCTTCAGCATTTTCAGGCGTTCACAGATGAACTGACCCTTGATAAATAAGTGTATACTTAAATCTTTATCATCAAGTTAAAAGCTATCAATGAAGGAAGGTATGGATTCATTTTACTAATAGTTTGATTTAAGTTACAGCCAATAATATGTAGAGAGGTAACATTTTACATAAACACGTGGGTAAACATAAATTGTTTTAAAAAGAAAGGAAGTTATTTCATTTAATTGATTAAAACTTTAATAATGAATTCTATTTCAGATTTATACCACTTTCTTATATAGTAAAAACACTTTTTTGATTCAAACTGTGGAATGTAGAACAGGATGATTGGAAAAATGTATTTTTGTTTTCATTTGGTAAATATTGGTTCTTTTTACAGTTTCATATTTTTTTAGTCATCGATGATTATTTCTTTAATATTTACTGTTTTTCATTATAATATATATGCAATAATTTGTTAAACGTTATTTTTAATTTTTGAACAAAAATCTAACAAACATACTTTGAAAACAACTTATTTTCAAATATTGAATGAAATATTAGAAATTGTAAACATTCAAAGAAGAATGATATTTTCATATTCAAATGGAACTTTTGCTTCTTTGAAGTGTCTCATAATAGACCCTCCAAGATGCGTGTGATCACAAAAAAAAAATACACTTACAAACTCATACATCTTTGGCGATATTCATGCTGGTGCTTCCAATAACCAGGGTAACCTACTGCATCTCGATTTCTTATACTAAAATAAATATAAAATCAGTAAAAAATATTTATATTAAAATGCCTTTGATTTGAAGTAGCCTTGAGCATAAAATTGTAAATCATAAGTATCATTATAAACTGGTGTTATAATACAGAATTATCTATCTATATATTTTTCTTAAGCGCAGAAGACATCTAAAATACTTAAATGATAAAATAATACAAAACATTTTACGTAGGCATAATAGCCAAGACAGGTATTTCGTTGCTTATATTAAAAATGTTGCTTATATTCATTTCAACAAAGTTGCCGCCGAATCCACCGGAAATAGATTTTTTGTAAAAACTTTTATTAGTTAGACTTATTCTCTAATATTGACGGCTACTTGACAGATTTCATATTATTCAAGCCTTTTAATATTATTATGCTATGCGTTTTTTTGAAGCAGAAAGAGTTGGGAAAAATACAATTTCACATTTAGTGAAATCTTTAAGTAAAAAATAAGTACTCATTTTTGTGATTTCAAAAATGATGACTGTGATATTGATATCGAAATAGAATTTTGTTTTTTCATCGAGAGCAAAAAATATTTGCAGTGGATATTATTATTATATTATTTATCAACTTACATACCTATTTTTATTCAAAGTTTAACGAAAGGTTTTTAAATGTGTTATTAGAACACGAATGATAATATTTAGTTTTGTTACGAAACAAAACGTAAGTTTCAATTAAAATAAATATAATGAATTGCTTAGTCTTTTTTCATAAAATGTCTTGCTTTATGTATAGCCGTTAAATAAACGCTCCTAAGTTTTTTAAACTTTAATTGCACAATAAACTGATGGAATCCCAAAACACTAACTCTTTGAAAGATACGATTTTATATGTTGGATTTCAAAATAGATGTGCAATTCACTCACTTAGTTAATAAATTAAGTTTTGTGTGCAGCCCTTTGTTACAAAACACTGAATTCACTGAGTTCTTCTCATACAAGAAAGCATAGAAAATATATTTGCATTATGCGCGTTTTTAATACGTCGAAGCAAGATGATCTTTTTATTTGACTTCCTAAAATGTATTACCAGAAAATAATATATTGTTTCAGTTCAGACTATTGTGTGATGAAATATTATATTGATCATAAAAGCTCGTTTTACTGCAAAAGCTATAGTTGCCGCTTAATGTCGGGCAGTAAAAAATCCACACTGATGTTGATACAACAGATTTAAGCCTTTATTTGTTTTATACACCCCCTTCTGTTTCCTTTTTAGAAAATATCCCTCACCCGCATGGAAAATGTTTTGACAAATTTAACGATGCTTTTTTATCTTTATTATATGAGCAATGCAATTTATGTTTCTACCCCAACGATAAATATGAAAGCTGTACCGATTCAAAATAAAATTGTTTCTGCGGTTGTGATAAAAAAAGGTAATGCCTTTATATGTTCAAATTTACCCCTCTTGATCAGTTGTAAGTCACGACGATGGTCTTAATAGTTTACATATTGAACATTTCGTTTTAAACGGTCCTTTTTTGTACTAATTCTGCATTTTATACAAAGATCGGGATTGGTTTAGTTTATTGCGAGCGCAGTCAACCGATTCGTTTTTTTAAATAGAGTATCGTTTCATACCACTAAGTATCGTCTGAGCATACTTTAAAATTTACATAATAATTTGATGAAAATCATTCGTTTCGTCAAATCATCGAATTTTTAAATTTATTTTTATCTTTAAACTCTCACAACTAATATATTATATATTATTTTGACCATTACTGACTTTCTCGGTAACTTAGCTTTGACATTGTTTTTTCTCACGATTGATCGTTTGCAGAAAGATGTTTGAAAAGTTTTCGATATCAGAAAGTCTTCAATAAAAACAATATATAATATTTCTTTACAGGCTTCAGTATGGCTGGTTATACGTTTAAAAATATACTTAAATCATTCAGTTTATAGTTAAATTGTTTGAAATGCCTAAGCTAAGGAACATAGAGGCTAACTCTCAATTGTATTGAAAGTATACCGTTAATTTAAGCTAGATAAATTTATGGTTGACAGAAGAGAATACAAATAATATAGTATGTATGTATGTATCGATTTAATCTAATAAAATGGTAAAGAAATTTACTTTAGGCGCAATTTAATGGCAATCACGATAATTTGTCATGTTTAACTGATTATGAATGTCAAGATTTTTTTATTCATATCAAAATAAAACACAAGCTTTGTTTGCTTACAACTGACAAAATTGATCTTCAGTCTTTGAATTATAATTAATGTTATTTAAAACAAGTTTTTTTTTCGTAAATGTAAAAATAATCTGGACGATGGCGAAAGCCGAAATAGCTATCAACATATAACATATAAATAATTGTAGAACTGAAATACCTTGATATTTTTACCCTTTTAAAATGGAGTTCTACCAAGTAAATGCCAAATCAATAAATAATCTGTGTGTATTCATTATTTTCCTAAACAACTTAAATTTGAATTGTAATATAATTTAAGATAATTAAAATATTTGAGATTAATCAAATACTATAGAGATTGTAGTTGATGTACCATGTATGCGCAAAATACATTATAAATCATTCTTTGTAAAAAACGCTTCGGGTAAAAGAACAATCAAAAATATTTTTTACATGTAATAAAACTTCTTCATTCCGAATAAAAAAAAAATAATAGAACATTTTTTTTACCCAAGATTACGAATAAAACAACCAACATAGTACGGCGTATCGTAACAAACGAGTGTTTTGATGTCACGGCATCAATATCTGGCATTGAACCGTGATGGGTAAATGGATTTTCGGATAATTTTCTTTGTTTTACGTACTTCGGAGACACATTAATGAGAAAACTTTACTAAATAATAAAGTGGGCGTGTATTTTACGCTAGGAAATGAATGTTTATCGACAAAACAACGCCAAGAAAACAAATTAGCACTATTGGAATGTTGGTGATAATAAAAAATACAACACAGACTATTGAACATAGCATCAATTTGTTACAACTTTTTTATTACAGTGGTTAATATGCAGTCAAACGGTCAACATCGTCGACATGGTTAAAGTGTTTGTAGGATCGAATCTTAGCAGGGCTATTCTCAAATTTATATTTAGTATCTAGATCAGGCATGGAGAAACCACCGCCCATAGCCGCCAAGTCCGGCCCGGCGTGTATTTTAAGTGTTTTCTGATTCCTTGTTTTGCCCACGTTGATGAAAAGACTATTTGCCTTATTTTCCGGAAAGTAAATCAGTGTTGAAAGAATATAATATAACGAGACATTTCACTAACAAATATAACGAAAATGATGCTAATATAACCTTAGAAGTATGTAAAACATAAGCTAATTGATTAATTCAAAAACTATTTAAACATAAAAAAGGTCCATGCAGAAAATTAATAAAGAATAAGCATCTAAGGAGCCAAGTTTTGTTATTGTCCAAATAATTGCAAAAAGCAAGAAACCATTTTTATCGAATGTATTTACTGAATTATGAAAAATTAATGTATGCCCTGAAACTAAAAATAAATATGACAATCATCGAAAAGAAGTATTGATAAAAAATGAAACGAGTAATTACAATCAATATTAGAATCGATGTCATAGTACTCGATAGCTCTCGTTAAAAAAAAGACCAACAGTATAACGCACAATCATAATTTTTCACGGTGGATTTAAGTCCAATTTTGAAACTGATAATTTACAAGTGTAGTTCTACGAATCAACTCCGAAATTGCTACATGTACCTGAGATATAAAACAGTTTTATTTCTCTTATTGTTTGTGTTGAAGTTTATTTTTTATGATAGTAAATAGTGAATTTATAAAAATAGTATTTTACTTCCAGCCCTTCTAAAAACCTTCTCATTTGCCTGATCTGGGCTATAATTAATTGGGTTACTAATACTCAATATGATCTTAGTAGCATAAAATGTAATGATTGCGGCTGTGTGTGTTCACTGTTGAATTAATCGATCAGTCAAACGTCAACGATTTACTGTATTTTGTTTAATTTTTTTAAGTTATGCCTGATTACTCATATCAACTCGTTATACGTATTAGAGTGACTGTGATGAGATAAAATGCTTGACAAAATGCTACCTAATTGACGAGCTTGTGTTATTTTAGCAGTATGTTTCAAAATACTCACATTCTAACGCACTGTTGTAATTGGTCGAATAAATCATAAATTATCCACACACAGTGAATAAAGCCGCAATTATTATATTTATGTTTCAACACAAAAACCATTTAAGTTTAAAACACTTCTTTTAACTATTTATTAGTGTGTAGATTCTTATAAATTTGAGAAAAGCACCGCATGAGTATTTATGCTTCATATTGGAAACGGATATAAATAGTTACAAAGCAATTTATTTAGTTATATATTCCATAACTTGATATATTAATTATTGTTATATTCATGCCGTCTCAAAATTTATTTGAGTACCAATGTAAAAATAATATCGACCCATAATCGACAAAAGACTTAGCGACACAATTCGGTAAATTGCGTTTTAAGCCAATAATTGTTTAATATCGACTAAGGCATCAGTGACAATTTTTTTCAAACGGTATCTCATTTGCCTGAACTTTTTAAAGGTCTGTGCATTTCAGTGTTTTGATTTATTATCGTTTTTTCACGTGATCCTCGGTTGAGAAACGCTGATCTAAAGAACCGAAAGAAATCAGACAATTTTATTATTGTTTATTGTTTAAAAATCAAAATTACAGTACATGACATTACAGCTGACGCCAATTCGCCATGTAGTTGACAAATATAATGAGACAAAAAATAAAACTACATAATACAACAAAATCAAGTAATAAAAAAGAAAAACTTAACAAACAGTTCACGAACACTATCACCAAAAATGTCCAGTTCTCTAGGCAATGAGTTGATCAGTCGAACGGCCCTAGGAACTGGCGACTCATACGTCCTAAACGAGGAACAATTTTTTAGAAATAAAAGCCTTTGGTCATAGTTTTGCCCACGTAAGAATAAAGTGGGAGCATGTTAGTTAATAGTCATGAGAATTTCAGGATTATTACCTCGGCCCCGAAGAAGATATATTATATTAAAATTTACTAACCGCACTTAAGGTATTTCTTTTAAGAAGTGATTTAACAAAACCTTCTACTGTAAAATTTATAAATTGTCGGATACGGTTTTCTGCCAATTGCGATTCCTATATATATGAACATATAAACATATAATAAAAATGAAATGAAGGCGATTAGTTTCTGATGACAACGATCAAGCTAAATTAGGGAAAATAACGATTTGGACTCAGGCTCTACATCTTTGTAGATAATATCAACTTTACAATTCACATACATATCTTATATCTAAATTTCTTTTTCAAAGAAAACAAACAATTTTTCTTAGCACGACCGTAAAAAAACTTCCTCGGTGAATTCATCATATAAAGTGTGGTCCAAAGTGGGATTAAATTATGTTTGCAAACTTTATTTGGAAACAAACAAGAAAAAAAAAATGAAATGTGAGCCGCATGACATGAAAATATTAGAATAACAACATAATTTTAATTCAAAAGACTTTGTAAAACAATTTGCCCTTTTCTCGATATCAAAAAGCTACTTTTGTTTTCTTCTTTCTTCTTCGGAGAAAACGTCAAAATTTTAAATGATTTATTTTATTTCATCAAAAACAAAACGACTCTTAAAACAGTATGTTTTTGGGAAAATTTATATTACTTTCAAAATTAATAATCCAAATGAAGGTATCTCAACAGAATTTTCACTAAGAGTCCTTATTGCTAATCAAATGCTTTTTTCAAAGAGAGTAGAGATATAAAGATTGGGCTAAAACAGTACTAGGAGTTTTGCTGATCGGTTATCAATACGATATTATTTTAGGAATGGAATGGTAGGAGAAAATGCTATTTCTAGTAAACGTAAACGATAGCTGCTATATTTATTACTGACGTAATAGATACGTACGGTACCTACGGAAAATGAACGAAATATTCATTTGAATAATCCTTCTTACTTCAACATATTTGTTATTATTCTGATCGACAACAATTAAGCTAAAACCGCTTGAGTAGTTTTTATGAAAGTATGTATATTTTTTGTCAGTTTTCCATCGCTAAAATAAATGTACTTACGTACCGTTGAAATATATTTGCGATGTTTATAATTATTATAAAATAAATTTCCAGCAACGACTTTTAATAGTAAGTGGATTACGTGGAGTTTCATCATTTTGATACTGCTGGGGCTCAGCGGGTCTTAATACAAGATAGTAGAAACTAGGACATCACAGGATTCACAACTATTTCGGGATTCCGGGATTGATCACTGGCAAAACAGTGATGATCAAAAATAATTTTCATCTCTTAATCAAGGGATCGTCTAAAAGGGCCGGGATTGGACGCCCTGATTGAAATTAAGTGCGCGTAAAAATAAGAAAATTTCGAGATGATTTGTGACAACTTTTCATTTTTGTTAGATATGTGTGATTGATAGGGTTGAGTCACAAAGCATTGTTTATAATCATATTTTTTTTAGGTGATACATATTGTTGTTTTCTTTTTGGAGTAGAGCCCCAGATAAAAATTGTAAAAAATGTAATTGTTGAGGATTTTAAAATTATTTATTAAACAATTCAAACTGGTCCGTAAAACATATGTAGTTGGTAAATCAAAATAGTTTGAAGCGCATGTTGTCTTGAAAAGATTTAAAACAGCTATTTTTAATCATTTCAGGTATCTTGGATACGGACCAGAGACCTCAATATATTGACACACGGAAAACATACCTTCACAGCAGACCGGAGAGTTGACGTTTTGCACTCGCCCGAGTCTGACATGTGGACGTTGAAGATAAAGAACTCTAAGCTAGCGGACTCCGGAAAATATGAATGCCAAGTGAATACAGACCCCAAGATGAATATGTTTTTCAGTTTGTCTGTTAGTGGTTAGTAAGTTAATATATTTTGATTTAAATGAATTTTTAATTTCATTTTAACATTTTTTAATTTTCTTTTTTATTAAAAAAAATATTTGTCATTACAGCTTACGCCAATGCGTCAAATATTTTGAAGTTGAAAGATCACACAAGATATAATCGATGAGAATTTTTGAAAGTCACATGAGATTACCTCAAGGAGAATTAACTTCACAAACCCATGTCTTAGATATCAAATTAAAATTGAAATCCAATTTGACATTGACCTTACCGGGAATCAAACCCAGACCCACCTGATCATCAGAGCAAGCTCTAACCATCTAGACCTCAGCGGGCGACACTATTCAAAACAATGCATACTCAAAACAATGACGAAGAAATGTGATTTATATGTATTTTATCAGATAGTTGCTGGTCAAAAAGAAAACCGATAAAGAGAAAAACAAATCCGGTAAAATACGCAAATAAAAGTGTAATGAATAATTAATCAAATAAGACTCAGTTAATAAACTCTTTTTTGGTATTTTTTTTCTTTTAAACTAACTAACGTTGCCTAATTAATTTGTGTTATTAGCGAATATAAAACTTTAATTATGGCCGTTAGCCATCATAATCGTCTCGACAATCCGAAATGTTGACGGGCTATTCCATACACAAAAATAATACTATTGTATAATTTTTAAACTTATAAATAATGTAAACTTAAAAGAAAAAAATAGAAGCTATTAGAGTCCAAATTAAGTCATAATTTAATTAAACAACGTTAAATAATTACAAATGCAGTGTAATAAGCTACGGTTTTAGCAATCAGAATTAATGTAATGTGGTCTATAATAGTCCATTATTTTCAATCAACCAAACACTATTTCCTAATAGGATTATTGATTGTACAGTAAGCTAATGATAATTTTCCTATGATTAGTGGATACTGATACGGTGTTAGATGTATCGTTATTGAAAATTCAAACTGTTCGATTATTTAGATTCATTTATAAATAGAATATGTAGACGGCAGAAACATTGAAAAGTTAAATTTAACTGTTTTTTATACACCTTTGCAATTAATACCAAAAAAGGCTTTATTTAAAAATAGTTTTTTAAGGCCATACCCACTTTTTGTATCATAACTGACATTCTTAAATCCTGCTTGCCTCTTCTTCCGACCGATGGGATTCCGGCGTCCTGGACAACTGTCGTGTACTATCCAGAGGATGTACTCGGCGGAACTGAAGGACGCTGGCATGCCATGGGAAGTAACAAAGCAATTGGTGGGAGAAAGAGAAAGATAGAGCTACTGTGTGGCGGCCATGTGCTCTACACAGGCTCCACGAATTTGGTCAAAGAAGAAGACAAATCCAAATCTGCTTACAAAATAATAAATATAGACTTTTTTATCCATGTACACTCACAATTTGGAGAATATGGTCTCGTAATGGAGGTATCTTAACATAAGTTTTTCTACAATAACTGTTTGTTACTCATTCACTCAAGCTTTTTTTCCAAAGAGAGCAGTAGGAATATACGCATAGGGCTAGGATAGGACTAGTGGTTAATTAATCGCTCTCGCTAGCCCGGTTATTAAAGGGTCGGAAGGAATTTTTAGACATCACAAGCATTCATGCCTTCGAACAGAAATACATAAATCAGTTGAAAAAATGCTGTTCGTTCTGGGACTCGAACCCGTGAGGTCTGGCACGAAAGCCCACAACGCTAACCGCTGCGCCATAAGACCCGATAAATAGACTTTATTTCAACAAAAGCCTTCGTAAGCAATCTTATTTCTTTTTAACAACTTCAAATTTTTATTCATTACATTATTTTTTTGTCACATTATTTTTTCATTGTTAAACAGGTAAAATAGTTCTCTGTTCTTGTATTTATTATATGTTGTTCATATTTATTGTACTGTCTTAGCGAAGAAGAAAATATAATAAATATTATTTTAGTTTCATATGTAATGAAAATGGTTTTCCAATTTAAAGCCATTCAATAGAAAAAAACTACCATACAATTTTTCTCCAACTAGAACCCTTAGAGATGTCAAATATAACTCCAACACGTTATGTTGCGTTGATAGTAATTTGTTGGGAAAACCTCGCCGACTTAAGTTTCAAAGAAAACGCGCGCGGCCACTTTTGACTGTAAATTTTCATTTCCTATACAATATGCTTGTAATGTTGGTGCAATTTTCTGTTTTCTCATTAGGTATATAGATTAAAACAGCGACGTAATAAATATGGAATACCGTATAAGTACATTTTGCGATGGATTTTAAATGGTGATAATTTTAAGGTCGAATATTTGTAGAAAGCCGTTATTTTAGAAAATATTTGTGTATATATCTTTTACTAACTGGTAATTCTAAAATATTATAAGTCATACTGAATTTCATTTCAATAAACCTGTATTAATTTATTTTTTGTATTTTGATAATGCTGCTCGTGCTGAGCACATTTTTTTTATTTTTAAGAAAATGTCAATTTAGGCTAGTCACGCTATTTTACTGTATGTGTGATTAGGATCTCCAATCATAGGATACCGGATTCCTAACAATTTTGCGATCCCGTAACCCTGGGACTGTGTTAGTACTAATACCGGGATTTCGAGATTAGCTATAACAAGTGAAAAACTCGTTAAATTTGCTAGACGATATATTTTGCGCTGGAGTCACTGGCAGTCGTAACTTTTTGAAAAAATGAAACTAAAAAAAAAGCTTCTTTGATTCTTTAATTCACATTTTTTCTGAGGAAAGAATTAGAAAAAGGTCATACATTTTTCAATTACTATGAAATCTGTTAATTCCCAGATTTTTAAAGTAAACCAGAGAGTTAATAAAAGGTGTTTGAGTTGAAAACTATTTTATAATATCTCAATTCTTGACTTTTTTCCTAGTGATCAATTCGGAAAACCCAAAAACCCACACCCCAAAACAGTTGTGAATCCCGAAATTCTCCTAGAATCTCAAACAATTGTAGCATGATTTTATAATCTATCCTGGGATCGAAGAATTGTAAATTTAGAAATCCTGGGATCACAAAAAGGGTTTGTGATTGGATGCCCTTGGTGCGATGTATCTCACGATTTTTCGCTATCAACGATTTCTGTTTTATCAATATTTTTAGCCCTTATTCAGTTTATGGTTATATCCATTTGATATACAGATTGGCTATTTCGTATCGTGCCATAGTTAAGTCCTATAATCTGTCAAAATTCAACAACGATGTATATTTTTGTGGTTAAACCAAGCAACGTGGCAATAGGAATGCATTCGCAAGTTACACAGTCAATTAATTTACAATTCATGATTTCCATTGTCGCTTCTACAGCGAAGAAGTTATAAATTATCACGATGTTGGCAAAACACAATGTAAGACGGTATATTTTTGGTAAATTATGAGTTGTTCATTTGCGTTACAAATATGCTTAACCTATATGCTACGGTTAGCGTTGTGGGCTGCCGTACCAGACCTCACGGGTTCGAGTCCCAGTCGAACAGCATTTTTTCGATCGATTTATCTTCGAAGGCATGTGTGTCTGTGATGTCAAAATATTTCCTCTCCCCACCCTTCCGATCCTTCAATAATTAGATATAGCGAGAGTTATTGGTGAACAACTAGTCCTGTTCTAGCCATTTTCTTTTATCCCTACTACTCTTTTTGAAAAAGAGAGGTCAGGCGACCGAGTAACAAGCAGTTCTCGTTGAAAAACTTCTATTGACACACCTCCATTAGGAAGCCGCAGGCTCCAAATTGGGAGTGGACATGGACAGTAAAATATCGATTAATATTTTGTATAAATGATTTTATATGTAGTTAATGTAATAAATAAATATTTTTTCATGTTTCCATTTTTTTGGGTGACTGTGTTGTAGGGATTCTGAAGTATCGGGTTTTTCAAAGTCCCGGGACTCGAGACGTGATAAAATCAAAGTCCCGGGACTTCCCGGGACTTGGTACTTTTATTTCCCCTTCAATAAAATTATAAATTTATTAAAATTAAATATTTGTATGTATGTACTAAAAAGAGATGATAACGGTACATGTATTAAAAAAATATCAATGAATTGGGAAAAATTACAACCGTTGAAAATTACTTCACAAATCACAATACAGCTGAAAAATAGTAAAAAACATTTGTAAATAAAACAACATCAGATATGAACATTAAATTATAATATTTTGTAATTTATTTTTGCTACAGTTATATTTTTTATACGATTATAAATTGATTTAAACAAATTTCTAATAACATAAATGGAGATATCTTTCTCTCAAACGTTTTTTAATATGTTGTTTCAATTAAACTAACTTTTTAGGTCATATTAGAGATTGCTTGCATCCAATTTTATTTTGTTAGATTTGTTTTTTCAAAATTAAAATGTACAATTTGGCAGTTTTAAGTCCCGGGACATTTAGCAACAAAGTCCCGGGACTTTTAAAAGCATATCCAGAAAATATATTTGAATTATTAAAACTCGTTCACGTCAGCTTATGATTTCGAGCGAGGACTGCATAATTAAATCTCGCTTAAAAACTTATAATGGAAATATAAATTACAAATCACTGAAAAAAATAATTTTGTTTTGTTTTTAAATGTCTGGCATACATAGCATATGTATCACTGGGCAAATCATTAAAATTTACAGGTTCTTAATCATTTACTTTCGGGCATACAGTGGAACCTCGATTCTACGTTTTTCAAGGGATCGTAATAAATGAACGAATAATGTGGGAAACCGATAATGCGGGAAATCTTCAAATAAAACAAAAAAATGTTTAATTTTCAAAAAACTCATTTATTTATTAATTAAAGAACAAATAAATGTATTTTTAACTAGTCTCTTTTTAAGTAGCCTATTTGGAACTTAAATTTAACAAACACTCTTCAAAATCGCGTACATTTCTAAGTCAACTAACTCCTTTTTGCTATGTCGACTCGTTTTTCTCCTGAATTTTTTCCAATGTCTTTAATTATTTTCAGTTTCTCAACTAGAGTTCTGGTTTTCTTCATTTAGGTATTTTAGTTTTGACTTTTGAGTTAGAAAAATTTACGCAACCAGATGAAATGTAAGTTTATTTATGAGCGAAAAAAATATTCTACAAAAATGGTCAATCGGGATAGATTAGTAACCGGGATGGGGCGATAATATTTAGATGATAGATCGAAGAAATCGGTAAATCAAAAAATGATTAACGTGGAATTACTAAACATTGCTATTACGGTGTGGGGTCTTGGTCGAGTAAAAAATAAACGATCCATGCATAAAGACGAAGATAGTGAGAACGGAAGATCGGGGTTCCACTGAAAAAAAACGAGAAACGTAATGCGAGGTAAGATTATTTATGAGAAATATTCAACGAAAACGGTCAATCGGGATAATATTTTTGACGGGACCAAAATATTTGAACGATAGATCGAGGAAAACGGTAAATTGGGGAACGGTTAATGCGGGATTATTTTACATTGTTCTTATGGGTGTTTGGCCGGGACTATGAAAAATGAACGAACCATGCGGGAAAACGAACAATGCGAGAACGGTAGATCGGGGTTCCACTGAATATTTATATTTCAACATGCCACCTACGTGGTCAAGTGGTCAACGTTGGCTTCGGTTACGGAGGTCACGGGCTCGAGTCCCAGTACGGACAGTTTTATTAATTGATTTTTCAATCGATTAATGAATTTCTGTTCGAAGGCATGAATGTTAGTAACGTCTTGGATTTTCTCCTCCCACCTATCCTATCCTTACATTACAATGCGGCAAAGCGAGTGAGATTAGCTAACTACTAGTCCTTTCCTAGTCGTATCCTTCTTTTCCTACTCTTCTTGAAAAAATACAAGTTAAGCAACTAAGTAATAATTTTGAGTAACACGAGATTCGGAGTTTATAGGGAAAAATATTTTTTTTAGTGGTAAACTTGCATACTTTTACAAGTGAATCGGATGTGTACAGCTTATGAATAATTGTATGAATTGGAAATAATCACTTTTTAAAAGAGAGAATTTAATTTATTTTGATTGATTTACGACTAATTAAAATGTCAATATGATTATTATATAATAAAGAATTCTTTTTCAGTGTTGAATTTTATGCATATCTCATCGCATTGAAGATCATAATGACTTCACATGGAGGTATCTCAACATTAGTTTTTATACAATAACTGTTTGAAATGTAGGGAAAAGAAGGATAGGGCAAGTCAGAACTAGTAGTTGGCTAATGACTCTCGCTTTACCCCGTTATTTTAAAATTGGAATGTTGGGGAGGGAGGGATATCACAAAACTCCATGTCGAAAATAAAAAAATCGATTTAAAAAATGCTGTTCGTACTGAGATTCAAACCTGTAAAGTGTGGCATAGAAGCCAACAAAGTTGAGCACTATGCCATGGACACGGTAATGCATTTAACATGAGCACAAAGACAAGACTTGTCAGTAATACTAGATTTTTCCAAAAACTATCCAAGCAGATTATTCCCTTTTAATGGAAACTTTCTCCCGCAGAAACAGTACTCAGAGACTCTCCGTCCCCTCCCGAAGTGATTTCGGCTGCTGTGAAAGCCTCAATTTCCGGTCCGAGGGAGCAATATGCGAACGTTGGATTCACGGTAACCTTTGAATGCAAGGTATTCTTCAAGAACGCCCTTGAAAAGGATAATTATCACCCCAGGTTCTATACAAGGAGCGTGCCTAATATACAGTGGCTTCACGAAGGCTTAGCTGTCAGTTTTCAGGTGAGAATTTTTATTAAATAGTTTGCGTTTATTGTAATAATTGCCAATCAATTTTGAAATAATACAAAATATGAGCTGCGCTCAATTAGGTTTTTTTTAAGTACACATAGTTCACAGACACCCGTGTCGAATATTGACATTATTATTACAAATAGTCTCAATTTAATATTGACTATGCCGGGATTTGAACTAAGACTATTCAGCCATACAGACCGAGAGATAAGTATACTCAATTTTGCAGAAAATGGTCAGAGCTTCTTAACGCTCATGTATTGATTCGTGAATCGAGAACAGATCTCTTTGATGATATGATGAATTCCCACGAAATCTTCTGTTTTCTATTATATCCATAAGATGCACACAGACAAAACGATTAATTATTTAACTAGTAAAATGATATATAAGTAAACAAAATTATATCGATTAAAATATCGTATCAATATTCCTTAAAATATTCAACAATTATTAAGTAAGAAAGTTGAATCAATTCAGAATGCTTAAAAACAAATGAATTCATTGAAAATGTCGTTATTCAATGCACATAAAGAAAAACTCTCGCTCTGAAAATAGCGGTAATAAATTTTCGATTGGCTGTGTTTTTTCCTCGCGAACATCGCGAACGCTGTAAACTTGTCAACAAGGCATACGACAAGCAAATAAATTTGGTGATACATCTCCGCCGCTCGGGCTGTGTCAAATGTGTTTGCCTGCATTTAAAAAAGACTGTCAGCAGAAAGGAAATCGGATTGAATTAAAAAACACATCATTGGCAAAGAGTAATCACGAAAATCTAAAGTTTTTTTTCGATGGGATTGAATGAAATGAAAATTGCATTTGAATTAAAAACGACGCCTCCTTGAGCTAAACAGACTTTTTAAAAATATCAAATACAATGAATGATTCAGGGATCTGGAGCAACCACTTTTTTGTTGTTTTGAGTTGCTCCGCTCTGACATACTTGCTCCAGCTTCGCTTCGTGCTCCGTTCTAGATTCCTGAATTTTTAATCAGGTAGACCACGCAGAAATATAAAAAGTGAGGTTATGCATCGCTTGTCAGGTTTGCCCATGTATCAAATGATACCAGAGTTAAAAAATCATAACATATTGAATTGAACATAAATTGAAAATAAAATTTAAGATTTCGACTGAAGGTGCTTGGTGGAATTTCAATATTAAATTTGAGTCGTTCATCCGTCAGTTAAAGTTCATCCGCGCACTTGAACTTGAACGCATTAACATGCCGAAAGGTGAAACCCGGACCGATATTGACAAAATTTGTGTGAATTTACATAATTTGAACGATTCAAATATAATTGAAGATTCATTTTAAAAACGTTTAATTTTTAAATTTTGAATAAAATTAATATACATATATTATATGTATATATCGGAGCAGTGGAGCACAACAAATTTCCGTGCTCCGGCCCCGCTCCAACTACGGCCAAAACTTACTGCACTACTTTGCGCTTCGCTTCAGTTCCCTGCAATAATTAAAGCGAAGTAAAAAATGATCGTCACCAGCGAAACCGGTCCTGGTGTTAAAAAATGTGGCATGAGTGCAAAAAAATGTTTTATTTTTTTAACACCGTTACCATTCATGCTTTCTGACGTGCGAGCTCATATAATTTAAAAAAAAAACATTTCTGTGAAGGAGAGTTGAATATGGAAAGAAGTTACGACGTGTACTTATTAAACATGTTTTTTGTATCTAAAATGTCGTAAAAATATGATATAATCACCGTTAAAAGCATAAAAAACCGTGATGTACGAATTAGTGAAATATATCTTTATCCCGGACATGCAAATGCATTTTTAAAAGGCCCAAAAGGGAAAAGATCAGGATGAACTGATAAAAGTACCAAGAGCAAATAGGGTTGAGAGTTGTTCGCACACCTGAAAATGTCCATTCCGCGACTCGTTGAGATGACCTGTACCGATAATGTCGTCGAGTAACGACGGTCAGGGTCCGATAGACATTTTCTTTTATGAAGTGTCTAGCAACCGTATTAAGCGTGATGGAATCAAGATCGAACAGATAAAACTGCTCGAATTTAGGTAGGTTATCAACGCGAGAATAATTCACAGCTATTTTTCATCCGACGAGTAAAATTCTATTCGAATATTTTGCATGCAAAAAGTTCAAACCATTTACTTTTATTTATTGTCAAATTCGATTACACTCAATAATACATAGTTATTAAGTTTTTACAGTTGTTTGGGCAAACTGTTTCTCGGAGACATCCAGTAATTTTGAATCCTTGTCAGTTATACATTAAAAATAATAACGGACATAGACTATGACTGTCTTTGGTTGACTTCCCTGTGTATTGTATGTGTATGTATGCGAATTTGTTTGTACATGTATGGATATAGTATAAGAGGAGGTATAAATAATGTTCTTTCCAAATGAACACTCATGGAGTCTCCATGAACTGGCTTCACTAAGGATTTCTCATTTCTGTACCTATCACGTCCTTTCGTCAGCAACGATGTTAAAGGAATGCAAATTTTAAGAACATAAGCGATGAAGGAGACATAAAAACTTTGTCGCTACCGCATCATAGTACTTTAACAAATTTAAATAATTCATCGAAAATGAATGATATTTCTATTTTACCATATTTAGATGTTTCCATCGGTGAATTGTGATTCTTGACCGCACATTTCAGTCTGTCAAATACCAAATAGAATTGTCTACTCGGCTACGGGAACATGAATTATTAATCCAATAGGAAACTTTTTAATTTCAGGCTGAACGAGGTGGCATAAGCGTCGAGACGGAGCGAGGCGAGCGTTCGGGGTCAAGTCGTTTGACCGTCGCTTCCGTTGGACCTACCGATGCAGGTCGATACAGTTGCATTGGCCAAAACGTTGCACCTGATACCGTCATTCTTCATGTTATCGACGGTGAATATTTATACCAGTAAAATACCGTTGTTGAAACTAAAAAATATGCACCTACAAAGCACTGCTTTACAGGAGAGATAAAAAACGTTCTGGTTTTTCAAATAATATATTTTAATTAACTTTAAGATAAAAAAAAAATGTACAAATAAGACAAGTTTATCAATCACGTCTTTTGATTTTAAAAATCGCGAAGAATTTTAGTTAAAGTTAATACTTAGAAATTGCATTCATGATCGAAAGTATACTGGATAACAAAGAACTACACCACGTCACTGGTGAACCATGTTTTGTGCTTGTAAAAATTGTTTTCAATGTTGTATTTCGCAAGGAAATCTCGAAGATTGGTGTTTTTCTAGGCACACTTTTCTTCCTACTTCTTCTTTGGCCATGCAAATCAAGGCTTCTGTGTTTTTTTTTTAAATCCATGTCCGCTACCTATGTGAAGCATATGACCTCCTAATGTATGTATCTCAACAGAAGTTTTTCTACAAGAATTTTTTGTTACTTAATAGATCAACCACTCTTTTCCGAAGAGAGTAGTAAAGATAGACGGATACGGCTAAGACAGGACTAGTGGTTAACCAATCACTCTTGCTATACCTAGTTATTGAAGGGTTGGAAGCGTGGGGAGAGGAAATTTGTAGACATCACAAACATGAGAAACAACCTTCGAACAGAAATCGATAATAAATTTGAATCGTTCAAATTATGTACATTCTCACAGATTTTGTCACTAACGACCCGGGTTTCTCCTTTTGGCATCTTCAGGCGTTCAAGTGCGCGGATAAACTTGAACTGACAGTTGAAGGTCAGTTCAAGTTCAAAATCTGTGAGAATGTAAATAATTTGAACGATTCAAATATAATATTGAAACTCCACCAAGCACCTTCAGTCAAAATCTTAAAAGAAATCGATTAATCGATCGAAAAAATGCTTTTCGTTTTCGAGATCCGGCACGGAAGCCATCATCGCTAACCGTTGCGTCATAGATAGGATCCGACGATTATCAATATGAAAATAATTTACTCATTTTTTATGCTGTGGCAATATGTTTTTATTTTATTGACTTTGATAATTCCCTTACGGTGCTAAACAATACTTTCAATATGTTGCAGGCAGTCCTTTAAGAACCATGTGAAAAACATGTTTTTTTTTAAATATATGTCCTGGGTTTTTACCGTCCATCAAAGGGCGGGTGGTGAGTGTTAAAACATGTTTTTTTAGCACCGTAAGGGAAGTGTTAAGCAAATATTTAATAGATTGATATATTCTAAAAGATTACCAACTTAGTCTGTAACCACAAATTAAAAATATATATAGTTTTTAAATAAATCGTTACAGTACTGGCGAAGTTGGTAGGTACCACGATTGTCTAAAATGTGAAAACTACTTATAGCAAGAATCTTAATTCTTGGACATCATTTATTTTTCTAGAACTCAGTTGGTGTATTTATTGTAGACGTTTGGCAAAAGCAAATTTTTTCTCGGTAATTATTAATAATGTAGATGTAAAGGCTTAATTATTTAATTGTACTTAAAACTTTAATTGTAATTGTATTTAAAGATTGAATTGTACCTGCTAAATATTTTTTTAATTATTTCGTGTCCGATTGGTATAGATTCATTTATGTTTTGATTTCATTATCTTTGCCAGCGGTCGGCAAACTTTTTGTTCTCGCGGACCACTAAATTCACAATTTTAATCTAGCGGACCACTAACTGGACTTTAGTGCTAAAAGTGATCAAATGCGTCAAAAAATGCACCAAGTTTATAAAATAACGTCAGATTTCTTTGCGGACAACAAAACAAGTGGTCCGCAGACCACACTTTGCCGACGGCTGATCTATGCAACATAACATATCTAGGCTAGAAACTTTATCTTGAAAGCTAAACAATTTCATTTGCTGTCTCCTCAAAACTATCAATTTGTTATAATTTAGAACTTCGACGGAAGGTGCTTGATGGAACTTCAATATCAAATTTGAATTATTTTGATTCTGTACCTTGCCATAAGTTCTGTCGATAACGACCCGGGTTTCATCTTTCGGCATATCCAGGTTTTATCAAGTGCACGAATGCACTCGAACTGACAAGCAGCAACAAACGATTTGTATCGCCTATATGCAAATACAAAAAAATATCAATTTGTTACCTACCGACTTCGTTATGTTGCACAAAAATATTTTTACACACTTCCTGCAACTTCGTTAAGCAAAATGGTTTGTCTCTTCATTTTTCTACAGCAACTTTATAGAAAGAATTTCACAAAAAATCTGTGTTGGTGAATGTCTTAATTATATTTTATCTCATTTTTTCAAAAATGTTTTCTTAAATTAGCATTGGGATTTTTTTTACCATGTTTCTAAAAAAGTCGACAACTTAGTCATCAAACCAATTTTTGAAGCGCTGAGTGATTTGAAAGATATTCGTTGATATCGAAGATGACTTATACAATTTAAAATGGAAATTACGATACTAAAAACGTTCAGTTGGAACGATGATCTTTGAAGTGGAAAAGGCAATCTTGCAGACAAAACAAATCCGATGTTAACATCGAAGAAGTCTTACTACAAATAGAAATGCTTAAATTGTAAAGTAAACAGTATTATTGTAAATTCATAATAATTATTCAAGGTGTTCAGTACGAAGAATCGATACTTATCCATATTTAATTCGTGTAATCGATTTAGTAATAATGTATAATAGAAGGAAAATAACGTTTAAAGCTGATTTTTTCAAAGTGTTGTGTTTGTAAAAGATTATAAATAGGTACTTAGGGTCGTTTATAACTCGTAAAACCTTTGTTTGCTATCGTATTAGGGTTTATTGTGCTATTAGAAGCATTAGGTAACGTGTGTACCCAAATGAACATGTTACAAATCAAGTTACCAAATAAAAGGATGAAACGCTTCGTGAATACCTTAACGGTTTTTAACTTATCGTTAGAGTGACGTTATAGCGAGACCAACAAGGCGTGAGTAACAAATCGAAGATATCACTTTAAATGTTTAATTATCATACACAACAATCCACAGCAGACGTCCAATTAAAATATGAAACATTCAAAACTAAAGTACGTTTCAGACCAGAGTTTATATAAGAAAATTATTTTGTCTATACATAGGTCACTCAATAAGTCCCGGGCCTGACATATAGATGACGCCACCTCCAAACTTTCCCAAGCCTAACTCCTAACCTTCAAACGACACGTGTCAAAATTTCATGACAATCTGGCGTTTAGTTGAAAAGTTACAGTGGTTTTAGTGAAGCAACTTTTGTTTGTTTGAAAACAATGGATGAAAAACAATTTCTTGTCTTGATTAAACATTACTTTTTAATCGGAAAAAATACTGTTCAAGGAAAGCAATGGCTTGATAAGTATTACTCGGACTCTGTTTTATCGAAAACAATGGTTAAGAGGTGGTATTTATTTATTATTTATTTTTTTATTCATGTCCGCTCCCAACGTGGAGCAGGTCACCCGAATTCGGCAGTTGTTTTAGAAAATATCAAAAAAGTCCATAAATCGTTTTGGCAATTTTGGAATGTGCCGGGTTTGCAAAGAATAGCCTCAAATAATTTGTATCTTAACAAAATTACGAAGACAAATACTAAATATATTGTTATATATTTATAGGTAACACCGGAAAAAATTGACAGCAAATCAAATTGCCGTGTTGAAAATAATACTAATTTAAAAATGTGTTTTCTTACACAACCTATTTTTTAAAATTTAAATATAAACTGTCACAGCAAAGGATAGTTTAAATTAGGAGGTTGAGTTGTATAGAAGAATACATATTTTTAAAGGTGCTGGGTAACTGTCAATTATAAGTGGTAAGGTTTTTAAAAAAAAAAAAATGAATTTTCAAGCTATGAAAAACGAATTCGAAAAGAATTATTATGTTTAAAAATAATTCTTTTTGAATTCGTTTTTTTTTAATTAGATTCATTTATATTTACATGCGTAGTATTTGATAAGCAATATGATGAGTGGAGTCTTTATTTTATTACTTGAATGAGAATGTTGTAACAAGTAAACATCAATTCAATTCAACATAGTAAAACATCGGTGATGATTAATTTTTTTTTACCATGTCCGCTCCTAATGTGGAGCATATGCACTCCTATGAAGTTTATCTCAACAGAAGTATTTCTACGAGAACTGCTTGTTACTCAGTTGCTCAACCTCTCTTTTACCAAAGATAGTAGGAATAGAAGGATAGGACTAGGACAGGACTAGTGGTTAGCTAATCGCTCTCGATACGCTCCGTTCATAGGATAGGATGGGTGGGAGGGGGAAATTCAAGAAATCACATACATCCATGCCTTTGGACAGAAATTCATAAATCGATTGAAAAATCAATTTATAAAACTGTCCGTACTGAGATTCGAGCCCGTGACCTCCGTAGCCGAAGCCAACGACGCTGACCACTCGACCACACAGGCGACAGAATTATTTATATGTAATAATATTTATGTTATAATAATATGTACTAGCTGTAAGCCCGTTGACCTCAACGGAGAGATTTTTGTTGCATTTTTAAGTAGTCAGAAAAGTTACTGGCGTGAAAAATAAATTACTAACCTATTTATTGAATAATCCAGAAAATCTGATAGTAAAAGAAATATCTCGGGGCGTATATCGACAGCCCTGCCCTGCAGTATTTAAATTGTAAATTATTTATTTTTGGAATAATGTTCTAGTTTGCTAACAACTATTTTTCGTAATAGCAGAAATTTTGTAAATTATTTAATTTTTGGAATAATGTTTATGTTTGCTAACAACCATTTTTCTTAGAAGCAGAAATTTCGTTAATTATTTTATTTTTGGTATAATTTTTAAGTTTGCTAACAATTATTTTTCATAGTAGCAAAAATAGTCCTTGTAAATTACTTAATTTTTGGAATAATGTTTAAGTTTGCTAACAATTATTTTTTCTATTAGCAGAAATAGACCTCGTAAATTATTTAATTTTTGGAATAATGTTTAAATTTGCTAACAACCATTTTTCATAGTAGCAAAAATAGTCCTTGTAAATTACTTAATTTTTGGAATAATGTTTAAGTTTGCTAACAATTATTTTTCCTATTAGCAGAAATAGACCTCGTAAATTATTTAATATTTGGAATAATGTTTAAGTTTGCTAACAACCATTTTTCTTAGAAGCAGAAATTTCGTTAGTTATTTTGTTTTTGGTATAATTTTTAAGTTTGCTAACAATTATTTTTCATAGTAGCAAAAATAGTCCTTGTAAATTACTTAATTTTTGGAATAATGTTTAAGTTTGCTAACAATTATTTTTTCTATTAGCAGAAATACACCTCGTAAATTATTTAATTTTTGGAATAATGTTTAAATTTGCTAACAACCATTTTTCATAGTAGCAAAAATAGTCCTTGTAAATTACTTAATTTTTGGAATAATGTTTAAGTTTGCTAACAATTATTTTTCCTATTAGCAGAAATAGACCTCGTAAATTATTTAATATTTGGAATAATGTTTAAGTTTGCTAACAATTATTTTTCCTATTAGCAGAAATAGACCTCGTAAATTATTTAATATTTGGAATAATGTTTAAGTTTGCTAACAATTATTTTTCCTATTAGCAGAAATAGACCTCGTAAATTATTTAATATTTGAAATAATGTTTAAGTTTGCTAACAACCATTTTTCTTAGAAGCAGAAATTTCGTGAGTTATTTTGTTTTTGGTATAATTTTTAAGTTTGCTAACAATTATTTTTCATAGTAGCAAAAATAGTCCTTGTAAATTACTTAATTTTTGGAATAATGTTTAAGTTTGCTAACAATTATTTTTCCTATTAGCAGAAATAGACCTCGTAAATTATTTAATATTTGGAATAATGTTTAAGTTTGCTAACAACCATTTTTCTTAGAAGCAGAAATTTCGTTAGTTATTTTGTTTTTGGTATAATTTTTAAGTTTGCTAACAATTATTTTTCATAGTAGCAAAAATAGTCCTTGTAAATTACTTAATTTTTGGAATAATGTTTAAGTTTGCTAACAATTATTTTTTCTATTAGCAGAAATACACCTCGTAAATTATTTAATTTTTGGAATAATGTTTAAATTTGCTAACAACCATTTTTCATAGTAGCAAAAATAGTCCTTGTAAATTACTTAATTTTTGGAATAATGTTTAAGTTTGCTAACAATTATTTTTCCTATTAGCAGAAATAGACCTCGTAAATTATTTAATATTTGGAATAATGTTTAAGTTTGCTAACAATTATTTTTCCTATTAGCAGAAATAGACCTCGTAAATTATTTAATATTTGGAATAATGTTTAAGTTTGCTAACAATTATTTTTCCTATTAGCAGAAATAGACCTCGTAAATTATTTAATATTTGAAATAATGTTTAAGTTTGCTAACAACCATTTTTCTTAGAAGCAGAAATTTCGTTAGTTATTTTGTTTTTGGTATAATTTTTAAGTTTGCTAACAATTATTTTTCATAGTAGCAAAAATAGTCCTTGTAAATTACTTAATTTTTGGAATAATGTTTAAGTTTGCTAACAATTATTTTTCCTATTAGCAGAAATAGACCTCGTAAATTATTTAATATTTGGAATAATGTTTAAGTTTGCTAACAACCATTTTTCTTAGAAGCAGAAATTTCGTTAGTTATTTTGTTTTTGGTATAATTTTTAAGTTTGCTAACAATTATTTTTCATAGTAGCAAAAATAGTCCTTGTAAATTACTTAATTTTTGGAATAATGTTTAAGTTTGCTAACAATTATTTTTTCTATTAGCAGAAATACACCTCGTAAATTATTTAATTTTTGGAATAATGTTTAAATTTGCTAACAACCATTTTTCATAGTAGCAAAAATAGTCCTTGTAAATTACTTAATTTTTGGAATAATGTTTAAGTTTGCTAACAATTATTTTTCCTATTAGCAGAAATAGACCTCGTAAATTATTTAATATTTGGAATAATGTTTAAGTTTGCTAACAATTATTTTTCCTATTAGCAGAAATAGACCTCGTAAATTATTTAATATTTGGAATAATGTTTAAGTTTGCTAACAATTATTTTTCCTATTAGCAGAAATAGACCTCGTAAATTATTTAATATTTGAAATAATGTTTAAGTTTGCTAACAACCATTTTTCTTAGAAGCAGAAATTTCGTTAGTTATTTTGTTTTTGGTATAATTTTTAAGTTTGCTAACAATTATTTTTCATAGTAGCAAAAATAGTCCTTGTAAATTACTTAATTTTTGGAATAATGTTTAAGTTTGCTAACAATTATTTTTCCTATTAGCAGAAATAGACCTCGTAAATTATTTAATATTTGGAATAATGTTTAAGTTTGCTAACAACCATTTTTCTTAGAAGCAGAAATTTCGTTAGTTATTTTGTTTTTGGTATAATTTTTAAGTTTGCTAACAATTATTTTTCATAGTAGCAAAAATAGTCCTTGTAAATTACTTAATTTTTGGAATAATGTTTAAGTTTGCTAACAATTATTTTTTCTATTAGCAGAAATACACCTCGTAAATTATTTAATTTTTGGAATAATGTTTAAATTTGCTAACAACCATTTTTCATAGTAGCAAAAATAGTCCTTGTAAATTACTTAATTTTTGGAATAATGTTTAAGTTTGCTAACAATTATTTTTCCTATTAGCAGAAATAGACCTCGTAAATTATTTAATATTTGGAATAATGTTTAAGTTTGCTAACAATTATTTTTCCTATTAGCAGAAATAGACCTCGTAAATTATTTAATATTTGGAATAATGTTTAAGTTTGCTAACAATTATTTTTCCTATTAGCAGAAATAGACCTCGTAAATTATTTAATATTTGGAATAATGTTTAAGTTTGCTAACAACCATTTTTCTTAGAAGCAGAAATTTCGTTAGTTATTTTGTTTTTGGTATAATTTTTAAGTTTGCTAACAATTATTTTTCATAGTAGCAAAAATAGTCCTTGTAAATTACTTAATTTTTGGAATAATGTTTAAGTTTGCTAACAATTATTTTTCCTATTAGCAGAAATAGACCTCGTAAATTATTTAATATTTGGAATAATGTTTAAGTTTGCTAACAACCATTTTTCTTAGAAGCAGAAATTTCGTTAGTTATTTTGTTTTTGGTATAATTTTTAAGTTTGCTAACAATTATTTTTCATGGTAGCAAAAATAGTCCTTGTAAATTACTTAATTTTTGGAATAATGTTTAAGTTTGCTAACAATTATTTTTCCTATTAGCAGAAATAGACCTCGTAAATTATTTAATTTTTGGAATAATGTTTAAGTTTGCTAACAACCATTTTTCATAGTAGCAAAAATAGTCCTTGTAAATTACTTAATTTTTGGAACAATGTTTAAGTTTAATTTTTAAGTTTGCTAACAATTATTTTTCATAGTAGCAAAAATAGTCCTTGTAAATTACTTAATTTTTGGAATAATGTTTAAGTTTGCTAACAATTATTTTTCCTATTAGCAGAAATAGACCTCGTAAATTATTTAATATTTGGAATAATGTTTATGTTTGCTAACAACCATTTTTCTTAGAAGCAGAAATTTCGTTAATTATTTTATTTTTGGTATAATTTTTAAGTTTGCTAACAATTATTTTTCATAGTAGCAAAAATAGTCCTTGTAAATTACTTAATTTTTGGAATAATGTTTAAGTTTGCTAACAATTATTTTTTCTATTAGCAGAAATAGACCTCGTAAATTATTTAATTTTTGGAATAATGTTTAAGTTTGCTAACAACCATTTTTCATAGTAGCAAAAATAGTCCTTGTAAATTACTTAATTTTTGGAATAATGTTTAAGTTTGCTAACAATTATTTTTCCTATTAGAAGAAATAGACCTCGTAAATTATTTAATATTTGGAATAATGTTTAAGTTTGCTAACAACCATTTTTCTTAGAAGCAGAAATTTCGTTAATTATTTTGTTTTTGGTATAATTTTTAAGTTTGCTAACAATTATTTTTCATAGTAGCAAAAATAGTCCTTGTAAATTACTTAATTTTTGGAATAATGTTTAAGTTTGCTAACAATTATTTTTCCTATTAGCAGAAATAGACCTCGTAAATTATTTAATTTTTGGAATAATGTTTAAGTTTGCTAACAACCATTTTTCATAGTAGCAAAAATAGTCCTTGTAAATTACTTAATTTTTGGAACAATGTTTAAGTTTAATTTTTAAGTTTGCTAACAATTATTTTTCATAGTAGCAAAAATAGTCCTTGTAAATTACTTAATTTTTGGAATAATGTTTAAGTTTGCTAACAATTATTTTTCCTATTAGCAGAAATAGACCTCGTAAATTATTTAATTTTTGGAATAATGTTTAAGTTTGCTAACAACCATTTTTCGTATATATATAAATAAATAGTTAATTAAATCATTATATATAATTTATTATATATATAGGGATATAGCCGTTCACAACCCTGCAGGTGGAAATCTTGGAATTCAAAATCGTTTAGTGCAAGATTTCACCCACAGATGTCATTATTAGTTCACTTAAAACGCGTTCTTTTTTTTTGCTTTGTATTATTTAAATTATATAAAGTTTTTATATCGCTTTTCTCAAGTGGATTCATAGATCAGTGTGTAAGCCGTCCGAACGTCGCGCATGAAAATTGGGGCATGGTATCGAATCCCACAGCTTGAGAGAATATTTTTTGAAAATTAATTGTTTTTACACATAATAAAATAAAAATGTCATGATTTCAAAAATTCACTCATGACGTCAGAGAAAAATGAAGAAATGAATTAATGACGACAGCGGGGCAGGATGGGGGGGAGGGGGACCGTCTTTCTTGACGTCATCGAATAGGCGAAATCGCGACCATAATATACAAACGAAAAAAGTATCTCTTTAGTATGAATAAAAAAATGTTGACAGCGTGGCTGGGGCGGAGGAGGGGAAGGGGAAATCGGGGACAATTTACAGACAGACGGACAGACAGACGGACGGACGGACGGACGGACATTAACGACTATTAATATATAGATTGGTAAATACACCCTGACCGCCAATTAAGAATCGAGAGCTTTTATTTGACAATAAAAAGCTTTCATTAGTTCAGTTTTGCTTAGTTGATCTATAAGTAAGCCACGTGCTTTTGAAACTATTCAGCGTCAAATAAGATAAAAGAGCAAAGGTTTTACTCTACCGTTAGCTTAATTAACTAGTCGTTTAATTGGAAATAGTTGAATTCTTCGGATCTTTTCAGCGCTACTTATTTGCCTAACACTAGGAAACGCCTCAAAATAGAAAAAACGAAGGTATTTTTTTGTAAAAGACTCTATATTACATTATAAAATTACATAATTATTAATATTTCATGACATATAATTATTAATCTTTAATACGCTATTTGTATTTGATGAAAACCATTCATAATAAAATAAATGTATTGTTATATGTTTAAAAATATCAAAATATTTATTTGTACATTTTTTTAATAAAACTGGTTTTTAGATATTTCGGCGTATGCCATCATCAGAATTATGTTTAAGCCTGCATTTACTCAGTTATATAAACTGGCTTAGAAGTGATACACAATATATCCTGTCATCCACTCTAACATCCTAATTTATATTACAAATTATAGTATTACCTTTATTAAACACGACTTTAGTGTTTTTAAACAAGTAAGACAGCTTAAGTAAACTTTTGTTTTATTTAAAACGTAAATTATTTGCGTTTCACTGTCTGATCAATATACTACAGACATTTTAAAATGCCACTTTAAAGAATACATTCTAAAAAATGGAAAAAATATTAAGGTTTTAAAGCGTTTGATCTGTTATTGTGACGTTACCCTAGTATAAAATACTATGTACCAAAACTTCACAAAGAAACTTTTCGGCGTAGTATTCCTGAAATGTTTATTTTACAGACCTCATTTGCTACAAAAAAGCTAGTACAATTAATCAACTTTATTGACTTTTTTTTTAAAAAACTGTAGAACTAAATACGTTGCTATTTTTACCTATTAATTTTTTTCACCTTTACTGTATAAAGTATTCAGAAAAAAACAACCGTACTTAATATTCCAAAAAAAATCATCTCTTTTTAGTTAGTCATAGATTTATAATAATTATAATGGTATTTTTTTGTGTGGGTTTGTGAATAAAAGTATATTTCTTTGTTGAATCGGACTTATTTGTTCATAGAATCTTCACAATCAGTCGTAGAGCTTATCTTTGTGATTATCGCCACAGCTTTTTTTTGGAGACAAAATCTTACCTACATATATCATGTGATGAAATGGGAAGACAAATTTCTATACTAAATTGAATAAGTTTTAGTTTCATATTTAAATTTTGTCAAGCACTTTCAGTAATGTAAAAAGTCTATACCAAATTTTAAATAAAGAAACGAAATACAAAGCGCATAATTTTCAAAAGTGAATAAAAATGTTGTACGATTTCTAATGCAGAAGAATAACTTTTGCCTGTTTAAATTTAATTAATATTATTAAATATTCTATAATACAATCAGCTGCTTAATATAGTAGATAACTTTATGACGCGTTGCTTACCCTTGTCAATCCAATCTATGATAATTACTTTGCCAGAAATTAAAACCAGTATAATAAATTAATAATTCGATCGATTCGATTTCCGTGATATCTTACAGCAACCTTTATTCGAAACTTTTGTATGGCTTTGGTGAGAGCGAGAGCCATGAAAGAAGGATAAAGAGTGAAAACGAGCTTGGCAGTGTAAAAGGGATGATGTTTGCAAGTGGCGTTCGCTTTAAAGAAAATTGGTAATAAATCAAGTTCTCACTATGTCGACCTTTATCGCGTGTAGTCCTTTCAATTCAGCTTTGAGCTCATATAGAAGATCGGATTTTTTTATAGAATCTAAACTGATCGAATTTAAATTTGATAAAAAATAAATTTGTTGCCGGACCCGATAGCAGATAGCGTTGCGCCGAACGTATTTGTTACATTCGTAATAATGAAATTAACTTATTTTTATATCTATTGCATTGAATGAATCACGAATGTGTTTTTTAATCTTTTTTTATTAAAGATTGAATACCGCTATAGCAAAATTGTTCAGCGTTTCGTTTGTGTTTCTTGAAGCTTGAATCGATATAGATATCGACATTTTCAACTCTCTTAATTATATGAACTTTGACATCTAAGTACAGATTGATTGTCAGAAAAATACTAAAGTTTGTTTCCTTATTTTGTACAAAGACAATAAAATTATAGTAAAATATTAACTAATAAAATCATGTTTTGCAAATAATATTTTTAGTGAAAATCTTGCTAATTCAATACCTTTGTAACAAAACAGAAAACAATGTGTAGATAATTGAGGATTTGTTTGTTCAATAGTAACATTTCATTAAAAATAACATTAATTTCCTACTCATCGCATAAATGTGTTAAGTAGGATTAAATAGGATCTATTTTTCTGCTATCCAATTTTAGGAATTTGGCAATGAATTTGTGTGAAAACATAATAATTACCTCCTATTAATATCATTTAATTTTAAATCTGGTATCTAATCTGTTAGTAATAGAATATCCAATCCCGGACCCTTTTTATAATCCCGAGATTTCGGGATTCATAATTCTTCCAATCCAGGGATACCGGAATTGATCATTCATCATAAAATCGTATTCGGGATTTTGGATCGAAAGATTTTTTTATGGCCGCTGGCAGATTTCAAAAAATTTTACTCGCCGGGAAATTTAAAAATGCCAGGAATTTACGAATTTCCGAAAATGAAAAATGTGAGACCATTTTTAGCTCTCCCGGACATTTTGAAAAATTTTACTCGAATTTACGAATTTACCAAAATTTATTAATGTGAGATCTTTTCTTTTATAGTAGGCTGGTTGTCTGGTTTCAAATACTTTTCACAAATTTTTCACTTCTTATTCTCAATCCCGAAATCTCAGGATTACAACTATCACAATCCTGGAATTGAATACCCTAGTTAGTACCGAAGTAATTATATGTTGCCGTTTTTCCACGGTGCAGTTGTCATTGGTTTACATATTTTTTTAAAAAAATGTTGTCTTTTTACTTTCCATACAGCTTAAAATTCAATCAGGTACTACAGATTGTTGCAGATAAAAGTCTTTAATATTTCACACAAATAGTATAGATAAACTCGATTTTGTGTGACTCTAGACTGAGGCAGCAATAATTCTTCAGCCGCTGTATGCTAATTTAAAATGTCAGCTTTCGTTGGTAATCCAAACGGACCAAATCCACTCACCAGAATTAATATTGGAAGCACTTTTGCTTAGCAGGTCATCTGATTTACATTTTATCAGTAGAAACCTACTTTACCGTTAACAGAAATTTTATAATTGGATATTTACGAGGTGTGTCACTTTAAGTAATATGGAATTCAGTCTGATGTTAAGTTTTGTGTTTATTAAGAGATACTTAAAAAATATCTATTGTTAAGCATATTTTTTAATCCATCTCCACTACCAATGTGGAGAATATGGAGTCCTAATGGAGGTAACTCAGCAAGACTATTTCTACAAGAAATGTTTATTACTCAGTCGCTCAACCTCTCTTTCCAAAGAGAAGTAAGGCTAAAAAGGATACAACAGTGCAGAACCGGTGATTGATTTTTTAGATATCATAAGTATCCATGTCTTCGAACAGAAATTGAAAAATCGATTGAAAAAATGCTGTTCGTACTGGGACTTGAACCCGTGAGGTCCAACACGGTAGCCATTGTGCAATTTTAGCACGAAAATTATCTTAGGTGAGTAAATTTCATTAAATGAGCAGCCCACGATACAAAGTAATACTATGTTATATTCGACCACACCCAGACTGCGTAGTCATTGGTTTGAATCATCTAACGCGGCGTTTATCAACCATTTACTTAACACCCACGAACTGCTTAAAAATAAGATAAATAAATTGAGGACCGGTATGTAGAAATAAAATTTATTATTTGTTTAGTATTTAAATTTAAAAGAATAAAATACGTATTTTTAAAAAAATATTTAATTATAATAGTCTCAAGCCAAATAGCAAATAAAAATGTCAATCATATGATATAACATATAAAAACAGTATAATAAAGCTAAAAGTGTTCTATAAAGCAAATTAAAATTGCAAATTAAAGTTCTATAAGCAAAACAAAATGAACTAGGGCATCCAATCTCGGGATCACAGGAATGAACATTCAGCATATAATCGCGTATAAATTGGGATTCGGGAACAAGAAAATTTATATTAGGCGATTTTGAAGTCTCGTGTTTGTTTCAAACAATTTGTTGTCGATTTCAAAATTAGATTCAATAAGCATTTTAAGTCTTACACAACCGATCCATACCCTTTCTGACAGTCTTTGAGCTGAATGACCTTTTAGTTTGGACCTAAACACACTTTTTTTATTGTTGTATCAGAAAACGATAAGCACTTTGGTGTTAATAATAATCATATAAAATCAATTAAGTCAATTTTTAGTTTTTAAAGTTGTTAATTTAATTGAATGTATCATTATTTGTGTATGGGATCGATTTTTTTGAGTTTGTTGTTCCTTCAACATCAATTAACTTTGTACTTTAAAGTAAAATTTAAATTAGATATAAACGTTTTTGTAAATTCAAAACAATCAGCATTTTGTATACCTAATTTATTAAAGTTTAAATAATTTTAAACATAACATAATAAATTATGTGAACAATGAAAAGCAACAAAAATAGCACGATGAATAGTATGCAATTAAGATTATTATTTCTTAAAAGGCTTCTACTACGTTTTTAAATGACTGTAGGTCTTCTTCTTCTTTGACCATGTTCGCTCCCTTTGTGGAGCATATGGCCGCCACGCGGCACCTCCATTTTTCCCTGTCTCCCGCCAATTGCTTTGCTTCCTCCCATGACATGCTAGCATCCTTCAGTTCCGCCGAGTACATCCTATGGATAGTACCCGACGGACGTCCGGAGCGCCGGAATCCCACAGGTCGAGAGAAGAGGCAGGCAGGATTGAGGCATTCTGGAGGCATCCACAGCACGTGACCCAGCCGGTTCCAACGTCTCTCCATAACCACTGACGTGACAGGACTATGTCTTGTACGCTCCCTTATCTCTAAATTCTTCACAAAATCAAACCACCTCACCCCCATTATCCGACGCAGGCATCTGTTGTCGAAGCTCAGTACACGGTTTTTCTGGGTCTTCGTCAGGTGCCATGATTCGCAAAATGGCATTTGTTTTTTATTCCGCATTGAGTTGAATGTTGCATTTTGACAGAGATTATGTTTACCTTTATTGTTGTTTAATAGAGCATCCTGTGTTCTTCCGTACAAATTAAAGTCCTTAATTGCAGCTTTTTTATTCGAAAAGTTTTTAAATCTTTCAGTATAGGCGCATTGTTTAAACGGCATACCTTTAGAATTTTTAATAAACTAGACAACTTTAATCGACCACGACAGGCCATGCGGCGTGCTTAAATTTCTAGTTCGTCTAAATCTTCATTGAGCTTTTTTTTATATTATGGTTTATATTATAATTAATATGGTGTAAAGAAAAATACATTTAATATGAATTCGTTATTTTTGTCACAGGCTTGATTACTATCGATTGTAAAAAACGACATCTGTTGTTCGTAAATGACGTTCGTTTACCCCACAACCAAAGCTTTTCCTTCTTTGTTTAAATATGACTCTAAGACATTTTCATTCTTTAACATTCTAATGCCAATTTATTTTGAAAACGGAGGCTTATTATATCAATTAGACAAGAACTGATATTTTATAGCCATATTACCCAAATGCGTAGTTACTGACAGTAGAACAAAAGTGTTCAACCTTTTTTGACGCCATACTACTTTTTAATCTTAAATTGTATCGCTATCAATTGTAACGGCCAAATAAACGGCAAATCATTACATACAGTAATG